>LZPO01066271.1:696269-715346 GCA_001675575.1 Neotoma lepida
CAGGCACCATGCAGCCAGGTGCAGTGCATCCAGGCACCATGCAGCCAGGTGCAGTGCATCCAGGCACCATGCAGCCAGGTGCAGTGCATCCAGGCGCCATGCAGCCAGGTGCAGTGCATCCAGGCACCATGCAGCCAGGTGCAGTGCATCCAGGCGCCAAAAGCATTGTGGGTTCTTGGTGTCCTTGTGCAGACGCTGGCTTCTCTCATGGTTCATCCTCTGCAGGGGACCTGTCCTTACTGGCTGTGAGGATGAACTCCTAACAGCCTGCTTCAGCCTTCTCCACAGTTTAACCACCCCAACACCCTAGAAAAATCCCAGCAGAAAATATCCAGGGATCCAATTGGTTATGGTTGGGTCTCCCACTTGCCCTTGCTTACCCCTGTGGCCGGGGACCTATGATAGCCTCACATAATCCCCATTTTAGTCACTGTATTAATGTTCTACGTTGTATGGACTGCACATTATTGCTCATTGCCACAAAATAACTAAGCTACCCTGAGTTTACATCCCAAAATAGAAAACCCGAAATTTAGGCCCAGTTCCCCAGTACTCTTTATCGGAGCTTCAAAATGGCCCATATCTCCATCATATAAAACAANTCAACTTGCTTCAAGACTGNATCCATCCCTTAGATGCCTATTAGGCAACCATGGTGTGCCAGGCACTGGCTTCCATACCCTGCTCCCGGACTCCTCCCAAAAATTTGATGTGGCTTTGCTGAGTAAGACTCCGGGGTCCTGTGAGGGACACAGATNCCAAAGAGAAGTAAGTAACAATTCGTAATGCCTGTTTGACTCCCCCCAGAAAATCCCATCATCTAGGTAAGAGAATGAAAGGGTCACAACATGCTTTGGTCCCAGTCACAGTTTGCTTGGTCCAGGTGGCACTTCTGTTTTATTCTAAAGTGAGTTTGTTTACAATGTTGAAAACAGGGCCCTTCTCAATCAAAGCCATGCTTNGGGCTCCACCTANACATAACCAAGGTAGTGGTCCTGAGTCCCCATTTCCATAAACCAGTGAGTCTGAGCAGAGGCCTGGTAACAGCTNTGTGTGGGGCATGCCTTCCACTTGGCCTGAGTCCACGGCATTCCCTGTTGTNTTNTTTACTGGCTTTTCCTGCTAAAACAGCAAAANGAATGTCTGATTAAAGAGAAGACATGAGGGATTCTCCTGGAAGAGGAAGGGGAAAGAGGAGTTCTGGGAAGAGACCAAATTTGAGCCAGACTTAAAGGAAAAGTGGGGTTTGCAGAGCAAGAGCCCTGCTCATACATAGTTTTGTTACAGAGTGCTACAACCTGGAGAAGATGCGTGGAGGGCTCACAGAGGTATAGGGAGAACTTGCAAGAAGAACTTTAGGGAGGCCCTTATGTCAGGAAGCCATTGGTACACAAACAAGACCAGCTGAGCTGAATTCTGCAAAACACTGAGCAGCCTGAGACCTTACACAGAAACTTATGGGCTCAGAAGCACAATGTGTCCCAGCTGGTGAGCCCAGCCTGTGGTGACAGACTAGGGGCCTGTGCTCCGAACTTGGCCTACCCTCTTTTTTCCCATGGGCATAGCTGTATAATCGGCAGGCCTGATGGGCAACTCGACTCCTCTTTGCTGGGACTCTCTTGCTGCTTCTTTCGGGTGCACAGGAGGAAAGGGCTGGGAATCGAGTAATGGTTCTCAAACACATCTCAGCGCTTTCCTCCAGCTGCTTCTGGGAAGCTGCCCCAAACCCAGATTTTTAAAACAGACAAAGACCTTTCAGCTCCATTCCGTCCTCTGTGTAGTGAAGGTAATGTCCCAGTCTTTCAGAATGTTGCCGCATTCTAAATTGTGTGCTGGCCTAGTGCCTTGTGTGCATTAACTTATTTAAAATATTAATGAGTATCTGAGACAGCCCAGACAGTGCTTGGGGCAGTCACACCACTGACAGAATGAGCACACTTCCTTCCTGTGGAGTTAATGTCCTAAAAGCCTCACATGGGTGAAGCGCTGGACAGAAAAGTTGACTTGATTGGCAACACCTGTGGAAGCTGTGGCGGGGAGCCACATACCAAACCCGCCAGTATCTATCCCTCCCAGACTGCAGGGAACTGACCTGCACGCACAGTCTCACTTCCTCAGAGATCGACTGTGGCCCATCAGTTGTCCTGACTATAGCTCTGCCTCTGGAGATGTCTGTTTTCCCGTTATTGTCATCATCCCCATCAATCCCTGTCTAATGCTCACAATGTCTCATGTGGCCTGACTTGTGGCCTCCCAGCCATCAGCCTACTGCAGTCTGAGTCTGGTCACCCAGCCCCTTCCCAGATGGCTTGATCCTCTTAAGGCTTTCCATCTGACTGACGACTCTGCTACACGCTCTCTCCNCTNGCCCTCAATGTCTACCTNTACAATGTTGCCCANATTTTTACCTTCCCATGAGGCTTTCTCAGACTTGCTGAAGACTAAAAATTGTCCCCCCAACACCTCTAGCATCTGTTCCCTCTTTTTTATTTTATTACATTTATGTATGTCTGTGGTGCGCCACAGCACTCCTATGGAGGACAAGGGATTACGTTCAAGAGTCCGGTCTCTCCTAACAACCTGTGGATCCTAGGATTAAACTCAGGTTTTCAAGCTTGGTGGCAAGTATCTCTGCTTGCTGAGCCACTTGCCAGCCCTGTCCCCACTTTTTTATAAATTATTTTGCTTTTGGGGTAGCACTTGTCTGTTTACACGTTGTCAGTGCCCTGTGCCCACTGGCTAAATAGACCAGCAGGAACATGTTCAGTTTATAACTGCTACAGTGAAGAAGACTAAACATGGGGAAACTACAGAGTGTCCCCCACATTACAGTGTACAAGCACACATATGCTCCTGGTGGGTTGGGGCCAGAGGCCGTGACAGTACCATATACATTATTNATCTGGTTTACTTTTGTTTGTTTGTTTTCGGTTTCTACATTGCCGTTTCGAGGAGATAAGGACACTTTCAGAGTTCTATTAACTAACACATATAATTAGAGCAGCAAACTAAACTTGGCTGGGCAGTTCAAAGTAAGGGATCCTAGAAAGGAATGCATTTTTTCCTTAGCTAAAAGCTGGAAATATCCTTGACCCTATGGGCAACTCCACCCCTGCCTGAGGCCTGAGATACCAGAAATATTTAAGTTGGAATGTCTTTGGACCTGCCTGGCCAGGGGCAGGGATGCCAGAAAGGGAGGAAGAAGGGNTCTGGTGTTTCCTCATCTCTTCCCCTAAGTGAGCACCTCTTTCCTCAGCATCATACATGGGGACTGACTGGAACTAAGAAACGCTTGGACTCCTGGAGTGGGAACTGGACTGGCCAGCCCATCCGTGGTCCACCCAGTGAAACACTGTTATCGAAGGCAGTGACCTGCAGAGTACCCACTCCCAAGGACCCACTCTTGCTGCAGGAGCTCTGCCTCGTTCTGTTTCTGAAGCTTCCTATCATAAAATACTTCTTTCTGAACTCACCTCTGTGCTACGAGAATTCCATTCATCAACTCTGTGAGACAAGAACCGGAAGGCCACTTACTCCGTAAAGTTTTATGTGACTGCAAGCATCTATCATCCTACCTCCTGATTTAAAGGCCCANCCAAGAGCCAAGAAAAACTCCGTTACTCCCAACAATACCCTAAAAATTTCCCATAGCATACCTGTTGGAATTCCTGGCCACTCCCCCAGCTAAGTAACTTCACATTCACAGTTCATGCATGTGCAAAGGGAATCCCGCCTCTTCCTCCCTCTCCTTGTCTTTCTTCCTTCTCTCTCTCTCCACGTGCGGCCTCGCATGCTCTGTCTCTCTCTCTTTCTCGATCTCTCTCCCCGCCATCTCTCCCCCGCCTCTACTTTCTAATAAAGCTCTGATACTGGGTTTTGTCATGCCTCGTGACCTTTCCTCGCACGGTAACCGCAGTGCTGCAAATTACTAACATCTGCAAAATACTAACAATACCCACATGGGTAGTGCCTCCTCTAACACTCAGGGAAAGCTCAAGTCCCATTTATTGAAGGAATTATTATTAATACACATGCTTACAGCGCTTGGTTGGGAAAGTGAGGAGTTACAATGAGCCAGAAGAATGGCTTTGGGAATGGGATGGAGGGAACGGGTGGACAGGCCTGTANACTGGGTAGAGTCAGGAGGAGCTGTTTCCACCTCTCATCTCTGAGTCATCCTCAGCCCCTGTGAGCAGGAACCACAGCCCCTCCTCTCCTCTCTAGCCCCCACACATGCCTGATCCTCTGTTAAAATTAAAACACATGCTGGGCCTGATGTAGTCACACCCATCTGTAAACTCAGAGCTTGGGAAATGAAGGCAANAATGTCTAGAGTTGGAGGCCAGCCTGAGCTACTGAGCAGATTCTTAGCCAGACTGGGNGACTGGTGGGATTCTAAGCCAGCCTNCATTAGAGTAAANCTCTCTCAAAAGTCAGAAAATAAGAAAAATAACATAAAATAAAAATTAAATTAAAAGGGTAAAAGCCATTGTAAATATCAAGAAGTTTCCTTTATGAGTTAACATCTCTAAAGATGAGGAAATTAAGGGACAGAGGAACAATTAAGTGTTGAGTGGCTGAGCTGGGATTTAAGCATTCATTACCCATGTGGAGGATCTGAGCCACTCAGAGCCAGCAGCTCTGACAACTGAGATGACAAGAATGGAAGACAAAGCTGAGGAGAACCCAGCAAACTTGACNTTGTGAGTAGGTACAGAAGAAATCTTTATTTTGTACTATTAGAATGGGGTTGTTTTCTCTGCATCTCACGGGGAACCTCGAAGGCTGCACTAAGGCACCCTCCCAGTCACCACTCCCATGCAGCTGTCATTGCCCCCGCTGAGTTATGCAATAGGAAGGAATTGGTCCCTCCAACACAGGCATCAGCTGACACAGCCATAAAAATGTAAAAAGAAGCCAAGCTAGGCCCCATCCTTACCACCACTGAAGGAGAGCAGCTGAGTTCTGAAAACAGGATTATTAACTCTACCAGGCTCTGGAGTTGCCATGGATACCACTAACCCAGCGCGGTATCTCTTCTGCCTCTTGGTCCTAAAACTGCTTTGCTCTTCAGCCTTGAGTCATGCTGGCAAAGAGTGGGTTTTTCTTCGCACTTCTCCAAATGGGCCCTTAAAGTACAAATGGCTTTTGAAGAGTCAGAACTGGGGGGAACTCACTCCATTCCACGCCATCATTTCAATAACTGGTTCCTTTCAAACGCTCTTGTGTACCATGCTAGCTGCACTGGCATGAACGTGAACTTGTGAACTTGTGTGGGTGAGTGTAACTGTGTTCTTAGGAAGTGTGTATCTGAGCCCTGAACACNGAAGACCTTGGAAGTATGAAGGAAGGGCATTAATAAGCAAAGTAGCGAGTTCAATGTCTGTATCTCTATGCCTTAATAAATGGTGGGCACGAGATCTTGAAAGGTATGTGCTAACTAAGATTATGGATAACAATACAGCACATCAAAATCAACTTCATCCCCTAAATGGTGCTCTCAGGTTAGTTCGTGTTCCCAAAGCCTCAGCAAACAAGCAAATTTGCTTCTGACGCTAGNGTTCCCAATGAGTGCTTATCTGATAGGCATATTTGATTGCTGCTTTTATCTTCTCGCTCCTTACCTCATTTGAGCCTCGCAGCTACATAAAACCAACNGGGCGATTGTTGCCCATCACAAAAGGAGCCGTGGAAATGCTAATCACTTCAGAGCGCTACTGGAGAAACCTGCTTGAAATGTGCACTCGGGAGTGGATCGATGGGCGGGCAGAAGGCTGATCGCTAGAGAAAGAATAAGCAAGTGTAGCAGAATGTCAATGCCTGGGATGGACAGACATCCGAAGTTCTCCCGCTTGCCCGAATTCTGCTTTTATCTTGACTCCCTAAGCACCTCTCAGATACGGAGACACTTGCTATAAAATGAAGGTGAGTCAGCAGGAGTCAGCTTAAGAAACAGACCAACTCTGCAGAAGCTCTGAATGGAGTCGACACACATGTCCTGTGGTGGCAAACATGGACGGAAGCCTGGACCAATCCTCCAGAGGTCTGTCTGCTGCCAGGACTGTGTCACCACAGGTCAGCAGGGGCTCGTGCCAGCATCACCTTTGGCACTGTCGTCTGTGTTGTTCCCTTTTGGGATCCGGATAACAGAGAACCATTTTACATCCGCTGGGCCATGGAAGGGAGGTCAGCCAAGCTCCAGGTGTGTTTTATGTTCCTTCCCACTCCACTGAGTTAAAGCAAACCTCAGAGCCAAGGAAGGGGAGGGGATGTCACTTGAGCAGTTTGACAGCCTGCTGCCTACACAGGAGGAGTGGGCATCCTGTTCTATTCATAGCCAATTCAATGTCACTCTCCTTGAGATTTCTCTCATAATTGTGCAAAGTAGACCTCAAAAACATATTCTTCCCTTCTCTTTTTGACACTCATTCAACACTCACCATTGTTAATGATTGCCTTTTTCATATCTTTACCCTTAGAGAAAAATGGTTCTCACTTACATGCCATACTCTTCTCTGCATGCATGAGAATGAAATGCTATGGAGAGTGGGGTTTCCGAACCTGTGACACAGATACCTTATGCTGTTTTCTCTGCTGGGTGGAGGGCTGAGGCTCAGCAGCATGGCAACTGTCTTTCTGGAGTTCTCACCTTGACATTTTGCTATTGAACCACTACAGTGGGGATCTGGGGAGAGAAAGAGCCTTTAAGGACCCTATGACTCTTGGGAAATTTCTTCAAGACACAAGTCACAATGAAAACTCAACAGGAGAGAGCCAAGAGCAANGGAGGAAAATATGAATCACAGGAGGAAAAGGCTTAAAACACCTCCAGGAAAGGAANGCCCAGGGTTGAACTTCAAGGCAAAGATCTCAGTCCTCATTTGTGCAGCTCCCTCAGCCCTGTGCCCTCAGATGCATGAAATCCATGCCTTGCAGCAATGTGTGGGCCAAGTACCCTCACCAGAGACCGTGTAGCTGGGTGGTTCATGCAGTACAACCTGGTACCTTCCAACAAGAGTTCTCTGAAAGGCAACTTGACTCAAAAGCCAAAAAGCGCTAAGCCTTGCAGAGCAACAGCCGCAAGTCCATAAATGAATCACTCCTCAAGCACGCTGCACCTCAGGCATATTTACTCCAGGCACACACTGGCTGGGGCCCAATTCTTGGCCTCCTCACTGTGCTAGTCAATATCACCCGTCAATTAGAAACTAAAAGAGTTTTATCACTCCCCAACACCCTAGACTCCTGGCTCATGAAATGGATTTCAAGTCGGTGTGGATAGCTTGCTTCGCCCAGCAGCTGCGTTGCTGAAAAGATTCTTATAAATCAAATCCTTTTAAAATGCACAGAACTTTCTATTCAATGGGAATGCTGTGATTAATCCTTTTGTAGAGCAAAGAATCTTTCTGTGCTATCTAAAACAGCACCACCACCTGTCCCCATCTGTGTCTTCCTCTCATTGCCTTCCCATGTCTGTCACCTGCCCCCACCCTTCTGGAAGGTCAGCTTGAGGCACACATAGTAGTTTTTAAAGTGCTCACATCTTTGCAGCTGGGACACAAACCAAAGACCCATCTTTTAAAACATGTGTCTGACAAACACCCTGNGAGAGAGGCCCACAGAACACATATCACTGGCTTACAGAGTCCACAATACACAATCACCGTAAACGCTGATGAGCTTGGCTGTGAAAGGAACTTGCTGATGTCTCTGAGGAATTGGCTCATCAGCCCTCACAAACCACGGACAGCATCTTGGAAGACAGGTGGATACATAGTTAGGGACATTTTTATTTCTCCTGCCCAACTCACCCTTTCTCTTGTGACTGGTGAAGACTGAAAGGGGTAAGGAATTGTAGNAAAAAAGTACCCTCTAAACATCTTTGTACTGTAAAAAGTATTTATTTAATTTTATGTGTATGTGTGTGTTCCTGAGTATATTTAAGTGTACCATGTGCATGCACAAGCCCATAGAGATCAGAAGAGCCATCAGATCCTGGGGACCCGGTGTTACAGAGGGCTGTGAGCCAGCATGTGGATTGTCTGCAAAAGCAGTAAGCACTCCTAACCACTGAACCACCTCTCCAGCCCTGGGATTATACTTTTGCTCAAGGATGAGGTCAAAAACCAGCCCAGTATTTCTCCATCTTTGGCCACTTGGGATTTTTGCCATGCCCATGTACAACCTGTAATACTATTTAATTCACTTTTATTAACTTGCGCTCACTGGTTTTCACTTTGCCTCATGAAAAGTAATGAGCCCAAGACACTAAGGGCTTGAAATATAGTTATAGTTTTTCTAGAGTAAAACAAGTTTATAACTCTATTTTTTTCAGTGTATCTGTCCAGATGCTACCTGAGGTCATGCTGTGAGCCACCTATGGACAAGCACATCACAAGTTAGCCTCCCTGGATCTGGCTGAGGCATGATGGTCTCTCTCAATCAGCACATCTGCCTTGCATTTGTCCAGCAAACATTACTGGTGTCTATTTGTAGTGGTTTAAATAAGAATGTCCCCCATAGGCTCATATATTTGAATGTTTGGTCCTTAATTAGTGAAACCATTTGGGAAGGATTAGAAGCGTGTCCCTGTTGGGGGAGGTGTGTCACTGATGATGGGCTTTCAAAAGCCCATGCCAGGCGCAGTGTCTCATTCTCTCTGTCTGTTGCCTATATACCAGGATGTGAGTCTCAGCTACTGCTCCAGCCCCATGCCTGTCCTTTTCCTGCCATGATGATCATGGAGTAACCTTCTGAAACTGTAAGCAAGCCTCCATTTAAATGTTTCCTTTTATAAGAGTTACCTTGGTCATGATGTCTCTTCACAGCAATAGAATAGTAGCTATGACAAAAGTTGGTACCAGGAACTAGGGTGTTGCTGTGACAGGCCTGACCATGCTGTTCTTTGGAGATATATAGAAGATTTGGGGACTTTGGAATAGAAAAGTGGTTGAACACTTTAAATGGGGCTTAGTGGGCCACTATAGTAAGAGCATGGAATACTGTAGTNCTGAGATCAAAGTGGACTGTGGAGGCCTGACTCAAGAGTCTCAGAGGGGAAGAATATTAGCAAGTGGCCTACAGACTATTTTTTGTGATAACTGTGCAAAGAATGTGGCTGTTTTTGACTCGCGTCCTAAGAATATGCCTGAGGCTAAATTGAAGACTTGGATTAACAGCATTAGTAAAGGAGATTTTAAGACAGCCTTTTATTGACTATGTCACATGGTTATTAGTGATCACTCTTACGTAGATCTACAATGAAAAGGAGAAAGTAGGGCAAAAGGAAACACAAACTGTACAGTTTGAGGAGAAAAAGAGCACCAGGAAATGTAATGTGAGAGCCAAGTCCTGTGCTCAAGAAAATTAAGTTTAAAAAGAAGACTACTTCAAAAATGGAGTAAAGGGAGTGGTGCCCTCAGGGCAAGACCCCAATCAGCTAAGCTTCCAACTTGTGAAAATGAATTAAAGGAAAGTGTAAGCAGCAAAGGAAACCATCAACAACAGGAAGTTCTGGGTGCAGCAGCAAAGGAAACCATCAACAACAGGAAGTTCTGGGTGCAGCAGCAAAGGAAACCATTAACAACAGAAAGCTTCCGAGAGATAACAGGTTACACACCCCTCCCTTTGAAGGAACAGACACGTGTGTTTAACATTCCTGGTTCCCCTACTGTTTATCTGTGAGCACAAGAACTTCATGCTTCCCACAGGGACAAGAAAAATGCATAATTAAATAGTGCTAGTTAAGTATGGCCCCACTTACCACTGCCTCAGCTTCANCATTGCAAGATGTCTAACAAATTATTAATCTATTAATTACTGGTCTTTATAAAAGGATATGCCCCTGGGTGTGGCCTCATCATCACAAATCACTTTTCTCATCCTGGGAATGGTCTGTCCTGCAGGACTTGCTGTTCCTGGAATCTAGGGTACCTGCAAGTTTGGGACAACGGTTCATTGCAGAACCCCCAGTCTTAGATGATGATTGTCATACCTTAAAGGACAAAATTGTAGAAAGGAAGCTGGGATGGAATCCTCNTCCAACAGCTTTGTTTGGAGAGTTATGACTCATGGCCATAGGCAGACAGACAATGTGAGACCCTACAGTAGCCACCATGGATAGCATGATGGAGGTCCTGGGGCAGGGGAGGGAATCCTCATNTTTGGAATAGGGTGATTGAGAGAGATAGCATCATATCATAGACAGCATGATGGAACTCTTAAGGGAGAGACAGAACCTTCAATTTCCACAATATTTGGACAGTCATAGTATGGTGCCATAGGCAGCATATAGGGGTTTAAAGGAAGAGCGCACCTTCAATTCTATGAAGGAGTTTCTTGCTCCAGTACATGGGTTTTGTTTTTTGGTGTGTGTGTGTGTGTGTGTGTTTCCACGGAATGTGACCTAGTCTATGTGCTACAAGTCACAAAGTCCTGATAAATACAGTTGTATATAATTCAAAGATGTCTTAGTGATGGAGAGAGAGAGATGGCCTTTGTTTGCTATGACAGCTGCAAGCCATGGCACACTTTATTATCAACTCTGTCCTGGGAGACAGCCTGCTTTCTGGGAGGGAAAGCAGCAGCTAGAGGACCTGTCGTCAGGCAGGAGTGAGTAAGGTAGACAGACTCCACTGACTAACATGCTTATGCAGAGTCCAGCAGGAGTCTGGCCCAAAGGAAAGGAAATAGACACAAAATGAAGGCAGAGGTGCCTGGCTTCCATCCTGCATTTAGTTACCTTGTGCACCAAGTGAGAAGTTGATGCTTTTTAGCAAAATCAGAGCTGGTCACAGTTGGGGGTTAAAGGCAAGACATTCTAGGAGCAAGCACAGCCATGTGCAGACAAAGGGGTATGTGGCAGAAAGCATGTGGGTGAGAGGGGGCAGTTTCAAAAATCAAACCATAGAGGTCTTTGACATAGACTTGGTGGCCCAATATGTTGTAGCATGAAACAGGACATTTTTTCTTTTATAGCTGAATAGTGTTCATTCCAGGTTGAGCTATGTATGCATTCACACTCAAAAGTTCATATGTAGAAGCCCTAACTTTTGTGATTATATTTGGAGATAAGACCATTGAACTGACAATGGGATTAGAAGATGGAGTCCTAATCCTCCAATAGGAGGATGATGGTGTCCCTAGAAGAGCAACAACAGAGAGGCACAAATACAATCTTGTAATGACACAGCGATACGGCAGCCCTCTGCAAGCTAAAGAGAGATACCTCAGGAAAAACCAGCCCTGCTTGCATTTTGAACCTGGATTTTCAGCCACAAGAATGCAGGAAAGTAAGNTTCTACTGTTTGAGCNGTCCCTTGTCTATAGCAGCACTAGAGACTTTATAAGTGTCTGTAGACCATCCACCAGTGGGATTCGGCCGCTTTGGCTCTTGCCTAGCGTGGATAATGCTGCCACTGAACTCAGGGAACAGTGAGCTCCTGGANGCCCTGCTTTCCATTCTTTGGGGTATGTATCCAGAAGTAGATTGCTGAGGCATGGGCTAATTCCATGGTTGTTTGAAGGAAACACTGTTGCTTTCCTCCTCCTCCTCCTCCTCCTCCTCCTCCTCTCCTTTTTCTTGTTCTTCTTCTCTTCCTCCTCTTCCTTCTTCTTATCTTCTTCCTTCTCCTCCTCCTCCTCTTCTCCTTCTTCTTTCTTCTCCTCCTCCTTCTTTGACAGGGTTTCTCTGTGTAACAGCCCTGGCTGTCCTGTAACTCACTCTATAGACCAGGCTGGCCTTGAACTCACAGAGGTCCCCTGCCTCTGCCTCCCAAGTGGTAGGATCAAAGGTGTGCGCCACCACCATCCAGCTTCACCAGTGTGTTTTATTTTCTGTTTGTTTGTTTTTCAAGTAGCCACCTAAAACAGATNTGAGGTAGATTTTCTTGCATTTATTTAATGACCTGTGATATTTAGTATCTTTTCCATATGCTACTAGCCACATGTAAGTTTTCTTTGGAAACTCAATGTCTATTTAAGTCCTTTAACAATTTTGAAGTGGTATTTGCCTTTTTGTTGCTGAACTTTAGAAGTTCTCTGTATTCTGTGTATTAATCCATTATCAGATATAAATTTGGAAGAAGTTTCTCCCATCCCACTGGTTCCTTTTACTTTGTTTATATTGACTTTTGATCATTTTTGAATTTTTTATGAAGTTCAATTTGACAGTTGTTTTCTTTTGCTGCTTGAGTTGTGGCTATCATATCTGAGAAATCATTGTCCAGCCCAACGCATGACATTTGGGCACCGTGTTTTCTTGTAAGGATCTATAGTTTTAAGCCTCTCCAGTCTTCTACCCATTTAGAGGTAATTTTGCACTTGGTCTTAGGTAAGGGGACCAGGAGTATATGTAGATATCTAGCATTCTCAACACCATTTGTTGCAAAAACTGTCCTTTCTCCACTGAATATTCTTGGCACTGTTGCCAAAAATCACTTGACCACATATGTGAGGATCTATTTCTAGGTGTTCTCTTTTTTTTCTATTGGATTTTATGGCAGCACTACACTGTTTTGATTGCTGTAGCTGATAGTAAAGTTTGAAATCAGGAAGTATGGATCTCCCAACTGTGTGACAGCCAGCTCTCCATCACCATGGGAAAATATTCGTGACAACTTAAAAGGAGGAGAGGTTGAGTTAGCTTATAGCTCATGACCAATTCATCACGCCGCTTCTGGGACTAAGGCCAAGCACTGCTGTGAGAACCATGTAGTAGAGCACAGTGGTGTCACATGGCAGACAGGAGGAGGGGGGGGCGTCCAGGGTTCAGATGTACCCTGCAAAGTCCTGCTCCCCGTGTCCTAATTCCTCCAACTAGGCCCTGCCCACTATAATTTCTACCAACCCCATAAGAGCACTAACAGCTGGGTCCAAGCCTCAAACACGGCAGCCTTTAGAGAGTCTTCCAGATTTCCAGACTATTAAAAAAAAAACTGTCAGCAAGATTATTTTGACTACTCGGAGGCTCTTAGTAGTTCATGTGAATTTGGGGATGAGTTTTTGCATTTTTATATAAAATATTTTGAATTTTTTAAAATAGAGGCTGCACTGAAGCTATAGGTTGTTGGGGGAGGGGTAATGTTGACATCTTTATAATATTAAATATTCTAATCCACGAACGTAGGATGCATTTCTGTGTAAATCTTTAATTCTTTCAGTATGCTTCATTAAATTTCTAGCATTTTATTCTTACCATGCTGGATACAGAATTTTCTTATAATTTCCTTTTTCTATTATTTACTGGTAGTGTATAGAGATGCAATTGGTTTTCATATATTACTTTATCTCAGTACATTGCTGAATTTGCTTATTAGTTTAACAGGATTTTCTATGTGTAAGATCATATCACTTGCAAGCAGAGTGACATTTTCTCCTTCTTTTCCAGTTTAAATGCCCATCACCTCTTTTTGTTGCTTATTGCTTAGGCTAAAAACTGCAGTGCTTTTGAGTAGACGTGGTGAGGGTAGGCATTCTTGTCTTTTCCTGATGGTAAAGGCAGAGCCTTCACCCCTTCCCTGGTGAGGGTGTTCACCCTGAAGTCTTCCATATGTGGCTTTATCAGGTTGGGGTAAGTTTATTTCCACTTCTAGTTTTTTGGGTGTGAAGAGTTATGCTTACACCTTTGTCTTTGCATTCTAAACAAGCATGAGAGGCAGGTTTGTGCAGAGATGCAGAGATGATGCAGATGTCTCTGTTTTTCCCGCCTGTTTGCCTTTGCTGGAAGACTTCTGTCTGTCTGACCTCACTTTGTTCTCTGGATCCTTTGGTTTCACCCTGGAGGCTCCCATGGTCTTGCAGAGCAAGCCTAGTGGGAATGCACGGCTCCGCTTTCGTTTATCGGGAAGTCTTTGTTTTGCAGGATGGCTTTGGTGCATTGATTGTCCTTGCTGTCATCTTTTCCTTCCAACAGTTTGAATATGTCATCTTGCTCTCTTTGGGCATGTGGGGTCTCCTGAGTAGTCCCTGGATAATCTTACTAAGTTCCCCGGCGTGTTATCAGCTGCTTTTCTTGTGTTGTTCTCAAGAATATTCTTTTCCTCTTTTTTTTTTTTTTTTTTCTTAATTTACATATATGTGTGTGGGTATGTGTACATGAGTCTTGGTGCCAAAGGAGGTCAGAGGGCATCAGATCCCCCAGAGCTGAAGTTACAGGCAGTTGTGAATTGCACAGTGTAGGTGCTGGGAAGGGAACGTGAGTCCTCTGCAAAAGCAATGTGTCCTCTTAAGCACTGAGCCATTCTCCAGCCCCTGGNTTTGCCTTTTATTCTGATGAGCTGATTGTACTGTGTCTGTGTAGGTCTTTTTAGGTTTCTAACAGCTAGAGAGTTTTTAGTTTCCTAATTTGATTTGCTGCTTAACTCTTCCAATTTGGGGGTCAGATGTTATGTTTTCAAATGACCCTCTTCTTTCTATTTCTCCACCTAGTCTTCCTCCTGGCTAGGTTGTCCATGAGTAAGTCCCTTAGCATCCCTTGTCTTTTCTTCATTCTTTATCTCAGTCTTCGGACTTGGTCATTATGCTTCTGCTTGATGGAGTATGATAACGAACTCTTCCATCCAAGTTTTAAATTCAGTCATCGTACTTCCAGCACCAACATTTCTGTTTTATCTTTTCAAAATATAAGTTCCCCCCTCTCTCTTCTAAAAGTATTTCAGTATGTTGTCTGTCCGTTTCCAGCTTTAGTTTATTTAGTTGTGCCTGCCTGACAGTTGTGTTAAACTCTCCATGTAGAGACCCGTGTGGCTTTAGGGTCAGTTTCTGTTCATTGTTTCTTCACCTGACCTGCATTTCCCTGTCTCTTCCCATATGTGTTGTGAGCTTTTGTTCAGATATAGGCATTTGAATAAAAGTCACTGTTTCCAGTCTTTCTGGGTTGGTGTTGTGCAGGGGAAGACGCCACAGATCTGCCTAGCTAGTTTTCCAGCCTCTGAACATTTCCAGTGTACGCCACAGATCTGCCTAGCTAGTTTTCCAGCCTCTGAACATTTCCAGTGTATGCATCTTCTCTGGGATGGTATTTTTATTCCAATACAAAAGGATTAAACTGCTTTAAACTATGTTATTTTCTAAAGAGGGCTGTCCCTGCTTCTGCCTGGGAGCCTTCAGATTCCATCTCTATTGTGTTTCTCTTGTTCATCACCTTTTGCTTCTCNGATGCTTGCTGTGCAACTACAGACTCCCTGCTATTAACACACTGAAGTTCTTGATTATCTTTTCAGAGTGGCATCCGTCCTAGCTAAACTATGCCAATTTTGCCTTCAATACTCCAACCAAAGGTGAGAGAAGCCAGTCTCTAATACAGCCCCAGAGACACCACAGTGTTGCTTCCCATTCTTATTTTAAAAGACAGGAAGGAAGGAAAAAAGGAGGGAGCGAGGGAGGGAGGAAGGGAGGGAAAAAAGAAAGAAGAAAGCCCCCGAGAGAGAATTGGGATGTGGAATGAAGGTTTTCTTCAGGCGGTGCCACCCAGCACTGGGGAGAAGGAAGGGCCAAGCCAAACAAAATGTCATGAACGTTAACCTATTGTCAGTGCTTCTCTTTCTGAGTTTTGTCTGTGTGTTTGCCTAGATTCTGCATTTTCCCAGCCAATCTCAGAGACTGTCTGTGGGACTCCTAGCTTCAACCAGCCACCTTTCTGACGTTTTTGACAGAGATAAAAGACATTTCAGTGGCAAAATCATACTCTTTCCACTAGGTAAACCACTACTGGAAATTAATCTTTACCTAATACCATGACCTGGATATGAAGCAGTAGTATGACTCATAATGTCTGCTATTAGACGTTCATCTCATCAAATCGTAATGTNTGATGAAATAAAATCAGAGCTAAATGCTTATGTGCTACTTCTACTCACNATCACCAAAACTGTGAAACAATTGAAAGTTCTTCCATAGATAAAGGTATGACTGAAAAATTATTATCCCACATACTGACTCATCAACAAAAAGAATGAAAGGGCCGATGAGACAGCCTATCACATGGAAGTGCCTGCCAATGAATCTGAAGACCTGAGGGATTCCCACGTCTCACAGGGTGGAAGGAGGGAACTAACACCACAAGCTATTCTCTGATCACCACATGTATCATAGGGCATTGGTACAACACACACACACACACACACACACACACACACACACAGACACACACAATGTAACAATTTTTTAAAAAGGAATAACAACTGATTCCCACGACAATGTGGNCTAGTTTTGAATNCATTATGCTAACTGAATACAAACAGTTCATAGCATATACATTNCATGCACATTGCACTGTTTATGTGACACACAGACCCGTAGTTGCTGGAAGTGGCATTGTGGTAATTATGACTCTAGGCTTTTGTCCAAACACAGAGTTGAGTACTGAAAGGGTACATTTTACAATATGTAAAGTATACATTAGGAAACCCCTTCATCTCTCTTTCTGTGTCTTATTCTTTCTTCCCCTCTCTCATTCTTTCTCAAATACAAATATACATCTACATATAGAACATGAATACAGGTAGTTACACTTTTTGCTTCACACCTTTACCAGAACTTTTACCATTTCCAACACTTCTAACAGATGTTCAGTGACACTGCCTTGTGATTTTAACGCACTTTTTTCTGAGTACCCGAGGTCCTGACCACTTTCCACCTGTTGATNTGCATGCTTCTCAATTACTGTTAGGTCAATCATAACAAACACACCATGGGTTGAAAATACCAATCAGAAATGCATATAATCCACCTAACCTACCAAGCATCATAGCTTAGGAATGTCTCATGATCTACGGCTCACCAGCAGCTGCAGTCACTCTGCACCTTATCACAAGAAAGTGTTATGCTGCATAATATGTCTGGGAAGTATTAATAGATCAAATTTCAAAATTTGAAGTATGCTTGAAGTATGCTTCAGACTGTAAGTGTATCCTTCCCCCCTTTTTTAAAGATGGGGTCACACTACATAACCCCAGCTGCCCTGAAACTCTATGTAGACCAGGCTGGCCTCGAACTCACAGCGATCCACCTATTTGTGCCTNCCAAGTGCTGGGATTAAAGGCACACACACTTGGCCATATGTATCACTTTTTCAACAGCTTAACATTGGGAGGAATGCCATGGGCTGAGATATTATAAGCCAGGGCACATCTACCTGTGTACTTACGGACCTCAGAGAACTCATGTTAGAATCCAGTACATGGTAACACTCAGTAAGTTATACTGGAGTCTGAGNGGGTAGTCACGGAGCCTGCATCACAGGGGCTAGTGGGGCTGCAGTGGGCTGGGCTGGACCTTCAGGACCCCTGGGGCCCTGCCCCCTGCTCCCTGTTCTGGTCCCTGCTGGCTNCTTTCTTGAGTTCTGAACTCATTTCTCTAAGGAGAAGAACCAGTCCTCTAAACTTTTTATTAGGAAAAAAAGTTATGTTAGAAAAGAGAAAAATGCCGCTTTTCCCAGGGTTGTCTGTAGTGTACTTTATTGTAGCAGAGCTGACCATATGCTGGTAGAAAGCGAGCCAAACTCTGGGAACTTGTATGTGAAGATGCAGAAGAAAACCTGAAGCTCCTTTGCCCTTAAAAATTCTATGAAATAATAAGGTGATNATATTTGCCTTGATCTTAATAATTCTGAGCCCCCAAGCTCCAAGTGACCAAATTAATGAAACGGTTGGATAGCCCCTTGGTGTACTCACACGATGTTCTGCCTGAGTACAGTCCTTTTGAATTAAACACAAAGACAATGACATAAGAGCTCGGCCAAGAGCTTCCTGTCAAAATAGCGAAAATGGAAGTGGAGCCTAAACCTGGTCCAATGCTCAGAATACCCAAATCTTCATTTTAAAGGAGTCAGGTTTGGTCTTTGTTTAGCTGATGAACAAATAAGGCTCAATAATGGAAAGCCCTATTGCTGAAGACAACACTTCCATATCTCATTGAACATGGAAAAGTTGAGGAGATGCCTAATTAGAGGCTTCACCCCGTCTCACTAGTATTCATGGTACTGGAAGGTACTTTTCATGCTACCAGATGGGAATGATAATCATCAATCCAGTTACAAACCCTGCAACTTACAGTGGTGACCTGTCTACATGATAGGCTGGTACAATAGTGGCACAAATGTTATGGAAGTAACCAACCACTCTCTGGTTAGATTTAAGTCCCACTCTGTAAGATGGGACCCATGCCTGATACTGTTAGGGTGGCCAAGAACCTGAGACTACATAGGCTAGGGACTTAGGGGAAAACCAAATACTATTGTGCTCAAGGAACTTAATAATATGACTCTGAATGAGTGACATTCTGTTATACCCATATACCCATAGTGCCTTGTTCAGCCATNATCAGAGAAGCTTCTCTTGCAGTAGATGGGAATAAATACAGAGACCCATATCTGGACAATGTGCAGAGAGTGAGAAATATTGGAGCTCCTAGTCCTAAATGGGATGTCTTCATCAAACCCTCCCTTCAAAGTTCAGGGACCTATGTGGAAGAGGAGGCAGACAGATTGTAAGAGGCAGAGATGATGGAGGACTAAGTAAACAGCATCCTTCAGACACAACAGGACTGATGCACATATGAACTCAAGGGACTGTGGCAGCATCCACAGGGCCTGCAGAGGCTCAAGCCAGATGGGGTTCCAGTGTTGAAGGGGGNAGTGGACAAGGGCTCCTACAAGAATCAAGAAGTTATCTGCAATTGATACCTATTGGCCAAGGAAAATCAGTCCTCTAATGGANTCTCAGTGAGTATATTAGTCACACTCCAGGGTAGCCCCATGCTCAGCAGCAGATGGCCAACACAAAAAGGACTCAGCAGTGTTTTTTGTTTGTTTGTTTGTTTGTTTGTTTGTTTGCTACAGTTTTCATACTTTGTCTGATACAGTTTTGCTTGGGCATTCATTGCCTTATTAGGTTTTTGCTTGTATATTTCAGCTTCTGTTTTGGTTTTGTGGGGGAGGTGTTTCTTGGATTTTGTTTTTTAAAAAGAAAAGAAAGAGTGTGTAGTTGAAAGATGAGGGGCATCTAGGAGGAGTTGGGAAAAGGAAAAAGTATGAAACCAAATTTCTTTCAATAAGAAAGAAGAAAGAAAGAAAGAAAG
>LZPO01066271.1:731185-744358 GCA_001675575.1 Neotoma lepida
AGCTTTTTGTTCATTCCATACCTTCTGGCTTTGGAATGTACCTTCAATCATTCCAGTGGCTGAGCTCTGACTTCAGTTCCTCACCTACACCATCACCAAGCTCTTTGGTGTGTGGAATGCAATGCTAATTACAGACAGTGGTATAAGAGAACCGCATACATCCAGTTGAGGTTGAAGCATATGGTTCTTNCTTTTCTCTTTTAAGATATTGGCATGGATGCAGAAAAATCAAGGACCATGATTCTTGAAAGGCAACAGGATAGTTTGGGAAAAAACTATGTCACTGAAAGATTGTGGGGAGAATNTAAGTTCTTCAGATGANACCCCATGTTGCAAGAAGACAGCAGCAGCAAGGATAAGCTCTGGTCATGGGAATTCAAAGAATAGGAATAGAAATCCAGATATGGTATTTTCTGAATACCCTCTAATGCTNTTACAAACCTGTAGCAGGCTTCCTTTTGGCCACCAACCAGCTCTCAAATCAAGATATGGAGACTTATTCTTAGTTATGAATGTTCAGCCTAGCTTAGGCTCGTTTCTAGCTAGCCCTTTTAACTTAATTTATCCTGTTTCTTTTCATCTACATTTTGCCTTGTGGCNTTTTACCTTTCTTTCCTTCTGTATATCTTACTTTTCTGCTGTCTCCATNGCTGGCTGGTAGCTGCCTGGCTTCTGGCCCTGAGCATGTCCCTCTCTTTCTCTCTCATTCTCTCCTCCTTCTTCTTAGAACCTAGATTTCTCCTCTTTATTCTCTCTGCCTGCCAGCCCTGTCAATCCCTCTACTACCTAGTTATTGGCCATTCAGCTTTTTATTAGGGCAATCAGGTGCCTTAGTCAAAGTGAAACAGCAACACATCTTTACATCTTTAACAAAGGCAGCAGAAACAAATGTAACACATCTTTGCCTAGTTAAGGTAATATTCTACAACACAAAACTATCAAATAATCTATTATTCTTTCTTTCCTTTATTATATGAGAAAATGAGATCCCAAAAGTATAATAGGATGAACCTTGTAAGGACCAGAAGCAGGACTCTGAGTCCACCCTGATTTGATTTTAACTTTCCCCTGTGCACTATTCCATAATGCCTGACTTGGTAAGAGTGATTGATAGTTATTCAAGCCCTGCTCTCTGTGATAGGAGGCCTCTAAGCCAGAGCCTGGGGTGTGGCCACTCAGTGGAGAATGAAGAACATCCCTACAGGAGGTGGAGGATGGCCTGGGAGAGCTTCATGGAGAAACTGAAGATTGTAGCAAGGTCATAATGATACATGAATGTATGATACCATAATAGGAAGGGACTCATACTCCAAACAGAAGACAGACAGAGTCACACTCAAACTTTGCTTTGGTCAAGCCTTACATAAAGTTTGTTATAGTTTTACACTGAAAAATCTNCAACAGGCTCCCATGGTGATGCTTGTTTCCCAACATGGTGGCACTGTTGTGGGAGGTGGTAGAGACCTGGAGATGGGTCCTAGCTACAGAAAATAGGTCACTGGCCCTGTGCCTTTAGAGGCTGTAGCTGCCCTCCAGTTTCTTGCTCTGCTTCCTGACCACCATAACATGAGTTGTTCCATCTGTCACACCTTCCAGCCTCGATGGAGAATCTCTGAACTGAAATAAATCATTTCTTCCTTCATTTCAGGGATTTTTATCACAGTTATAATAAAAGAATGAACATAAACTTATTAGTCTAAAGGTAACAGATAACAAGTAGCAAGTTGTAATGAAGCCTAAAGCTAGCTTGACTGACAAGGAANTCCCTTTTTAAACTGATGGTAGGTCCCCTGTCAAAGTAGGCATCCATGGTTTATAGACATGTCATCCTAGAATATGGGAAGAGAAAGAAAAGGCAGTGAGCTGGTCTCACTTCTGAGATGTTCCAAGGCAAACACAGACCAGGCTTTCCCTAAATTCAAAGTGTGCTGACAATAGGACGGTAAGACTTCCTTGGCTGCCAAGGAGGTGAAGCACAGTGAAACGCCAGAGGAGGAGGCCAAGGGCCAGTTTGTCTTCCTCAGCTGTTAACCTTCTAATTTCATCAAGTTCAACATCACTTNGTCCAGTTTCACAACAACTTGCAGCATAGCAAGGATTTTAAATTTGTCTTTACTTAATTTAGATTAAAGGTAACTGCCTCTGTTGTTTGATATGGTACTGCATGCTTGAGGTCTCTTAAGACTTGAATCTGGACATGTGTCTTCTTACAGGCCAGTTATAAAGTGATGTATTGACTGGCCGCCCTCCCAGCTCTGACTCTCAACTTAACTTTTAAAATGTCAACCTTTTTTCCTGACATCTATTACATACACATAAAAGGACATTATAAGATTCCAATTCTTCTGGTGTCCATTTTAGCAAGTTGCATTTGTCCAGGAACTTGTCTATTAATATTTCATGCCAAGGATATAGATGAGACTCAGTGGTAGCACTTGCCTGGCATAGGTGACCCTGGGTTCTCCTTTTCCTCTCTGTAGCCCTGAGAAGAATGCCTCCTCTTTTCCTACCTGGCATTTTATACACGACTATTTAGATATACTCTTTATTTTTTTCAACAAATCTCAATTGACATACCAAATAGTATTATCCTTTAAAATAATTTAATATTATTTCATTAATTATTTTATAGTTATTGTACCTTTTCTTCTATTTTTGAAGTTTGTACTGGCTCGGCAGGAAGTTTACCACTGAGCTATGCTTCCAGCCACTAGCTTCCTGAAATGTTTATGTTATTTTCCTTCTGTTAATAAGCATTTGAAATTACCATTTTCCCTCTAGACACAGTTTTCATTATACTCCACAAGCAAATTTTGAATGTAAAATTTAAACTTTCCATNAGTTCAAATTTTTTCTATATTTGTTTAAGACATTATTCTAGTTTTCTATCTGTTGCTGTGATAAATCACTGATAAAAATTAACTTGAGAAGNAAAAAGTTTATTTCATTTTACGCTTCTAGGTCACAGTCCACCATCAGAGGGAACCAAAGCAGGAATTCCAGGCAAGAACCCAAAGTCAGGAACTGTAGCAGGTCTTTCTTTGGACCACCAGCTCCCGAATAATGACACAGAGACTTCTTTTGAAGTATGAAAGCTTGGCCTTAGCTTAGGCTTGATCCCAGCTAGCTTTTAAAACTTAAATTAATCCGTTTATATTAATCTACATTCTGCCACGTGGCTTGTTACCTCTCCTCAGTACCCAGTACTGTATATTTGACTTCCTCCTCATCTAGCTGGTGAATCCCTCCCACCTCACATTCTTTCCAGAGTTCCTATCTCTGCCTGGAAGTCCTTCCTATCGTCTTCCACCTAGCTACTGGCCATTCAGTGTTGTGGAATATTAGTTGAAGATGTGTTACATTTGTTTATGCTGTGGAATATTTGTTTAATGATGCAAAGATGTGTTGCATTCTTTTATGTTGCATTTGTTTAACTCTGTGAAGCTGTGTTACTTTGCCTGCCTAAAACACCTGATTAGTCTAATAACGAACTGAACGGCCAATAGCTAGGCAGGAGAGGGATAGATATGGCTGCCAGAGAATAAATAAAAGGAGAAAAAGAGAAGAGGGAGGAGCAAGAACACCAGAAAAGAAGGAGAGAGGACACCAGGGGCCAGCCACCCAGCCACCCAGCTACATAGCAAATCATGGAGTAAGAACTAAAGAAAAGATATTCAGAAATAGAGAAAGATAAAAGCCCAGAGGCAAAAGATAGATGAGATAATTTAAGAAAAGCTGGCTAGAAATAAGCCAAGCTAAGGCTGGGCATTCTGAAAAAAGAGTAAGTCTCTGTGTGATTATCTGGGAGCTGGGTGGTGGACTCCCCAAAGAGTTTAAAAAAAAAAACACTACAGTTCAGCTCTTTATTAAACCAATCATAAGGTGCCTTAGGCAGGCAAGGGAGGACAGAAACACATCTTCACACAGGGTGATCAAATACCCTGCAACAAGGAACTGAAGCAGAGNCTGTGGAGAAATGCTGCTTACTACTTGGTCCCCATGGCTTATTCAGCTTTCTTTCTTTGTTTTACTTTTTTAACAAATCCTTTCATTTTATCCTCTTTTCCCTAATAATACTTAATAAAATTGAGTGAAAGCCTTAAATTAAAACTGCATGTGCCTGTAGTGACTTTTAAAGATTCATTTTNTTTTAATGGGTTTAGTTGAAATATAATTGCATTACATTTTCCCCTTTCTTCCCTCCAGTCCCTCCCAGCTACCCTTACTCAAACCCCTCCAGTATCTACGATATCAAACCNTTCCACTCTCTTTTTCTTTGATTACAATTGTTAACATATGTGTGTTCATATATGTATTCACAAATACATATAAGTACAACCTGTGNGTCCATTTTTGTTGTTTGTATATAAATGGTTTCAAGAATGACCATTCTGCATTTGACAACCCATAAATGGACTCATCCCCAGTAGAAGCTCATTCTCCTTTTCCCAGAAGTCATTAGTTAACTAGATTTCTTTGTCAAAGGGCCCCCATGACAATTTCCCCTTGCACATTAACATGCTCACTGATATTGCCACTGTCCTGGTCTTGGATCTGTACCTATTCCTAGGAGANATTTCATAGCAGACTTCCTGGCATTCTGGCTCTTTTCATCTTTTTTGCCCCTTCCTTCATGATGTTCCTTTGGCAGTGTTCCCTGGGCCATAGACGCAGGAGCTGTGATGTCGATGTGTCCACTGGGGCTGGGCTGCCCATGACCTGTTGTTCTCTGCATTGTNTCCAGTTGTGGTTTTCTGTGATGGTCACCATTTGCTGTAAAGAGAGGCTTCTATGAGGAGGGGTAGAAACGTGCTCTCACCAGAGCTTAACCCACTTTTTTCTACAGTGCAGATCCATCTACCCAGATATGGTAACATCACAGTGGACTGAGCCCTTCTCCATCAGCGAGTAATTAAGAAAATGCCCCACTGGTAGGCTCACAGGCCAGTCAGATGGAGGTAGTTCCTTGAGATTCTGTCTTCCCAAGTATGTCAGGTTGACAACTGAAGCTAACTGTAGCAGACATCTTAGTATTATGTAGCTCTTAATTTTTAGATATGTAAGGGGATACATGTTCTATCTTTATAATATACAGATGCAATTCACTCCACTTCAATAATTACCAAGTCATGAAAGGCAAATGTCAGGACAGGAACTTCACCATTGTAAATCTCCTCTGCAGCCCGTCTAGAGCACTCAGGGATTTATATGATATAACTATGAACCATCAAAAGGTGTTAGAACTACGCGTGTGATGTAGTTTAAGAAAAACTTGCAGAAATATCAGGCTGCTGTTTTCTTTCCTCTCTGGGCTGATCTCACCCTGGACTTGGTGCTGAGGAAGGAACAGACAATGGGGTGTAAAAACAAAGAATGCTTCTAAACTGCGGGTGGTGGCTTAGACAGGAGGGAATAACCAAAGCTGACAAGAAATCTTCATAAATCACTCTGTCCTCAAGTGCCAGAGGATAGTGAATCACACACTAATCTCTTTAGTTCCCTTCTAAGGCTTTTGCAGCATTATTTAGATATATTCTAGATATCTGTCATCCTAGGCCAGCCGAGGACCTCAGTGATGGTCTATACTTCANCTCAGTTCTCAGAATCATTGTATGTAAATGGATGTTTCCTGTCTTAATCACCTGTTCCCAAATACCTGGCAGCCACTTCCCAAATTACCGCACAGAGGCTTATATTAATTACAAATGCTCGGCCAATAGCTCAGGCTTGTTACTAGCTAACTCTTAANTTTTAATGAACCCATTTCTATTAATCTATGGATTGCCACATGGCTCATGGTTTTACCTGCCCTCTAGCTTCCTTGCTCCCTCAGCAGCTGGCTGGCATCTCTCGACTCTGCCCTCCTTCTTCCCATCATTCTGAGTTTGGCTTTCCCACCTAACTTCCTGTCCAGCTACCGATCTGTCAGCTTTTATTAGCAAATTCATAGTGTAGAAAAGGATTGTTCCACAGCAATTGTGTGCACTTTAAAACCTGATCCACCCAAGTACAGCTTAGAGATTGAGTCNGAGAGCCTGTGAACACTCAAGTGTGCCATCTCTATTCTGTCTAAGCTCTCTCCCCAGGACCCTTTCCTGTCCTCAGCCAAAGTCAANGCTTTGTTTTCCTGTGTTGTTTATTACTATTTGGTCTGCTTGGGTGACCATGTGGGTTGATGACATAGAAGAAGGGAGTAATAAGACTCTCCTCTTAGGACAGCCACTAACAGTGACATGGAGAACCTGTGTTCCCCAGAGTCTGAGATGACTCCCTGGCTGTTGTTGTCACCACTGCTATTGATTTCCCACTTGGGATTGGGGAGAGAAAGAGCAGAGGTGTAAAGCTCCCCCAACTCTCTCTGACAGGGGCTTCTCTTCCAGCTCCTCAGACCAGAAGGGAGACCTGCCTTTGGAGCTCATTCCTTCTACATTCAGGGGCTTCTCCAGGACCTAGCTCCTCTGAGAAATGCCAGAGGACACAGGGCGAGACAAGGAACTCATGACTGTCCAGTCCTGCTTCAAGCCAGATTCTTCCCTAGCCTGATTTCATTGGCCTTCTGGTCCTCAGATGATCACTCCACATGCTATTCAGTTCCATTCAGGTAGGAAAACAGAATGGAGTAGGATTCTCCATCTTAATTGAAATTGCAAATGGTTTGAATATTTTTCTGTTTTNGAGACAGATTAACCCTGAAACCCAAGCAGGCCTCCAATCCATGTTCCCTCTGCTTCTTCTTTGCAAGTAGCTGGGATTTCAGACATGTACCACCGTTTTCTACTGTATACTTCTAAGTTTTATAAAAATTGAAGCAGACCCTATTACTCATTAATTTATTAATTGTATTANTGCAGATAACATATTAATGCAGATAAACATATAAGCCTATGTTAACTACCACATCCATTTCTCCACAGATAAATATTTACTTTGTTCCTGAGTTTTACTGTCACAGGATGTAACCTATGTCCCTTAGCCTGTTTCTGTATATTTATGAGAGCTTCCCCAGGACATGCACTTAGGATTGTCACCACTGAGTTAAAAAGAGGCACCCNCAGCTTTACAAAGTCAGTTTCTAAAGTAATTGTCAATTAACACTT
Organism: Neotoma lepida; assembly: GCA_001675575.1. NCBI lineage: Eukaryota > Metazoa > Chordata > Mammalia > Rodentia > Cricetidae > Neotoma > Neotoma lepida. Next base: position 738,283 of record LZPO01066271.1, read on the forward strand.
ATGCTAGAAATACTGCAACAGTCTCCATTCCTTTCTCACATCCTAGCAAACAGTGTTATTGCATGAATTGTTATATATATTCTACTCTGATGGGCGTAAGATGGTATCTTTATTTAAAGTTTCATTTTTCTTTTAAAATGTTTTTGACTGTGTAAAATACCCATACATATGCTATTACAGAAATACAGAAAAATTAAAAGACCATAAAGAATAGTGAATTAGATTGTTTTAAAAGTTCAGTACACCCCAACCAATGTCAGGTGTTACCTNAGAGGAGAGGGTAGTGGGCCTGCGTGTGGTGGCCTTGCTGCAGCCATTTAATGTAGCCACACTTTTTTCAGCTTTTAGGAACTTTATTGTCCTTCTACTTCTCCCCCCTTTGCTCAGGCATCTGCAGAGCAATGCAGGACCACTCAGTGGTAGCTCCAACCCACTTGGTGGCCTGCACCATGGGAGCTGCTGACCAGTCCTCAGTGGCTGGCTGGACATTCCAGTCTTCAGTAGGGAACTGCTGGATGGGCACAGAGAGCACCGACACACCCACAGACCAGTCTGCCCCCCTGGCTGAACAGCGGTGACCTCTGGAGGTGGCACGGTCCATTTGCCCTGAAATTCCTCCTCGGTCAGCTACAGCCTTCTCAACAGCAGCCTGCTGCTCCTTCTCAGCAGGGTCTCTGTAGAAGTAAAGAACAGGCAGAATCTCCCATGGGTGCTCACAGGAGACAGTGCCGCACATGTGGAGTGCTTCCTGGGCCAGCATCCACCACATCAGACCCACTGAGTGAGCACCCTTGTTGTTACATGGGATGGCAATGTCCACATAGTGCAGAGGAGAGTGTGTTACANAGAGCAATGGTGGGCAGTTGACATAAGATGCCTCTGTGAGGGGCTGGTGGTCAATCACCACTAGAAGCTGTGGATCCCTGAAGGCTACTTGGATCTGGTTAGTGAGGGTCCCAGGGGTGAAGTGGCAGCAATTGGAGTGGCTCCAGTGGTGGCAGTGAACTTCAGCACAGCTCACTGGCCAGTGTTCCTAGAGATGACACTGACATCAGCAGAGTTCTCAATGACAACAATAGCCCGAGCTGCCAGCAACAGCTTCTCCCAGGTCCTCTTCAGACTGATGATGTAGACACCATCACTTTTCCTTTTGTAGATGTGCTGCTCCATCTGAAGGTCAAGGTTAGTGCCACCTAAGTGGGTTCCTGTGGCACGAAATTTGAGGGCATCATCCTTCTTCATCTGCAGGACATCAAGAGCTCTGGACATTGTGTAAGTTTCTCTTTAAGTTAAGATTGGAAATCAAGAACAATGCCTTATGGACCCATCCCTGTGCAGCTCAGAAAGTGTATTCACACATTTCTTATATCTAGATATTAACTTTAAAATAAATTATAATCCTCTTGTTGATGTGGTCCATTTTATTTTATTCTCTTTCTCCTCTCTCTCTCTCTCTCTCTCTCTGTCTCTCTCTCTCTCTCTCTCTCGTGTGTGTGTGTGTGTGTGTGTGTGTATGTGTTATGCATGTGTGCACATGTGTGCTGGCAACAGCATAAAAGTCAGAGTTTGATATTGGATGGATTCCCCATCACTCTTGTACCATGTTTTTTGAAACAGAGTCTCTCACTGAACCTGGAACTTACTGGTTCTGGCNAGGGTGGCTGTCCACTGAGCCCCAGAGTTCCGCCTGTCTCTACCTGTCTCTGAGGTCACAAGTTCATGATACCAGGCCTGGCATTTTATAAAAGAGCCAAATATCAAACTTAGATCTTCATCCTTGCAGGGCAAACATTTTACCCACTTAGCCATCTCCCTACACCCATTTCTTTCCATTTTTACATTGTATGTTTATGTTATAACAAATAAGAATAGACTATATTTTTAATCAAAATCTTGATTTTTTTTTAAAAAATAACTAATTATGATACAGAATTTCTTTGTCAAAAGATTCTAAGTATCTTCAGGATTGCTCACCCCATGTATATAGATATGCTGTGAGGCATATAACTGTTCACCCTCCTGTAGAATTTCCTCCTAAAAAGGAAAATATAATACTTTAAGGGAGATCTTTGTCAACATGCTGGGTTATTTCCTCAGGATAAGTTCCCAGAAGAGGAACCAATGAATGGAAAGGCAGAGGAACCAATGAATGGAAAGGCAGAGGAACCAATGAATGGAAAAGCATAAACATCACTAGGGGTTTGAAATGTTCTGCTTTATCATTCTTCAGAAGGAGAGTGCATCACCACTAGTTGGAAATGTTGTTTTTGACAATCTTCTAATTTCTATGTCATGATAGGAATCCCATTTAAAAGTCCTTTAATCATCTAAAATAGTATTTTGCTATGTAGAGAATAAGAGGAAAGGGTGGTGTATCTATATCTATTACAATGAATAGATATAGATAGATGATATAGATATAGACATAGACATAGACATAGACATAGACATAGACATAGACATAGATATAGATATAGATATAGATATAGATATAGATATAGGGGAGTTATTGGAATGACTTACAGGCTGTGGTCCAGCTAATCCAACAATGGCTGGCTGTGAATGGAGAGTCCACAAATCCAGCAGTTAGTTAATTCACGAGGCTGGATGTCTCAGCTAGTTTTCCGTATATGTTGGAATCCTGATCTAATGCCAGTGAAGGAATGGACTTGCTAGCAAGGCAAGAGCAAGCAGGCAAAGAGCAAAAGCTTCCTTTTTCCATGTCCTTATATAGGATTCCAGGAGAAGTTATGCCCCAGATTAAAAGTGTGTCTTCCCAGCTCAGATCCAGACAAAAGGCTTGTATCTTCCTAACTCAAAGAGCTGATTGATTAGAAGTGGACCATTCTACTTCTAATTAAGCAAAAATCCCTCACAAGTGTGCCCTCCACTTTGGGTTTTAGTTCCAGATGTAGTCAAGTTGACAACCAAGAATAGCCATNACAAGTGGAGAGAAGGTACCTCCAGATAAGATGAGGAGTAGGCAAACAGAGTGAGTCAGATTCCAGGAGGAGCAAATAAAACAAGCCCATTTTCTTCAGGCTGGAACACTTGGTTTTTCTACTGCTTGTTGCTGCAGTGGCTGTATTACTTCTCTGATCCTGGTCTGTTCTGTCATCCCCAACATATACAGACAGGTAAGACAACAAATGTTATTGGTGTCAGCACCTGGAGTTGGCCCCTTGGCTTCATCCTGATGAGAGGGAGAAAGTGGAGACAGTGCCAGCCTTTCCCAGAATAATTAACCCAGAACAACACAGAAGGCTATATTCACTCCACAAAGAAGCATCATTTTATATCGCGTATACCCCAAACAGCTTTTTGCCTCCAGGAAACCCGCTTCCATGTTCTCTTTGAGATCCCCTGATCATAAAAAATTAAACACACACAAAATATAGCAATATAGAACAGTGCATAGAACAGAAGCTGAAGTTGAGCATGGAATGTAAAATCACTTTGCAAAGATAAAAAATAATTAGAGGTCACAAATAAGGACCCCAATTACAGTGTCATGGCCAGTTTTTCTTTGTATGTTTCTAAGCTACTGAGAACATATCAGACATATTTTCTCACTTAACTTTTCAATAGAAACATTATATCTGTCATTCTTCACTCTCTGTAATGTTGTTTTGATACCTGTACAACATCTACAATTTCCTAATTGTCTTTACTAATCTNCAGATTCTCCATCGTCAAGCTTTGTGNTCAGTGCTTTGCATGCAGGGCCTTATTTCATCCATGTGATGTTCTTATGAGTCAAGTACAATTATCACTCCTATTTTTATAGATAATGCCACTGTATGACATCTGGCATCCTAATCTCAGGGATGAAACAGTCATGATCTAAACAGTGGTCCTTGATTGCTAACTGTGATTATCACAGAAACTACAAGAGTCCAAACAATCACTGTTTTAAAACTTAGGCACCTTGTTTTAGCTTAGGGGGTGCCGGTTTCCATGGGAACAGAAATGATAGCAGCAGAGGGGAGAACTGACTTTGGTAACCCTTGGAGACAATGGCTGTCTGAAAGCAGGACTGTTGCTCCCTGAATCGCACCTGCCCGGCCTGGGGCACAGAGCAGGTGGCTGGAGCTTGCTGGAAACAGGAAAGATCTGCCAGTTCCACACCTGACTCCCAAGCTAAGCCTCGCCAGTCAGCTTAAATAATTCAGGCAAAATTAGATTTTTTAACCTAAATATTCAGAGAGACTACTTATTGTCTCTAACATTTTAAGAATTGTTGCTAAGTATTCTAGCTCNCTCATATAGAAGTTTACTTTCATTGGGTAATTACTGTTGCTGAATGACTGTTGGCTGCATAAAGCATGTATGTCAGGATCTTACAATTAGAATCTCATACTTTTATCATTTATTATATAGATATTGCCACATAAAATTTTGCACGCAGATATTTTAATGTTTTACCATGCATATTTTAAGACAGAATAAAGAAGAATTAGAAAATGTACTGCAGGCCAAATCTGACTTGTCACTGTTTTGTAAATAAAGTTTTAGTAGCACACGGGCGTGCTTGCAGCTTTCCTACTATGAAGGAATAGCTGAGCAGTGTGCTACAAAGCTTAAACTATTTGTTATCTAGCCCTGTAAAAGANAGTATACTGAGCCCTGATCTANAGAACCCCCTATAGTCATTACTCCCCTGCAGCTGTTACCAACTCATGAAAGACACTAGCAAGTGAATGTCCCTGTCCCTTGCAAATTATTGATATATGTGACGTAACCAGTTTAAAAGTGTTATAAACAACAGAGGCAATAATTAAGCAGAACTAGTTTCAGAAACCACATTGTATTTCTGTCTTTCCTCCCTTCTGGCGTGAGATCATTCTGGGCTTGGTACTAGAAGGACCGGGAGCAGACAGCAGAGTGGAAAAGCTGTACGGCAACACAGATGTGAGGGGTTAACTGAACCTTGACAAGAAATCTCCTGAACCTGCTCTGTCCTCAAGTCCCAGAGGCCTGCCCAGCACAAATCACACAATGGTCAAGATTTCCTCATGTCAAAGCTTAGTTTGGGTACCNGGAGTGGCGGAGCCCAAGAGGCTGAGGCAGGAGGATTATGAATCTGAGATGAGCCTGGGTTACAAAGTGGGACCTCGATCCAAAACACTGCTTTGGGAAGATGGTTCAGTCAGTAAAATGCTTGCTCTGCAGATGAGCTTACCTGAGTTCATATGTCCACCACACACAAAAAAAGCCAACACAGCGATGTGTGTCTGGCATCCCAGTGCAGAAGCAGACAGGAGGATTTGGGGGGCTTGTGGCCAGTCTAGCCGAATCGGTGAGTGCCAGGGCCAGTCCCCCTGAGAAACAATTAAAGAGACAGCCAATGTCAATCTCTGGCCTTCACATGCACCAGCACATATATGTGTACACACACAAGAACACAAACACAACATGTACACACATGCAGACTGTACACACATGCAGACACACGCACACACACACCCCAATACCAACAAAACTCCCTCTGAGTGCAGAATGCTCTCTGATGTGGTATGGAGCCAGCAGAGGACTCAGCTTCCCTTCCATCTCACTGCACAGTCTGGAGGTCTCACTCACCAGTTCTGGGCAAACGAGTCCACTCCAGACTCACTCTCCAGTGAAACAGAAGGAAATCACCCCTGTCGTATCTAGATCACAGAATTCTGAAAGTCAAACGGAGAGATGTGCAGACACATGCTTTTTTCTGGAGCACTGTATGTCTCACATGTGGAAGAAGTGAGGGTCACCTGGGGAGACACAAATAACACCCAAGAATGTGGAGGGAAACAGACCAACAATAACAGAAAGAGAAAGGCAGATCACCCATTCTCCTCATATCCTTTAACTATTTGTGTTGTTTTTGCTGTTTACTCCAGGGTTTCTGTTTTCTTTTGTCTTAGACTATNTAGCCCCAGCTGGCCTGNAACTTGTCGAGTAAACCAGTCCAGGCTGGTCTTGGACTTACAGAGATCTACCTNCCTTTGTCTCCTGAGTGCCGGGATAAAGGTGTGCACTATTTTTAGTTATATGTGTGGATGCCTGTCTGTATGAGTATGTCCACTTCTGTGCTGGT
>LZPO01066271.1:752701-766184 GCA_001675575.1 Neotoma lepida
CACACACACACTGCATACACACACGCACACACACACCACAGACACAGACACACACAATTCACATACACCATACACACACATATACACANACCNGACTAATGGGATTAATCCAGGGAGTCTATTTAATGAGCAAAGGAATTTATTTGAGGGTTAACTCACAACCACGGGAGATTTATTGTAGAGTCTGGGAAAGTTGAGCTATGTCCCACACCTATCTGCCTGGTCCAAGATTTCAGCATCCAAAACCACGAGTTAGTGAAGAGAGAGCGCTTACATGCATCCCAGGTCTTAAAGGTCCCTCAGCGGCCACATCCCAGGGGCAGGTACCTCAAGGTCATAGGCAGGTATAACAGTTACCTACTACCTCACTAGGGGTGGTGCTTCAGGGCATGGCTCAAACAACCACCCACTACACCAGACACACTCATACACATTAAATAAAATTTAAAATTTATAGAAATATTCAAAAAAAACATTTAATAGATTCAAAGATACCATTTTGATGGGTTTTATTAATATAAGAGTACCTCAGTTTATAAGCACATACTTATTGGGCCTTTTACTATATCCCCACCCACCTTTGCTCTCACACATGAGTATTTTTTAAGGTGGCATGCCAAGAAATTAAGAATATGAAAACAGGAAAAAATAAAATAATAATTTCAGCATGNACAAAATTGAAGCTGTAACAGGTTTTGTCACTCCGTTATTTGGCACTATTTTAGGGGTATATTGAGATTTTCCCTACNCTATGTCAACATAGAATGACATACATACAATCACATGGAAACAATTATGAACATACATGATGCAATTGCATTGACGAAGTAAAACATTGTTATCTCTTTCGTTGGAGGGANCATGATTAACTCTTTGGAGATCTGTGAGGCTGCATTGTTTTGTCTGTGACTCTGTTTTGTCGACTGTGTCTAGTCCTGTAGGTGGTCATGTCAGTGGTTGGTCCAGTCCTTAAAGTCTCGGTTGTTGAATATTGAGAAGGCAGTGTCCAGCAGCTGAGTCTGTGGGGGCCTGGCCTGAGGTTCCAGTATTATTAAAAGCCCTTGGGCTGTATAGGTAACTGAGTGTGGTGATTTGAATGAGAATGGACCCCATAGGTTCATATATTTGAATGCTTGGTCACCAGTTGGTGGAATTGTTTGAGAAGATTAGGGGGTGTGTCCTTGTTGGAGGAGGTGTGTCACAGGGGGTGGGCCTTGAGGTTTCACAAGTCCTTTCTTTCTCTGCGTGTCCCTCTCTTGCTGCCTGAGACTCCTGCTGATCAGATGTGAGCTCTCAGCTACTGNTCCAGTGCCGTATCTGCCTGCCTGATGCCATGCTCCCCTCTGTAATGGTTGTGGACTGACCCCCTGAAGCTATAAGCAAGCCCTCAATTAAATGCTTTCTTTTAAAAATTGTCTTGGTCATGGTGTCTCTTCACAGCAATAGAAAAGTGACTAGGACACTGAATTAATCAGTTTTAGGAGTGATAAATGATAAAGAAAGAAAGAAAGAAAGAAAGAAAGAAAGAAAGAAAGAAAGAATAAATAAATAAATGAATGTAAAACCAATTGTTTTTAAAAGAAAGAAGCCAGTTGGCAAAAAGGATGGTAATCCTTCCCCACTTGGACTGCATTCAATAAAAAGAGCAGGCGGAGAGAACCCGCCATGTGCTGATGGACTACAAAGGATCCTGAGTCCCGTGGCCCAATACTTTGTGTGCTTGCTCTCTCCCTAGCTCCCAAGCTCACTTCATTCTTGAAATGCTTTTTCCCTTTCTCTAGTTCTATTTCCAGCCCTGTGCCTCTAGTCCAATTCTTTGTCATGGCACACAAGGGCCTAGAAACTCCAGCAGGTGCTCTGGGACTCAGATCTGTACCTATAACACAGGGACACCCTCACTCTGGTCCGTGGTAAATCCACATATAAGGCCTGTGGGAAGCCATAACTCAACTGAAGCACGCGTTCAGGGAGAAGCTGTGGGTCTTTCTAGCTCACAAACTATATTCTTCTGTAATTTTAGAGCACATTTCTGAAAGGTGTTTAGCAACTCACTGGCATTGGCNAAAAGGGAATAGTGGCTTCTAGTAACTCTGTGAAGGAAATGGAAAAACAGGTTTCTGAGCATAGAAGCAAAATGAGACAAGAGTAGAAAAAACCCTCAAAAGAAGGCTGTATCTAATTCTGCCTGGCCTTATACTGTGCATGCCCATATCACCATTGCTGGTGTTTTATGTCAGCCCAGGTTGAGAAATGCCAGGATCGCCATAGATGGAGCAGGTCGGCTTCCACGGTGTGGTTTCAGAGGCAGGAAGACTCCAGGCCCCAAAATAGTTCTTTTCCCTGGCTTGACAGGGCACATTAAGTAGCAATTGCCTCAGGTTTCTCTATTTAAATGCAAATAACTCTGGAAAAGATAATAAGTTATGAGAGTCATTAAACATCAGTGTGATTAGCTTATTGGATTGTTTTCCTAGAAGACTCTTGAGGGAGACTGGTACAAAAATGGCCATGGCTTAGGGATCTGTCCACAGTAAGCCCCTCAGTCTCAATATGCCTCAATCTCCACTACAGTGCGGACTCCGGGGTTTGCCCTGTCTGCCTCTCAGCTGTTGTAGGCGTCNGGCAGGAGGCTGGGAAGTATCGAAGTATGGAGAGCTTCAGCTCTCTCAAGGAGAACCGACAGCACTGAAGGCCTGAGGAGGAGAAGGACGGCTCCATGTCAGAGGTCTTGATTCTCAGGCAGAAAAACAGGCAAGGACATGACAAGAAAGTTAAGATTCCAGGGACCAAAAAATTCTGGAAAAGGATCCAACCTGATTATTCATGTGTGAAAAGTAAATTAAACAACAAGATACCAGATTTACCCATAAAATGAAAAAAAAAAATGATGATACCCAGAGTAGAAGAATATAAATGAAAATGGGCTACTGGTGGGAATACAAATTGTCTATTTAGCATCATGGATCAAAAGACCTTAAATGTGTGAACCAGCTATTCTAACTCCAGAATTGACTAGAATAAATAAACGAGAATGTGCATACAATTCAGCAGCAGGCCTTCTTACCACAATAGTGCTTGTCATCACAAAGGCTCTAGAAATTATCTAAATGACCAATAAAAAATTGGTCATAAATNATGGTACAAAACCACAACTGTATACTATTCCTATTTTGAAATGCCATGGAAGTCTATTTATTAAAAGAGGAAAAATACCTAATAATCTTCCAGACAAAGGCTGTAAACACATGTATTGTGCACCCACATTATGTATTTCCTGTGTAGGTATCTATCCTTATCAAGGGCTGTTTGCTGAAACATGAACAGTAGCTACAGACGGTGCAAAATCATGAAGTCATTTCTTTTTATTCATTGTTTAGCTGCCCTTCTAAAAATGTCCACAATAACTTTGTTTGCATATGTTAAAACTCGGGTTAAGAGGCATTTAAGGAGAGGAGAAATTCTCATAAGAGGACAACTTTTTCAGTTTGAGCCAAGGATTTTTAATCTATAAAGTGATAGGAGAGAGAACAGCTTCCTGATGCAGTCTGTAAAACTCTGAGGGAAAGGGATAAGAAATGCGTGAAAAGAGTTTTGAAGCCAATAAATCTCCCCGTAGCATGACAGAAGAGGAAGGCTGCAGAACTGTTATTTCCGCTCCATTGCTTGTTGAAAAGGGAAAAAAAATGGTTTAAGCAACGTTAGCAGCAGGTTGTTCAGTTGAATTGGAAAGCTCGTCCCAACAAAGGCAAATAGGAGGCAAGAGAGTTAAAAGTGGCTTTGAGGAAGTGCATCAATTAACACAGAACACACTGCATTAAAGCGGCTGCAGAGTGAGTAGTCAGCCCAGGCAGTCATCCTTCCTTCCACCTGTGGAGGGACTAGGTGGCTGCCCCCACCACTCTGCTGCTCTGCGTTGTGCATGAGCGTGGGGCACAGTCAGCCACACCACCAGCGAGGACAGCTACACACAGGAACAGTAAGTAGTGAGCAGGTCTTCCCTTCCTGATTTTGCTAACTCTGCACCCAAATTAGTCCATTGCTTCACAAGTCCATGACCCGAGGAGAGTCCTGCAGTTCAGCACAGCCACTAGAGTCGGTCACTGAGCCCTCCTCCAAGCACCCTGCTGAGAGCAGTCACAGTCACCCTCAGACACAGCTCCAGCAGGATGAGAAGCAGAAGAAAAGGGACCTGGTGAGCTGCCTCCAGAGTTGTTCTCTGGTCCAAGTGCCCCCCCCCACCCTGTTTTTACAAAGAATAAAGCCTCCCCCTTGAAGATACTCATTTTACCATTATTAGTGAACACAATGGTACTAGACTTAGAATCCAGCACAGGAAGTGGGCAAGACAAGACACCTCCAGTCTGACCTACTATGGAATTTACATGAAATTCTTCCATTTCCATGAAATTATAACCTTTTCCCTCACTCCTTTTCAGTTAGGTAATGAAAGTGCTGGGCATCTCACTGGGAGCGCTGAACCCAGGCAGAAGCGTTTTATACAGCAACAGCATATGTGCACTCAAGGGCAAATAAAGTTACCAAGGTCAGGTAATGGAGACTGGTGAGNAAGGACTGTCAACCATGGAGCCATGCATTGCTAAATTCAGACTCTAACTGAGTCCTTATTCCCTGCCTGCTAATAGTGTGGTCTTGGCCAGCTTCCATTCTTAGAAGCTGATGATAAAAGAACATGAAACAAGCATTCCCATAGCTGGAGATTACTGAAATGTATCTAAGTCATCCCTGTGAGTCCTGAATTGGTACCACACCGTAGGAGCACAAAAGGACTTAATTCAGTATCATAACACTGAGTATACCCAGCTAGGTGCCACAGCTTCCAAGATGAATCAGATAGCAACAATATCTACATGCTTCTTCTCTGTGCATGATTTTTCTTTTTTCCCCGAAAGTGATGAAATTTTGGGAACAGACTTTGGCAAAGAAATGCTCTTATGCTAAATATAACAGGGAGGGTAGATATCCTAACCCACTCCAATTTCTAAGCACTTTCAAGTATCTATAGGACTCTATCAGAATGAAAAAGTGTTGCCTTTTGGTAAAATCTTATGCTGAATTAGTTGGCAAGGTGAGTTGGAATCCACATCTAATTCTTAGAGGACTTGGCAAAGTGGCAACTGTTTTGCAGTGTAAGGAGTCTGGAAGAGCTCTAATGTGCCCCCTTTGACCTAATGTATGGCATGTCATGCAGTCGCTTAGAGGGGAGACAGGACTTTTAACAGTCACTCTCACCTTGATGACAATGTCTGCCCGACAAGTGAATTCATAAACTTTGAAAACCAATTTTATGAAATAATAAATTGAGGAACCCGGGGAAAGTTCTACAATGTGAAGAGGAGTGTGTGGAAAGGCAGAGAAGGTGAAGACACTGCTAGAGAGAAGGCATTGTGATGGACTGAGAGGCAGTGTCCCAGGATGGACTGGAGACAAGATGGGCAGTAAATTCTAGACACGGAAGAAAGGCAGGAAGGCCTCAGCGTCTAACCAAGCCTCCAGACCCTTCCCACAGGTCTTGTCTACCTTCCAGTGTAGCACCATAGCTACCCACCTCCTCAAAACACGGAGAGGAGTTGCCGGGAAGGAACATTCAGGACAAACTCCACAGTGTTGTGTGTCTGACCATCTCAGCCCTCACTGTTTCTAATAGGCAGCTGCAACCCTGGGCCATGAGTTAAAAATCCCCAGCATAGGGGCTGGACAGGTGGGTCAGCAATTGAGAGCCTTTGTGCCTGCAGAGGACCTGGATTGGGTTCTCAGTACCCACATGGTGGCCACAACCATCCTTAACTCCAGTTTCAGGGGCTCCAACACCCTCATTTAAACTCTCTAGGCACCAGGAACACACATAGTGTACATACATACATGAAGACAAAACACTCACACATACAAAATAAGATTAATTCATTAAAAAAAATTTCTAGCATACTTTACCCTTCTCTCCAAAGCTGCAGATTCTCGCTGATCTGAAGTAAACAGACTTTTATCTCCCCCACTCAACTACGGATAAAAATACTTCTTGTCAGTCATTTTCCTCTAAAAGTCGTGATATTTCTTAGAAGCTGCTTTGCTTTTACACAAGGTCTCACTATACAGCTCAGGCTGGCCTTGAGTTTGAGACATTCCTACATCTGTCTGCTGAGAGCTGGAGTTACACATGTGTATTGTCACAGAAGTACTGAGAGTTTGGATGTTCTTTTTAAATTACATTAACAAAAAAGATTGTATGTGTGCTGGAGGTGAGGATGTGAGGGTAGGTAAGAACGCACCACGGCACATGCGTGGAAGTTAGGGGACTACTTTCAGGAGTTGATTCTTTCCTTCTACTCTAGGACCCAGGGGTAGAACTCAGGTGTCCTCACTTGGAAAGTTTTTATACCTGCTGAGCCACCTTACTGGTTCTTAAATGTTCTTTTAGGTCAGCTAAGGACTAACAAGATGGATGGCTCAGGATAAGAGGCCTGGTAACCTGAGTTTGATCCAGGGAACCGACATAAAGATGGAAGGGCAGAACTGAGACCACAAAGTTGTCCTCTTATCTGCACATATGCACCCTTGCATGCCTGCGTGTGCGCACACACACACCATAATAATACTTCTTAGAATGGCCTGTCTGATCTGTATAATGAGATACTTTATCAAAAACATGTGTTTTGAAATGTCGGCTAATAGAGAGGGAACTAGCATGTGGGTTTTCTCTCAACTCCTGGGTCACAGAAGGATATGTTTTAAAAGCTCTAAATAATGTGGCACTCAGACANACAAGTGGCACCTTAGGAGTTGCTGTCACCTCCCAAAACATGACTCAAGTCATAAATGAAGAGCAGAAGGCAATTGGTCAGCAACTTTGAGGCCGCTGACNAAAGTTCAGAACAGCTGCGGAGTTCATTGTGGTGGCTATATGTAAGAAGTATTTTCCTGTCTAGAAAAAACCAGTGGGTTAGAAACATAAGCATCTGAAACATCGCTCATCTTGTCTCAGTTCTCTGGAAACAGACTCTGGGATGGAGACATGCATTCCAGGAACTGAGAGAGGGATGTAGGAACCCATACCTATTTGAGAAAGGAGTTGGGAATGGGCAGGGGGCAAATCTAAACTTTATTGCAGATAAGAAAGAAAACAAANGGGCCCCAGTTGAGCCCTGCGGTGCTCTGAAGGTTGGACAGGNCATCAATTGTCCAACCTAGAGACAATAGGTCCAGACGTATTTTCTCCTCACTGGTTAGGGATTGTCCTTGGCAAGAGATGTGAACTTAGATGAGGTAGCTTCCTTGGGCAGAGGGAAATTCCTCAGTGGGAGCCATGGGTGGACACATCCCCTACAGCTGGAAGACTGTTCATGGTAGTCCTACAGTAGATCTGAGCTACAAACAGCAATACACATCGTGGAAGACCAGTGGTGCAGGAGGTTGGTCCAACCTTGGAGCTGAGCTTCTCAGAAAACCCTTGGGCCCCTGAAATTCCTTCTGCCTTGGGATTTGCTTCTCTCTTCTACCAGTCATCTCGTGTCACTGACTATGCCTATTGTCCAACTTGACTCTCCGACACTTCTGTCNGCACTGGCCCAAATTTCCATGGAGGAGGGAAGGGCCTCCTGTTCTGGGACACATTTGATCTCCACCTCACCTTTTTCTTCCATAGTGCTCAGAGGCTCCTGACCTGCATTCAGCCTGGAGTTTGCAAAGACAAACAGGACACCAGGTCTTCTGAGGAACTTCCAGTCTCTGAGATGAAATAATGAAAACACATCTTGAAACAATATGGCAAGATCAAGGACAAATGAATACAGTGTCCCCCCCCCCCTGCCCCCCCATTTTTCTTTTACTTTTGAGATTATAATTACATCATTTTCCCTTCCATGGAGAAAACTATTTCTCCCACTTATTCTCAGCATTCCTTAGTTGCCTGTAGTTCTTTGTCTAGAGTCGAGGCCTCATAGATATCCCTGTCCACTTCAGCCTGTCTATTATTGTCCTTGTTCAGCTCACATTTGGGCAGTCATGTTGGTGAGACTTTACGAGTGTAGCTTCTGACATTGCTAGGAGACACAATCTCACAGCAAAGTCCCTGATCCTCTGGCTCTTACAGTCTTCCAGCCCCCTCTTCTGCAATGTTTTCTGAGCCTGAGGCTCAGACCTGTTTTGTAGATGTACCTATTAGAACTGGGCTCCACATCTCTGTGTTTCGGTTGGTTGTGGTTTTCTATAATGGTCTCTGTTGCAAAGAAAAGTTTCTTTGACAAAGAATGAGGACTACACTCACCTGTGGGTTTAAGGACAAATATTTAGAATGAAGCTAGAGATTGTGCTGGTTCAGTAAAGTGCCAGTTGTAAGTTCTCCTCCAAGATCCAGGACTTCATTAGCCCTGGGCAGTTGGCAATGCTTTCAATACCAGGTATAGTTTCCCTCTTGTTGAGGGGGTCTTAAATCCAATTAAAGAGCCGTTGNTTACTACCAAGGTATGTGTGCCACTACTGTATCCTTAGGGCTATTGTGCCATGCTTTTTGTTGGTGTGGCTCATAGGCATCTAGCTAGGTAGGACTGTTGGTTGCTTTGTTTGCATGGTGCTTTCTGGTACCACAAAAGCTAGTCCTCAGAGAAGAGACATTCAGGTCAGGTCCAGCTCAGGTCCTCTGGGTCCTGTGTTTGAACCACATGGTGGCTTTGGCAATAGGGACTTACACTCCACCTCTGGAGCAACCTAGGACAATAGCAATAAGCTGTGTGTTTTGGGAGTCTCTTGGACAATCCTGACCAACAACTCAAAAGGGGGCTTTTCATGCCTGGTGTCAGGGTTTTGATTAGGCGGCCCTTGGATCTAGGAGGAAGTGTTGTCAGTCCAAATGAGAAAATTTCATTTAAACCATATATGCATATTTATACACAGAATTATGTGTATTATAATTATAATTATTATAATTATATTATAGAATTATATTATAGAATTATAATATATAATTATAATATATAATTATATTATAATTATAATTTTTAAAGATAATTAGTTAATGATGTGATTCCTTATGACTTTTTCAGACATCATTTTATTTTGCCCTTCTCCCTCCTTCTTCTGTATTTATCTTTCTCTCCTCCCTATAGAGTTCCCACTTTCCCATCTTCCAGTTGGATTCCTTGGACCCTGTTACTCCCTTTTCTATTTCCCCGCCCCTGCCACCCTGGCAATGGTCCCTTTTACTTTCCTGGTTTCTGAGGTTAGTCCAGGATATATACTTCATCTGAAGATTTGGAGTTAGGAGTCTCTGATGAGTGAGACCATCCAATGTTTGTCTTTCTGGGTCTGGGTCACCTCACTCAAAATGATCTTTTCCAGTTCTATCCATTTAGCAGACTAGACCCCGGAGAGCAAGCACAACTTTTTTGGAGAATCAAAGGGAAAGAATGGCCAATGTCTGTTTGGGGATCACTAAGGGAGGATCCCTTCTGGAAGAGGTGTTTGGGCTTATCTTTGAAAAGTGAGTTGAAGGGCAGGGGTAGAGTTCAGTTAACAGAGTACTTGTCTAATATGCACAAAGCCTTGGAATCCATCCCCAGCACTGCATAATCAGGCATGGTGGTACACACCAATAATTCAAGCATATGGGATAGGAAGCAGGAAGATCCGAAGTTCAAGGTCATTCTTAGCCGTCTAGAGTGTTTGAGACCACCTTGGGATACATGAGACCCTGTCTCAAAGGAAAAAACAACGAATGAGTTAAGACCTGCCTGCTGGAGAGATGCAGGATAGTTAGAACAGGCTGGGCATGTGCAGAAGTGAGGTTTGGGGTTAGGGTACAGGGAACTCTGGAGTTTTGCATAAGTGTTGTGGTTTGAATGAGAAATGTTGTCTATGGCTATACCACCCTGAATGCACCTGATCTCAGGAGCTAAGCAGGGTGGGGCCTGGTTGGTATTTGGATGGGACACGTGTCCTCCATAGTCTTAGATCTGGATACTTGGTGAAAGTATAGAAGTGTTTGGCATCTGAGATTTGACTGTCCTGAGGACATCTTTCGGTCTAGTCTTGCCAGAATCAGCTGTTATTCTGACAAACAGTTGCTAGCCTGAGAGGCAAAGGGTGGTCTTCCTCTGTCGTTTAATTACGTGCGTCTCACATCGTGCTGAAAGTCAGACATTTCTCCAACTTTGTTTACCACGTTACATTTCTATGTCTTTCTTTGTGAGTCATCCGTTTGTGTCCCTTGCCTATTTATCCAGCCCAGTTCAAAGGTTTCAATAATCCTTTTAAAGAGTTCTTTTTACAACAAATTTATTAACTCAGTGTCATGTGGCTGCAAACATTCTTGTCGTTTCATTGGGATTATGGTTTTCAGGTTTGCTTTATACACAGGTTTTTATACTTTTGTCCTTAAAATCTTTCTGCCTTCAGGTCCTGAGAGTATGCATGGCAGTCTTTTTGGGGTCTTTTTGGGGTCTGGCTCCTTTACCACTCCTCTGTTAATTTGACTTATTAAAGGCTGTAGCTTTAGTTGCCCTTAACTACACTCTGTGTGTGAACACAGAAAGCTCTCTTTCACACATCTACGGCTTAAATCTGCCTCAAATCCCTTTTCTACTGTCATCAAGAAAGATAACATCCTATCTTCCAAGATCTAGCCAAACCTCCTCTCAAAATGGCCAGCTTGGGATGGTGACGTTCATCAGGTAATGGCTGGCCAAACCAGTCCGCCTCAGCTCAGTCTGTGGCACTCACACGGTACAAGGAGAAAACCAGCTCCTGCAGTTTGATCTCTGACCTCCACACACAGCCATAGTACACTTGTGCTCAAACACATATACATGCACATGTAATAAATAAATAAATGTTTTTGAAGGATGGCCAGGCTCAGTGTTATGGGCTTGGGTCCCAGCTCTGTTGTTTGCTAGCTATATTTGCAAATTGACTCCATTTCTTCATCTGTTAAATGAGAATAAAAATAGTGGTTCTTTAAATATAGAAGAAAGTTATCATGTGACCCAGAATCCCACTCTTGGGCCGGTCCTCAAAAGAACTGGTTGGTTCCCCCATGTGATGAAATTAGGAAGAGGGGCCTCTGGGAGGTGACTAAGTGAAATTCAGATCAATGCCTTTTCTCCTTTTGAGACAGTGTCTCATCTAACCCAGGCTGCACTCACTATGCCATAAGGCTGGCCTTGAACTCCTGCTCCTCCTGCATCCACCTCCCAAGTGCTGGGATTTTAGGTGTGCACACCACACCAATTCATGGTCAGTATAGGGCACTTTTTAAGAAGATACCAAAATGCCAGAAGCCCTTTCCTCCCTTGAGGACACAGTGAAGAGTCGCCATCTCTGAACTGGGAAGCAGGTANTCTACAGACACTGAACCTTCCAGCACTTGGACCAACTTTGAGCCTCCAGAGCAGGAAGAAAACATGTTTTCATTGTTTAAGCTAACACTGCTATGTAATGGTAGCTAGGCAGAGCAAAACAATCATAAAAGACTGTTCAGTCGGATGCTTGCACAGATGCTTCATCCAAAAGAGAGGCACAGCCGTAGCGACCGCTGGGAAAAGTGGACATAAAGGGCACAGTGTCTCCCCACCTTCTCTCTGCCCCTTTCCTTCCACTTCCTGTCTCCACACCTTTAGTAGCTCTAGCTGTAGGAGGGTTTCTCAAACACTATCTAAACAAAAGGAAAGCTGGACCTATAAAAGGTCCAGCTGAAAGCCAAACCAAAGCATCAGCAACCTTCTCCCTCCTGCACCCTGAGCGACCTTTTCCTATAAATTAATTTCAGGGATTTTTCAAGATGCAGGCACTGAATTAAATAGAACATTTTCCATTGCAAATTTCCTTACTGTCTTGGTTACTCCATATGCCTGAAATTACTTTATTTTTAGTTAACACATTAAAAAAAAACAGAATTAAATGCAAATCCTTGCAGAAATTGTCGGACTCCTGTGATGCTTAACGACATGAAATTTTCACTGTATTATTTATATCCAGATATGCTGCAGCTGAATTTCATATGTAAATGTTCAGAATTCTAAGTTCTTTCACAGAAAAAAAAAAGTTTTTTTAAATCTCTCTTCAATGAAAGTCTTCTCCAATCTTTTATTAAAAAGCCTTAATGTTAACACCTTAAAACAAAACATGGTCTTCTTACACACCAAAGCTAACACAATCCAAGCTCATATGAATCCCAAAAGAATGGAACTCCAACACACTTGAAAATGCTTAACCTGTATGTAGACNGCGTAAGTGGAACAAAAGCTCCAACAAATGTCCGAGGGCGAGNATTCTCCTGCATTCACGAGAAGAGAAAGATTTGACTTCTTCTAGTCGCATCTCCCATCTCTGAATTTGTGCCCCTAAAGTCGATTATTCAACTTTTGAATCTGTAGTGAGACCTGAAAAGAAGTCAGACAGCTTTGAGCCTCAAGTCTCCAGGCCAACGGGAGGCTGCCTGATTCAGAAGAAGCACCAGGGTACCAGGAAGAGAGCATGATGCTATGGGGAGCAGACTGCCCACAAATACCAGGAGGGACTGGGGGTGCAGAAGGGAGAGGTGGCCAGAGGATCTCTTCCTTGTGCAAATCACCTTCTCCATTGTTCTCTGTTTGATGTGTTAACAACCCANTTGCATACTGGACAACGTGATCTACTCTCTGACAGTCCAAGGAGGGGGAAGTAGAGGGAGAATTGTGATACATCTGTGAAGAAAGGTCTTGCTCTGAGTGAGGACTTCTTTAGCAATGCTTCTGAGCAGAAAGAAGAGACCCTGTTGTAGAATATTATTTTAAGGTGTGTTACTTTTGGTTATGTTGCATTTGTTTAACTCTGTGAAGCTGTGTTACTGTGCCTGTCTAAAACACCCAATGGTCTAATAAAGAGCTGAATNGCCAATTGTGAGGCAGGAGAAAGGATANGNGGAGCTGGCAGGCAGAGAGAATTGATAGAAGGAGAAAGCTGGGAGAAAAAAGAAGTAGCCAGAGAGGGAGAACTCCAGGGCTCAGCCACCCAGCTACACAGCAAGCCACNGAGTGAGAGTAAGAGCAAGATTTACAGAAGTAAGAGAACAGGAAAAGCCTNGAGGCAAAAGACTTAAAGTTAGGAAAAGCTGGCAAGAAACAAGCCAAGCTAAGGCTGGGCATTCATAATTAAGAATAAGCCTCCATGTGTGATTTATTTGGGAGCTGGGTGGTGAGCTCCCCAAAAGAGAAAAAAACAAGACCCAAGTCTTGCTGTTGTTCTTTGCTCTGCTCACATGGTCTATAATGTAATTTCAACACTTTGAGCATTTCGGTGCAGGCTGGTGGTNGTTGTTACTTGGAACTCCTGAGTTCTAAGATCCTAGAAATTTGCATTGGAGTTGTAGAACAGTCCTTAGAANGGGGCCTGGGGCCTCCCTCTTTCCCCAATCCAGTGATGGTGTCCCACAGGCCCCAAAAGGCCCATCTCTGGAGAAGGCTTCTTCACAGCAAGCCGGAGTGAGAAGAGGAGCTGA
>LZPO01066271.1:797113-816121 GCA_001675575.1 Neotoma lepida
TAGAGTGGTGTAATTCATTTTTCTATACCTCTCCAAATTTTCTGTTTCTTTCAAAAACAAGTTTTAATTCTAACTTTAATTTCTAACTTTTTGATTCTCTAAGTTTACAAATAACCTTCAGTAATACAATTGTTAATTTTCCCCTCAATATTTACATGATTTGTTTCATGCTTTGTATTTGTTGTCATTGTTTCTCTCCTTTCTCTCTCTCTCTCTTTTTATTTTGATGGCTTCAAACATGCTATGCAGCCAAAGATGGCCTTGAACTCTAGCTCCCATGATTACAGGCACACGGCAGCAAGCCCAGTTTTTATGCTCACTTTTCAAGACTAATATTAAACACTGGCTGTACGGGTTGTTCTCTAGCTAGCATTAGATTGACTGAAATTTGTCTATTTGCTATTTAAATTCACTTTTGCTGTTTGTACCTTTGAACTATTATTTATCATCATAACTCTATTTTCTCTTACTGCCATTTTATTCACAATTTTAACAGCTACTAAATTGTATTGAATATTTTTTCTACCTACTGATATGACTCTCTCCTTTATTTCATTATTGTTATAAATTATACTGGTAGACGACAATGTTGATCTTTCATTCCTTGAATAAATCATAGTTATTGTTTTGATATAAAATTTAAACATATTGGTAAAAGTCTAAAAATGCTTCTTTATTCATAAGTAACATTTGTTTAAAGCAAATTTTATGCGAAGCTATCATGAACCAGTGTTAAAATTACACTGAGTTTATAGAGTGAATGTGAGGGTTTGTGTTTTCCGTGGCCTGAAATGTCTAGCAAGCACCATCCTAACTTATTCTTGGGATAGAGAGATGGCTCTGGCAGTTAAAATTTGGATCCCAACATTCATTCAACATGGTGGGCATCTTACACATGCTGTGGCCCCTGATTCAAGAGAAGCAGACACAAGAGAATTACTGAGATGTGCTAGCTTCTAGACTAGCTAAGAAAAATGTGAGCTCCAAGCTCAGGAAGAGACTCTGCCTCCAAGGAATAGTGATCACAGACCTCCTCTGGCCACTACACATACAAGCATGTACACATACATACAAAATGAATAAATAATTTTTAAGAGATTGATTTACTCTCTAGGGAATAAACTCATCTCAACCATACTGAGCTCACCAGGATAGAATTTAAATACAATTTTAGATTCTCCTACAGTCTTTGTTCAGCCAACTATTCCAACTCCTGAGTTATATTTAGTAATTTCATTTTTCTAAAAATTCGCTATTTCCTTGAGGCTCTAAATCTGAATGTCACAGAGTTACACACAATTCTTATTTGTAATTTTTCAAATGGATATAGCCCCTTGCTCATGCCAAATGTTGCCTATTTTTGTTCTTTATTGTCTTAATTAGGCTTGAAAGCTACAGCATTTTTCAAAGGAGCCAATTTCTGCAATTATCTTTTTTCACTCTTTGTTTCACTATTTCAACTTTCATCTTATTAATTCCCTCTTCTTAGTTACTTAGTTTATCTGGTTACTTTTCTTAATTTTAAATGCTGAGTGCTTTGCTTTTGAAGTGTTTTTGTCTTTTTTCTTTAAGAATTAAAGATTTTCTCCATAGCTTCAGTTTTTCTTCAGTTTTTATGAAAATATAGGAAAAAATGTCTTTTACACTTGAATGACATAAACATTTGTTTGCAAATGACATAAACATTTGTTTGCAGTTACCAGATTAAGCACTGTCTCTTATACACATCTAGATGTGTATAAGAGACAGCCTCCCTTCCTTCCTTCCTTCCTTCCTTCCTTCCTTCCTTCCTTCCTTCCTTCCTTCCTTCCTTCCTTCCTTCCAATCTTTCTCAAAGGTGCACTGGAGCCAGCTTGAAGAACACCTGGTGACCAACCATGAATGATTTCAGCAGCAGACTAAACACAGCAGTGGAGGGGTGTTCTAATCTGGATCTGGAATGGCTCCTGAAAGATGACAGGACCGCTAGACCTAGAGGAGGAAGTAAGGTCACTGGAGTCTGTCCTTGAAGGGGATGTTGGGACTCTAGGCCCCTTCTCTCTCTTTCTCTTTCTGAATGCTGTGAACTGGGAAACCTCTGCCACTTTCAAGGACCATGATGTTTTGTGTTGCCAGAGGCCCAAACCAATGGAGCCAAGTGACCATGGACTGTTGTGAATATTCCTTTACACTGTGTGAAGATATGTCACTGTGATTGGTTTAATAAAAAGACAAATGGCCAATAGCTAGGCATGATGTATAGGCAGGACTTCTGGACAGAAAGAGGTCTGGGAAAAAGAAAGGTAGAGTTGCCAGCTGGACACAAGATGAAGCAAGATATACAGGAGAAGTGGTAAAAGCCACAAGCCATGTGACAACATGTAGATGAATAGAAATAGGTTAATTTAAGTTATGAGAGCTAGTGGGACAAGCCTAAGCTATAGGCCAAGCTTTCATAATTAATAATAAGTCCTGGTGTCATTTTTTTTGTGAGCTGGCAGCCCAAAGAAAAGTCATCTACAGTGGACTGAAACCTTGCAACCAGGAGTCAGAACAAATCTTTCTTATAGGTTATTTGTCACAGTGATGTAAAGCTGCCTGAAACAAAGCTACAGCCCAAAATATGAAATAGAGCCACAAGCTCATGTTTGTACAAAAATCCTTTGCTTAAAAATGGGGTGAAATAGATAAATCTATTTACAAACAAAATTCCAAATCATTTACACAATAACTCCACCCACAATGATGTGACCCTAACTTCACACTTCTCAAGAGTGGCCATGCCTTGTGACTTCTTTCCTCAGAGTAGAACACAGAAAGGAGGGGGCTATAGAGTAGCTTTCAGTAGGTGATGCAAATGCCACTTCATCCACTGATTGAGAAGAATGTCTGTGTGGAAGCCCCAGTGATGTTTTGTAATGAGAAAGGCACTCTATCTCCATAGTGTCCTTCCCCAGAACATGCTTCAGTCAAATCTCTGGTGACACAGCTAGGTGAAGGGACTCTTCAAAATATTTAACAATAAAAAGTGTCGAGGTTGGCATATTAGCAAAAACATTAGATTGAGGACCCCATAAAATTGTCTCTCCAAGCATGTCATGGGAAAGAAATGTTTAAAGTCAGCTCTTCCAGAACTCTGGAAGTTAACTTAGGGCTCATAGAAAATTTGGGAGGATTTAGCAAAAACAAGGGACAAGTCTGAGTTTAGTGCTCAAGCCACCTTGTTCATTTCTGCTACTTTTTCCCATTTCCCCATCCCTCAGCACTCTGGAAGTCCCATGAAATAATAGCAGCATTCCAGATGTAGGAAGGGACAGAATGGAACTGAAACCCTCTCTCAAAGATTCATTATCAAAGAGAAGTCATTATTTGACCATTCTGGTGGCCCTTTGGCTTGCATTTATGTAACTCATTAGAATCATATCCATGCAAAACCTTTTCTCTGGAATGAATTTGTCAAATAATTTAAAATCCTGGATGCTTTAGGCTATGAATACATGTGGAATGAACAGTAGACTAACCAAAAACTTAAAACAAAAAGTTGAAGTGACGTCTCCATAAGGCCAAAGAGGCTACAGTTCAGGCAGGAATAGGCCTGTGCCTGAGCTCAAGAAAGATAAGAAGGGCTAGGGAACTGGCTCCGCGGTTAAGAGCAGTTGCTGCTCTTACAGAGGACTAGCTTCAGTTCCCAGCACCCAGGTGGTGACTCACAACCAGCAGTAACTCCAGTCCCAAGGGATTCAGTGCCCTCTTTAGCCTCTGTGGATAGCAGGCAGGTACATGATGCACATACATACTCGTGCACATAAATATTTTTTTAAAAAAACATGGTATATACAGTAGAAGTAAGAGACCATCAGACACAAATTTTCCTTTATCAGTAATTACTGTAAATATAAATGTAATAAAGGTAGAGACCAACAGAAGGGGTTAAAAATACCACTCAACCATATGCTACACAAAATTCACTTCACAGTAAAAGACACAAATACGTTGAGAGATATAGAGAGATATGTGGAGTTAGTATCTCTAATCTAAAATCTGAAACCAAAATGTTATAAAATCCAAATGCTCCAGAACAGACATGATACCACAAGTACAAAATCCTCTACTTGACCTCAAAGCAGAGGCACACTAAAACAAATTAAAAAATGACCTTCATGGATGTGTGTGAATTATATATGCCACAATGAAGGGGCAGGCATTAATTTGCCATGTATAGGTTTGAGTACCACCCCAAAGATATCTTATTCTAAGATACAAATATGACTAACTCTGTAATACTCTGCTCCTAAGTCTACTCAGCCATTATCCTGAAAACAGTAACCAGAAAGAGCCAGAATGTATGTAACTATAATTTATTATAGTTCTATAATGTTTATAGAAGGCAAACTAGAACTTTAGAAAAATGCAGAGAAATGTTTTGTAATATTAAGAGTAAATTTACAGCAAGATAAAACTATCATGACCTCCACATAACCAACAACAGAACTGCAAATACAAGAATCCAAAAAAGACGACTGATGGAATAAATAGATAGCTCTACAATCATTGTTAGGAATATTAGTACCCCATCTTCAATAACATACAGAACAACTAAACTAAAGACACACAAGCAAGTAGAAGACATCATAAACCAATTAGACGCAACAAGGATCTATAGAGAACATCACTCAGTGAAAGTAGGACACTCATACCTCTATAGTGGACACGGAACATTCTTCAGGATAGAGTCTTGGTAAATTTGAAAAGATTGAATGCATACAAAGTATTTTTCTTACTACTGTGGAATGAAATTAGAAATAAATAGTGGAAANAAATTTGATTGATTCAAACTTGTGTGAAATGACCAGCACACTACAAAATAAAGGGGAAAAACAGAAAATACTTGGAATTGAATGAATTCACAATGTACAAATCACAATGAAAGTTAACATCTACAATTCTGGAAAAAAAAATAGGGCTAGAGAGACGGCTCACTCAGAAAAGTGCCTGCCACACAAGAAGTCAACCTGAGTTCAGACCTTCAGAAGTNACATAAAAACCTGGGTACAGTACCATGTACTTGTCACGCTGAGATGGACAGAGGGGGGAGTGAAGATAGGAGAATCCATGNTGCACACTGGCCGACTAGGCTAGCTGACTGAATGATCTTCAGGTTCAGTGAGAGATTCTATCTCAAAAATCAAAGACGTAAAGAAATCAAGGAAAGACACTTGACACCAACCTCTGGCCTCCGTGTGCTTGTGCACACAAAAACATGCACACACATCTGCATATATCCACCCTAATAAGTACATGCACCATGCACAAGCAACACACTATGTACCTACACATACAGAAAAAATTAAATCTATAATCTAACCTTACCCTCAAAATTCAAATGAAGAGAGAAGATTAAAACCAAAACAACTAGAAAGAAGGAAATAATAAGAAATAGTAAAGTTAAGATAATTAAGAATAGAAAAACAATAGAGAAAATCAATTAAAGTAAAAGTTAGTTCTTCGAAAAGATCAACAAAATTGAAAACTTCTAGTTAGATTATTGACCAAGAAAAAGANAGAATTCAAACTGCTAAAATAAGACATTAAGGGGGATGGAGAAATGGTTCAGTGATTAAGAGCACTGACTGCTCTTCCAGAGGACCCAGGTTCAATTCCCAGTACCCACATGGCAGCTCACAACTGTCTGCAACTCCAGTTCCAGGGCACCTGACACTCTCACACATACATACATGCAGGCAAAACACTAATGCTCATAAAAAATTTTTTAAAAAGCCAACAACTTTTCAGAAGACAGAAGCAGGAGGATCTGTGAGTTTGAAGCCAGCCTGGTCTATATAGCAGGTTCTAGAATATCTAGGGCCACACAGAGAGACGCTGTCTCAAAAAAAAACAAAAAAACAAAAAAACAAAAACGAAAACAAGACTGGCTCCTGTTCCTCCTTGTTCTTAAGCTAAGTGATGACACAGAGTTTAAGGTGTGATTTTGAGACCCTCACAAGCCATACATGCAGGCAAAACACCAACGCACATAAAATAAAAATAAATAAATAAATTTTTAAAAAGAAATTAAAAAGATAACCCTATTTTTTAAAAGAGATTTGTAAAAGAGGCTATAAACAATCNCACACAACAAATTATATAATGTGGGTGAAGTGAATACATTTCTAGAAAGAGGCAAACTACCAAAGAAGAGAGAAAACTTGAATAGGCATATAAGAAAGTGTTTGGGTGTTTGAATCAAAACCACACATACACACACACACACACACACACACACACACACAAAAAAGAGAGAGAGAGAGAGAGAGAGAGAGAGAGAGAGAGAGAGAACACCAAGTAGTGTCATTGATGGTAATTCTACTATCTACTAAATGCATAATTGAACTCACAACATTCTCAATCATAAATGAAACTGCTATACCATCCCTCCAAGCACCAGGAAATTTCACAAAAGAAGAGAGAATTTTAGATACAAAATAAGAGAAGTGGTGTAGAATGCTGAATCCTGGGCACAAAATACTTGCTGTGCTCTTGAACTCACAGTAGCTGTTTTTACCTGCACAAGATTGAGATCATCAATTCTGAATGATGGAGGAGGGACCATCCATTATTTTTCAGTGGTGTGGGCACTTCCACACTCCTGTAAGCAAATCTTCATGGATGGTCCTGGTGAACAACTGTGATGAAACTCCTTAGGCCACAAGAGGGGGTAGGGGAGAGACAGAAAGGGATTGATTAGGAAGAGGAAGAGGACCAACGGGAGGAGAAAGAGACAGGAAAGAGTAATGGTGGCAAACGTGATGGAGATACATTATGTACATGTGCAAGAATGTCATAATGAAACACCTTTATGTAATTAATAAAGAACATATCAAAAAGAATCAAATTCACAGCAATCTATTATAAACTCTCTCCCCCAAAAGAACAAGGAAGATTTGTTACCCTTATCCAAAAGCCAAGCAAAGGCTTAAGAAAATCACATGAAAATATAACAAAAACCCTTAACAAAATACTGAAATCCTATAGCAATAAAAAAGCCAAACACAGGCCTTCATGGCCAAGTCAGATTTATCTCAGATATCCAAGGTTAGCTTAGCATTGGAAAATTAATCAATGTAATACACTATATGTAATATGTCATATAATAATAAACGTAGACCACATTATTACTCCAATAGATGCAGAAAACATTTTACAAAAATCCAATACCCTATCATAGTAAACTAGGAATAGAAGGACTTTCCCTCAATCTAATAAAAGGCATTTTGAAAAGGCACNAGGAAAACTGAAAGATTTCCCCAAGGATCAGGAACAAGACATCAATGCCCGTTTTCACCTTTGCCTTACAATATTGTTCCAGAAGTTCTAGTTGGGTAACTAATCTAGAAAAATAAATACATCCAGATTGCAAAAAAAGTAAAACTATAAATAATCAACATACACTCAAAACTATTAGTGAGTTCAACAGAGTTGCAAGATATAAAGTCATACTATGATTTGAATATGGAGTATCCCACTCAAGGCTTGTGTGCTAAAGGCCTGTGGTGCTATTGTGATGAATTAGAATCAACCCATTGATGAGCTTATCAATGACTGGGTTATTTGGAGGAAGGGCCCAGTTGGAGGAAGAAGGTCACTGGAGGATTGACTTTGAAGTTCTTACCCTGGACTATACCTTCCTCTCCCTCTCCCTCTCCTCTTCCCTCTCCCCTTCCCCATCCCACTGCCCTCCCCATCTCCTGTTCACTTTGAAGTGAGCTACCTTGCTCCAATATATGCTGTCCACTGTAATGTTCTGCTTCCATGTGAGCCCAGGAGCCACGAAGTTTAGTGACTATGGATGGAAGCTTCTGGAAGTGTGGTCCAAACAAGCCTTGTGATGA
Source organism: Neotoma lepida (assembly GCA_001675575.1). NCBI lineage: Eukaryota > Metazoa > Chordata > Mammalia > Rodentia > Cricetidae > Neotoma > Neotoma lepida. Next base: position 804,982 of record LZPO01066271.1, read on the forward strand.
TTTTCAAGGTCGTGAAAAACAAGAAGAATATGAGGAACTACTTCAAAGAAGAAGAGCCTAAGGAGACAGGGTGACTAAATGTAATGTTGTGCCTTGGAAGGGATCCTGAAATAGAAAGGAACATTAGGTAGAAACTGAGGAAAGATGAATAAAATGTGTATTTAGTTAATAAAATGTATCAGTGTTGGTCCATTAATTATAACAAATGTGCCACACATATTGTAATATGTTAATAGGAAAAATTGATATAAGGTATATAGGAATCCTATACAATCTCTACAATTTTTCTTTTATCTCTAACTATTCTAAAAATGTGGATATGAGCTGGAGAGATGGTTCAGTGGCCAAACGTACTTGTTACTCTTACAGAAGACCTGGGTTTTGTTGGCTTACAACCATCTATAATTCCAGTCCAGGGGATCCAATGCTCTCTTCTGATCTCCATGCATACCAGGCATGTATGTGATACAGAGACATATATGTAGGTAAAACATTCATATACATAAAAGAATAAATTAATGTATCTTTTTAAAAATTAAAAAAATAAAATTATAGGATTGAGTCAGGTTCTAAGTTTGCTTTCTGTTGCTGTGATAAAACACTGTACCCAAAAGCAGTTTGGAGAGGAAAGGGTTTATTTCAGCTTACAGTTTTAGTTCATCATTAAGGGAAGTTAGAGCAAAAATTCAAGACAGGAACCTAGAGGCAGGAACTGAGGCAGAGGCCATGGAGGAATTCTGCGTACTAGCTAGCTCCCATGGCTTACTCAGCTTTTTTCTTCCTTCCTTTCTTTTTCTTTGTTTCTTTATTCCTTTCCTTATTTTCTCTCTTTCTTTCTTTTTCCAACATAATATTTTTATTGATTCTTTGGGGACTTCACATCATACACCCCTATCACATTCACTTCCTAGTCCTTCCCTGTTCACCTCACCCCTCCACCTTTGTGACCTACCCCCACCCCCAGCAAAAAAAATGTCCAATTTATGTTATATATATGCTATCAGGGGCCTGCCCCTTAAATAGAACTGAGTCCTCCCCAGACACATATACCTCACACCCGTGCTGGAAGCCAGCTATTGGGGAAAGAGACACTTCAGCATNGTATCACAGTTTTTAAAAGTTCTCTTTGATGGCTTCCTCTTTAGGCTACCACTATTTTGTGGGGGGGTGGGGTGTTGNAGCAAAGGTAGGAGTCGTCACAGAAGCCTTTCATTTTCCTTTTTCTCAACTGTGCATCTGCAGTCATTGATATCACTGCCAAAGTAGCTTAATTGCTCTTCACATTCTGTAGGAGCATGGGTCATGGACTTCCACATTGTTTCTGTTAACAGCACAGACTATGAACAGGGCTCCTGGTTGCTGTAGAGCCACGGGCCCAGAAAAGGCCCTGTGATGCATCTGGGATCAGGGGCATCAACATGGATTCAGACCACAACATAGATCACTGACATCTGCCCAGACTTTGGTGGCAACATGATCCATGGACATGAACACCGACCTGGCCACAGTAAGACCACAGACCCAGACATGGCCCTTGGCAGCATCATGGGTCTGGACATCACCATGGACCCAAGTGGCATCACAGGCCACCCACATCAATGTGGCTCCAGTGGCAACATGGCCCACGGACATCAACATGGCTTTAGCTTACAGCACAGACCACAGACACCCAATGGCCTACAGTGGTAGCATGGGCCACAGACATCAACACAGATCTGGATGCAGAAAGACCATGGACCCAAACATGGCCCTCTGAGGCAGAATGAACTTGGACATCACCATGGCCCCCGGTGGGAACACAGGCCATGAACATCAAAAATGGCTTCAGGCTGCAGCACAGACCATGGTCATTCAATGGCCTTCAGTGGTGGCATGGGTTTGGACATCAACACAGACCCAGTTTTTTTATACCATCCACCATGATGACCTGCCCAAGGGTGGCACCATTCCCAATGATTTGGACCTTCCAGCATCAATCATTAATCAAGAATATGCTTCCCACAGACTTGCCTACAGGCAATCTGATGGAGGCATTTTCTCAATGGAGGTTCCTCTTCCCAAAGAATTCTAGCTTGTACCAAGTTGAAAACAAACAACAACAAAAGCCAACCAGGACAGATTGTACATTTTTGTTGTTTGAGACAGGGTCTATGTAACCCAGGCTGTCCTCAAACTAACAATTCTGCTGCCCTCAGCCTCCTGANGGTTGAGAGTGCTGGGATTAAAGGTATATACACAACCACACCCAATTCTGAAGGATGATCAAGATGTCCACTGGTCAGTTTTGATCAGTTTAATGTGTTCAGCCTTCCACGTGGATNTGATTTGCTTTATTTGCACATTGTAGTTTTTATTGTTTCTTCTTTACCTTGTTNAGTGATTTTGTCCTAAACTGCACACTAATCATTAAAGATAAATCTGAAAAAAAAAGAATGACTAAGGAAGAAAATCATTGAGCAGCATTCCTGAAGGAAGTTGATTCATAATGTCCTATCCTACCATATGTACAGACTCTATAGATAGCCAACGAAAGGAAGTGACATACAGAAAATATCCTGATTGGTTACAATTGACATTTGCCTTTTATGGTCCAGAAATCTTAAAGTTGTTATGACTATGAGGTAGTTTATGAAGAAGAATGAANATAACAATACATTTTTCAAAGATTCTTCCTTACTGCATTAATGTACTAATTTGGCCTCATCTTTTTCTACAATTTCACAATAAAATTTGGACTACAGTTGCCTCCACATACAGTGAGCATCAACCTATCTTGATTTGCAAGCAGGTTGTAACCTAATCCAAGTGAACTAAGTAACTGAAGCTCTTCAATCACAGCAACCACATCAAGGATAGACTTTACCTCAGGGTAAAGGATTGGAAAAAATATTCCAAGAAAATGGACCTAAGAAGCAAGCTGGCATAGCCATTTTTAATATCTAATAAAATAGACTTTGAACCAAAACTAATCAAAAGAGATAGAGAAGGACACTACATACTCAGCAAAGGAAAAAGCCACCAAGAGGACATTTTAATTATTAACATCTATGCCCCAAATATAAGGGCACCCAAATTTGCAAAATAAACACTACTACAGCTTAAATCACATATTGACCCTCACATACTGATAGTGGGAGACTTAAAGATTTCACTTTCACCAATGGATAGATCACCCAGACAAAAACAAAGCAGAGAGATGCTGGACCAAACAGATGTTAAAATCAAATGAATCTAATAGATATTTATGGAATATTTCACCCAAACACAAAAGAATATACCTTCTTCTCATCACCTTATGGAACTTTCTCCAAAACTGACCACATACTTGGACAGAAATAAAGTCTCAACAGGTACAAGAAAATTGAAATAACTCCCTGCATCTTATCAGACCACCATGGATTAAAGCTGGATTTCAACAACAACAGAAGCAACAGAAAGCCTACAAACTCATGGAAACTGAGTAACTCACTACTGAATGAAAAATGGATCAAGAGAGAAATAAAGAAAGAAATTAAAGACTTTCTAGAATTCAATGAAAATAAATACACAGCCCACTCAAACTTATGGGACATAATGAAAGCAGTGCTAAGAGGCAAGTTCACACCACTAAGCATCTACATCAAAAAAACTGGAGAGATCTCATACTAGCAACTTAATAGCACACCTGAAAGCTCTAGAATAAAAAGAAGTAATCACACCCAAGAAGAGTTGAGAGCAAGAAATAATCAAACTCAGGGCTGAAATCAATAAGATGGAATCAAGAAGAACAATACAAAGAGTCAATGAAACAAAGAGTTGGTTCTTGGAGGAAATCAACAAGATAGACAAACCCTTACCCAAACTAACTAAAAGACAGAGAAAGAACATCCAAATCAACAAAATCATAAACTAAAAGAGGAACATAACAACAGACAACCAGGAAATGCAGAGAATCATAAGGACATACTTTTAAAACTTTTATTTCACAAAATTGGAATATCTAAAAGAAGTGGATAATTTTCTCAATAGGTACCACTTACCAAAGTTAATCAGGATCAGATAAGCAATTTAAATAGACCTATAACCTTAGTGAAATAGAAGCAGTCATTAAAAGTCTCTCAAACAAAACTAAACCAAACCAAACAAACAAATAAAAACAGGGCCAGATGATTTTTATCTACCAAACTTTCAAAGAAGAGTTAACACCAATACTCCTCAAATCATTCCACAAAATAGAAACAGAAGGGACTTTGTCCACTTCATTGTATGAAGCCACAGTTACCCTGATACCAAAACCATATAAAGTCCCAACAAAGAAAGAGAATTACAGACCAATTTCCTTCATGAACATATATGCAAAAATACTCAATAAAATACTTGCAAACCAAATCCCAAAACACATCAAAAAGATCATCCACAATAATCAAGTAGGCTTCATCCCAGAGATAGAGGGATGGCTCAATATACAAAACCCAATAAATGTAATCCACCATATAAACAAACTGAAAGAAAAAAAGGCCTTGAACAAAATCCAACACCTCTTCATGATAAAAGTCCTGGGGAGATTAGGGATACAAGGGACAAACCTAAACATAATAAGGGTAATTTACAGCAAACTTATAGCTAACATCAAATTAAATGGAGAGAAACTCAAAGCAATTCCACTGAATCCAGGAACAATACAAGGATGTCCACTCTCTCCATACCTATTCAATACAGTACTTGAAGTCTTAGCTAGCGCAATAAGCCATCTGAAGGAGATCAAAGGACTACAAATTGCAAAGGAAGAAGTAAATGTGTCTTTATTTGCAGATGATATGATAAGTGACACTGAAAATTCCAACAGGAAACTCCTAGAGCTGATAAACACTCAGCAAAATAGCTGGATACAAAATTAACTCACAAAAATCAGTAGCCCTCCTATATGCAAATGACAAACAGACTGAAAAAGAAACAAGGAAACAGCACATTTCATAATAGCCTCAAATAATATAAAATATCTTAGGATAATTCTAACCAAACAAGTTAAAGTCTTTTATAACAAAAACTTCAAGCCTCTGAAGAAAGAAATTGAAGAAGATATCAGAAAATGAAAAGATCTCCTATGCTCATGGATTAGTAGAATTAATATATTAAATGGCCATCCTACCAAAAGATTCAATGCATTCCCCATCAAAATAACAACACAATTCTTCACAGACAATTCTCAACTTCATATAGCAAAACAAAAAACGCAGGATAGCTAAAACAATCCTGTATAATAAAGAACTGCTGGAGTTATCACCATCCCTGATTTCAAGTTGCATACTGAGCTATAATAGTAAAAACTGTATGGTATTGGCAAAGAAGCAGATACATTGATCAATGGAATTGAATTCAAGACCCAGATATAGATCCACACACTTATGAACACCTGATTTTTATAAAGAAGCCAGAAATACACACCGGGAAAAAGACATCATCTTCAACAAATGGTGCTGGTAAAACTGGATGTCTGCATGTAGAAGAATGCAAATAAATCNATACTTATCGGCCTGCACAAAACTCAGGTCCAAATGGATCCAAGACCTCAGCAGAAAACCAGATACACTGAACAGATAGAAAAGAAAGTGGGGATTAGCCTTGAATGCATTGGCACAGGAGACAACTTCCTGAACAGAATACCTATAGCAAAATGACTCCTAATGATATTTTTCTATGCTCATAGATCAGTGCCTTATTCCGCCATCATCAGAGAGGCTTCCTCTGGAAGCAGATGGGAACAAGTACAANGACCCTCGTCAGACAGTATGCAGAGGGTGAGAGATATTGGGACACACAGCTCTAAATGTCTCCATTAAATCCCTCTCCTCAGAGCTCAGGGAACCCTGTAGAAGAGGAGGCAGAAGGAGTGTAAGAGCCAGAGGGGATGGAAGACACCAGGAGAATAAGGCCCTCTGAATCAACTGAGCAAGGCTCTTATGAACTCACAGAGACTGAAGCAACAAGAACAGAGGCTACATGAGTCTGCACGAGGTCCTCTGAGAATATATAATAGCTTTCAGCTTAGTATTCTTATGGGACTCCTGAGTGTGTGAACAAGTGGGTCTCTGATTTGTGTACCTGTTCCTGGGGCTCTTTTCCTTCTGTTGAGTTGCCTTGTCCAGCCTCAATGTGATAGTTTTTGTTATATATATATCTCCATGTTTGGTTGTTATCTACCAGAAGCCTATTCTGTTCTAATGAGAGAAAGAAAAGGAGAGTCCAGAAGGGAGAGGGTGTGGGGAGGGACTGGGAGGAATAGAAGGAGGGGAAACTAAAATCAAGATATATTGTATGAGAAAAGAATCTATTTTCAATAAGAGAAGAAAAATTTTAAAAGAGAAACAAATTAAGAACTCAATAATGGAAAGCCAGAATGACTCAGCTGTCTTTTCTTTCACTTGACCTGTGCAGAAGGATATTTCCCATCTCATTCCTTACTTAATTCCTGGGAAAAGGTGGAACTTTTCTCTTCTAAGAGAGACTCCCAGTGTGACAGGAGAAAGGGGAGGCTCTCAGATGCATCTGCCTGGAGCAGTCAGAAAAACGTGCAAATAAACGTAAGGACCTCTGCAAACCTTAGCCAAAGATTTTACCTCAGAACAAGTAGGTTATTTCCTCCCTCCCTNCATATGATTCTCATTCTCTTGATCCCACATTCTGGCACCACTTGTCTGGGTCTCAAGGACTCACTGTAATTTTAGTACAGTCACACTTTCTCAGATCTCAAGGAAAAGCCCCTAGAGGATATTTTTAATTACAAGGTAGATTCGGCATTTGGCCTATGCCGTATGAAACATCTTGGTCAAAGTCAGACAGGTGAGTTCTGGGGCCAGGTGNGAGNTTCCACAGTCTACGAAGGCACTTGAGCTCCTCTTATCCTCAGCTGTGCTCTCACCTCATCATTTGAATATGTAACATCTGCACCATTGTTCTCAATTGCATCCTTTGATAGGAAGCTGCATAAGCTGGTGTCTTGCAGAGTATAGCTGTTGCATTAGGATTATCATTTCTAACAGAGAAAAGGCACACTCCAGGGTACCACATATTAAACATTTTAACTCTTCTCTTTAAAACAATCAGAGCTAAATGTTGTTACAGGTAACCCAAGATCTCATTACAGAGAGTAAATGTACACATCTGAATGCTCCTCCTTGGCCTNTTAACACTTAGTTCTTTTCTCNGTGTGTCACATTTAACCTCATTTTCTTACCCACTAAAACATACCTGGAGCATCTCTACTTGATGGAGCAATGGATGTGTCACCTGACTCCAAATTCAAAGACAGTTCCTATGAGCTATTTACTTAATGCCACCCACATANCGTCACTCACAACACAGAAGTTTCCTGTCCTGGGCTGTCAGGTTTGTCTTTATTTAATTTCCACAAGTTGCATTGTATTTTCAAGAGGGAAGAAATCAANGCATCTAGTCATTGCTATCCTTGTCAGGACCTGAAGTATTTTTATTGTTACTGAAATATGATTGAGTCTGCAATCACTTTCTTATGGTATTTATTTTTATATTTATTTTATTTATTTAATTATTTTTCCTGAATGCATGCGTATGTACCACATATTTGCCTGGTGTTCCTGGAAAGGTTATAGATGGTTGTTANAGATAGCTGTGAACCTCCATGTAAGTGCTGGGAACTGAACTGAACTTTGCAAGAACAAGTGCTCTTAGCTGCTGAGCCATCTCTCCTGCCCATACACTTCTTTGAAGGCAACAATGCCTCATGAGTTAAGTAGGCCAGGGAACTTGTCTCTTCTCCTGACCTGTAGGTAGGGTAGGCTTGGGTTTGGCTACCATGCTTCCTAGACAGACAAAGATTTTCAGCTCATCCTTAGCCTCCTCTCAACATTACAAGGTAATCGTGGTGCTTCAGAAAATCATTAGCCTCTCTACCAGGCCAGCCACTGTGATCTTCTCCTTGAGACTATCTATGGGTTGGGATTTTATGGCAAGGATCTTGGCATGTTTTTTAGACAATGTTCTATTGCTGTGAAGAGACACCACGATCATGGCAGCTCTTATAAAGAAAACACTTAATTGGGGCTTGATTTCAGGTTCAGAGGTTTAGTCCATTATCAGCATGGAGGAAGACATGGCGGGAAGCATGGCAAGCAAACATGGTGTAGGAGAAGGAGCTGAGATTTCTACATCCAGATCCACAGGCAACAGGAAGAAGAGAACCTCTGGGCCTGGCTTGAGCTTGTGAAACCTCAAAGCCCACCCCCAGTGACACCCTCCAAGGCCACACCTCCTAATCCTTTCAAATAGTGCCACTTGCTAAGCATTAAAATATATGAACCTATGGGGGACCATTCTTAGTCAAAGCACCACAGGACGGAAACCCAGGTGTTTCCAGTGGCCACATATTCTGGAGATCAGAGGAAATAAAGAATGTGTTCAGAGCAGCTAAGACGAAAACAAGGAAATGGTCATTCTTGCCCATCTTTAATCCCATTCTTATCTGAAACCTGAGTTGTTGTGGGGCCATGAGCCACTCCTATACATTTATAATAACTCTCCCTTGTTTGTTTTTTTCCTTAAAATAACTCAAGTAGGCTTCTGGTGTAACCAATAAGGTCCTTAATTAAACACATGTCTAAGGTTTAAGTCTGTGCCTTTGTCTGTGGGAATACGCACAGAAGCATTGTGTGGTGCATGTAAACATGCCAGAAAACACAGGAAATCAGAGAGCCCTCTATCTTATTCCTAAACAAGAAGGCACTTCAGAACAAACCTCCCTGGTGAGTCCTTTGCACCTGACACAGGTGCAGTCACTCTCCAGCCCTAGTCTATGCAAAAATGCAGAACTGTGATTGTTGAATCTTCTTTTTCCAAAAGAAACCAAACATATGAAATTTTAAAACACTCTGCTTTGAATTATTGACTCAAATCATGTTTTAAAATGTTGGAGGAAGCTGGACAGCCTAGTGGTACATCTCTGTAATCTTAGCACTTAGGATGCTGAANCAGGAGGGTCAGGAGTTCAAGGCCATCCTCAGCTGCATAGCTAATGTGAGGCCAGCCTGGGCTACATGAAACCCTATCTAAAAAATTGTGGGGCGGGTAGTATACCACCTGTGTTGGTTTGAATGAAAATGTCCCCTGTAGGCCCATAGAGAGTGGCAGTATTAGATGTGGCCTTGGAGGAAGTGTGTCACTGGGGATGGGCTTTGAGAGTTCAAGTGCTCAAGCCAGGCTCAGGGTCTCTCGTTCTGCTGCCTGCTGATCCAGATGTAGACCTCTCCTCTACAGCACCATGTCTGTCTTCCTGCCTGCCCCTATGCTCCCTGCCATGAAGATAATGAACTGAACTTCTGAACTGTAAGCCAGCCCCAATTAAACATTTTCCTTTATAAGAGTTTCTATGGTCATGGTGTCTCTTTACAGCAGTAGAAAGCTTAACTAGGATACCACCTGTCCTAGTTAGGGTTACTATTGCTGTGATCAAACACCATGACCAAAAACAACTTGGGAAGGAAAGGGTTTATTTGACTTACACTTCCACATCATAGTCCATCATAGAAGAAAGTCAGGACAGGAACTCAAACAGGGCAGGATCCTGGAGGCAAGAGCTGATGCAGAGGCCATGGAGGCNTGCTGCTTATTGGCTTGCTTCCCAGGGCTTGCTCAACCTGCTTTCTTACAGAACCCAGGACCACCAGCCCAGGGGTGATACCANCCACAGTGGGCTAGGCCTTCCCCCATTAATCACTAATGAAGAAAATGCCCTTATGGAAGCATTTTCTCAGTTGAAGTTCCCTCCTTTCAGATGACTCTAGCTTGTGTNAAATTGACATAAAACTACTCAGGAGCTCACTGCTGCCTGCCTCTTCACCCCATTCTCCATATGACACCTCATTGTCACTATCCATGTAGATCCCCCCAAAGCCTGAGAGCCCCACTATTGATCCTTGCTACTTAAGAAAGGCAAACAATCTGCTTAGAATCTTAGGCCCACATCAGACATGATGAANCAAGATCTATATTTCAACAAGGTCCCCAGATATTTGTTCACATACTGAAAATGAAGAAGTATTGGATTAATTTACTTGTTACAAATTTGGCTTGCACACTGAAGTTACCTGAGGAGCTCTAAAAAATCTAATGCCTGGGTCCTGCTCCCAGAGATTCTGACTATGTATAAAATGCTGCCTTTCTTTTTATTATTGCCCAGTGATCTGAATGTGTGTGCATGGAGCATTAAGAACTGCTGGTCTACCACAGAACCACTCCTTCCTGTTGCCTCCCAGGCAAGACGCCCAGCAGCTCACTCATCTTCGCTGCTGGCTAACCAAGAGCGGCATCTGAAGTAATCTCAGGCACCTGAAAACCACACTCACTTGCAAATGTGGCCACATGAGAAGAGAGTAAAAATAGCAAAGTCANTAAAGTTGAACCCCGAGGCAAAGAATACCTAAATTCCAAATGCAGGAAAAATTANTTTTAAAGCTCTTATGCTTGTGCACACAAATGAAAGTAAATTACACACATAAAAATAATNTTAAAATTCTGATGCTTGTTTTTGTCTCTTTGATCATGAATCCTGCATTATAGAAGCCAAGTCAAGCATTTTATTTGTATCTGTGTAATATGCAAAGTTCTCCCGGTGTGATAAGCATTATTTAGGAAGAGGACGGCTAAGAGGAGACACAAGATGATGATAGGAGTAAGTACGATCAACTCCCGTTGCTCATGTGTGAGATCATGACAAATCTTGTCAGTTTTGTTCTCTGGTTGGGCCATNATGGTACTCCTTTGTTAGGCTGCAGAGCTAAGCAAAAATGGAGAAACTCGGTTGAAAGTGGTGCGTATTTAGGGGACAGGCCTAGTGGCATCTACTCTCTGCCCCTCTAAAATCACCACGACCATGTTTCTTCTATTTCCGGCCCAGTGGTAAGGGCATCTTAACTTGAGTGCTGAATTTAAATGTGAAAAATGTTTAAATTCTGAATAACACCAAGTAATATGGTTTATGCCTTAAGCATCTCCTAAAGGCAATGTGTTAAAGAACTGGTCCCTAGTCTGGGGAATTATTTGGAAGCGTGGAACCTTTTGGGAGGGCCCAGAGGAAGGGAGTTACATCATTCAGAGTGTGACCGTGAAAAGATATTGCTAGCCTGATGCT
>LZPO01066272.1:5244-18129 GCA_001675575.1 Neotoma lepida
GGATGGCACCACCCAAAGTAGGCTGGAGCTCCCACTTAATCAGCAATTCAGAAAATTTCCCACAGATATACAGACAGACAGGTCAGTCTCTGAATTGGGATTGAATGGAAGCAATCCCATTCAATTGAGATTCCCTCTTCCCAGGTGACTCAGGGTTGTGTCAAGTTAACGAAAACTAACCAGCGAGCACAGTAATCATTACAGCATTGGGGTGGGGTATCGTGTCTTTACAGAACTGGAAAGAGTTAGTAACTGACTATTTGTGTAGTCAACTATTTAATATCTGTCTCCTCCATTCGACTGAAAGTTCCATGGTGGCAGGGACTTCGTCTGTTTTAATTATTTTGTATCTTAAAATCAAATANGGGGACAGGGAAGATAGATCCATCAGTGACATACTTACAGGGCAAGTAGGAGAATCTGAGTTCGACTCTCAGCACTGATGTAAAATATCAAGAGCAGTGGCTTGTACCTGTATGCTGGGGAGGCAGAGATAGGAGGATCCCTAGGGTCTTGCTAGCCAACCATTCTAGCTGAATTGGCAGGTTCCAGGTACAACCAGAGACCTTGTCTCAAAAAATCAGGTGTAAAGTGATAGAATAAAACACCAGTTTCAACCTCTGGTTCCACAAACATATGCGCCTGTGTGTATGAACATACACATGCATATAGGTACCTGTGCATACCCATACCCTCTCTCTCTCTCTCTCTTCTCTCTCTCTCTCTCTCTCTCTCTCTCTCTCTCTCTCTCACACTCTCTCACACACACACACACGCACTTGCATGTATACACACACACACACTTCAGAACAGTACTAGATATATGGTAGTTACTCAACAAATTCCAGTGAATGAATGAACCTCAGTACTGAAATTTAAGGCTCTTTATTTAAACTCAGTGTTCATTCCCCTGTCCCAAATCAAAGGTAAAGAGGCTATGTGGTTTCATTGCTCAGATGAGTAATAATTTATTTCCTAAGTTCATAAGTGGGTTGTTTTCAATTTTCCATTGGTATACAGACTTTAAGTGTGGAATATGTCCTTTAGTTACATATGGAGTCCCATTCTGATTCACACTGGTTAATCTACCAAAAATATGCTTGATTGCCTTGCTATTCCAAATATATGGAGCTAGAGTTTATAGTATTATTTCTAAAGGAAAAGCAATTCTTACTTCTACATTAAAAAAAAAGAACAAAAACAAAAGAGCATTGGCCCTATTCAGTTTCTTTCCTTTGACAGAGATGGCTGAGGGGCCTAGGGAAGAAGTCGGGGGAAATGGGGTTCTACCGTGGGAATAGATACCAAAGCCAAAGCTGATATGGTCACACATTTTGTTTGCTGCTCTGTACTTCACTTCTCTTGTGACCTCCAGTGGAATAACAAAGAGCAGGAGTGTCACATATGGGAAGAATGATCTGTGGGGATGGTTGTGAGTAGTACTGAGAAAACGTTCCAAAGCTAACAGCTGTTTGTAAATTAGATGTTCAGACACTATACCCAAAATAATAATTAGAAGGTTCTTGTAAATAATTGATGTAAAAGCCAGATAATTTATACCTATTCTGCATAGACAGCATATGACTTGTAACTGGAATTCTTGTATTTATCTGACAAGCCTGACACACAGTAACTCTCTTCTATAGATGCTGATAATGGGAGACTAGCAGTATCTTTACTTGCCCGCCCACCCCACCCCCCTTTTTAGCATTATCTATTAGTCTACCGAGTGCTTCTGTCATTGTGGGTTTATCTCTTAATATAATTCCCAAGGTTAGAGTTTATTCTTCATCCTCANGACTTTAGATTGGCTTGAAATGAAATGCAGACGTCTTAATCTCACTAAAATGCTTTACACAGCATTTTCAAGAAAATCTCTCTCCATGATATTGTTCTGCAAATAATCCTATCAGCTTGGTATGAACGTCTGTGCCTCACTCCTAAATTCAAAGGTATAATTTGAAGTTGGGAGTCTTTTGACATTCATCCCTTTCCTTCTCTTTCTCATTTCCATTCTCATTGCCTTGAGATGAGTCTAGACAAGGAAAGAGGCTGATGGTTGGTGGGCGGGGCTTGAGGGGATGGTAACCAGAGTTAAGTTTCTATAGCAGAGAATTGGAGGCAGCAATCTGCTTGGTCAGAGAATCAGAACACTTCAGCTTGTGACTGGAAGGTGCTTGTTTGAGGGTGACTTCAGAGCAGGCATTGCCCTTTTGATTGATTTTTGTTGTTTTAACACAGTTTATATTATTGGTGCAGATAAAGAAAATGCTTTTACCTTAACAGCAGTCCTGGTATAATAAATGCAAACTGACATAGACCTTAATCCCAGGGAGGAAAAAGAATCATAGAAATGTGGCAACAGGGAGAGTGCCCATCTCAGAAAGGCAGCTGCTGCCTGGTTTAAGTGGAGTGTTGCCATGAAGGAGTGTGGGCTCCGTGTTATCAGTCTTTTCTATTTTTTGAAATAAGTCAGAAATCTAGACTTTATATGAGCTCTCTCTCTTTTTTTTATGTGTTGACTCAAACTAGTGCTTTTTGTGACTTTATAAGACAGTATGGCATTTTTTTCCAGGAGGCATTGCCATCCGTTCTATCTCCACTGACTCACTTGGTGGGAACAAGAAGTCCACACGCTAATGCAAATAAGAGGAGGAGGAGTGGAGCAGGAGACATCCCATCAGGGATGAAGATGAGGGTTGACGTGTGTGTGTTATATGTCTGCATAATATATGCATAATATATGGATAATAATGAAAAATGTACCATTTTAAAAGGGAAAAATTTTAAGAGAAGAGTATGAAGGGATACTGAGATTAGACTGATGATGTGTCTGGTAAGAGCTGATCTTTTTTTAAAAAAAATCAATGTTTATCAGTAGAAAAAAGTACAAAGAAATGCATTATAGGACAAACAATAAAATTCAGGATGCTCCTTACCTGGATTGCAGGCAGGCGGAGCCCAAAAGGCTTTTATATATTGCTATTTCTTCTCCGTTTTTAAAAAACAATGAATGGTTAGCATGTGACTGTTCATCACAAATTGTTATGAATTTTTACATATCCATATACTAAGTATATTTTTAAAGAATAAGTGTTAGGCCATTGTGAAAATCCATGTTGGATTTTCTGTGTTTTCTTTGCAAAACCAGAGAAAGGCTTTTAGACCTTTCTCAGCCTTTAACAGAAAGTGACAGGAGTCTGTGAAGTGAAAAGCATGCCTCGGGTTGGCAGAAACACTGAGGGGTTAGCAAGAATATGCCAGTTAATAGCACTGCTGTGACTCTGGCAGTTGCACCCTAGACTCCTGTTTGCCCCCTGACCCCAGCTATGGGTGTTAGAGAATGACAGTGCTCAGGAGTCAGCCATGATATGTGGAGGGAGGTAATGAAGAGGTCTCAGTGATTCCTGAGTACCATCAGGTGCCTTAACAGGCACAGGAACTGCTATCTGCTGTCACCACTGTCCCCTTACAAATTACCATTCACATTTACAGTTAACATCGCGAAAACAAAACAANACAACAAGAAAACCTCACANACATTACCTGATCTCTGNCTCACAAAGACCGTAGAAGAACAGGAAAAAAAANTTTTTTTTTGGTTTGTTTTTTCATTGCATAACCACAAAAACTGAAGAACAGAGAAGCCTTCCCCAGGTCAGTGAGCTCATGGTCAGGGTACTGACCTCAAAACCAAATTTTCTTCATATGCAAACTCAGTGGTTCGCTAGCTCAAGTTTTTGTTTTCATTATGTTCTTACGTTTCCAAATTACAATGATTTACTTACTTATTTGTGTGTGTGTGTGTGTGTGTGTGTGTGTATGTGTGAACATTCACATGATATGCTGCAAGTGAGAAAGTCATAAGGTGTGGTGGTTTGAATGAAAATGACCTACATAGGCTTATATATTTGAATGTTTGGTCCCTAGTTGGTGGAACTACTTGGGAAGGATTAGGAGGCATGGCCTTGATAGAGTTATGTCACCGGGGGTGGGCTTTGAGGTTTCAAAAGGCTCTACCATTCCCAATTCTCTCTCTCTCTCTCTCTCTCTCTCTCTCTCTCTCTCTCTCTCTCTCTCTCTCTCTCTCTCTCTCTCTCTCTCTCTCTCTCCCTCACTCCCATTTGTGGATCAGATATAAGTTCTCAGCTACTGCTCCATTGCCATGCCTGCCTGCCTGTTGCTATGCTCCCTGCCATGATGGTCATGGACTCAACCTCTGAAACTGTAAGCCCTAATGAACTTTCCTCTATAAGTTGCTTGTTTCTTCATAGCAATTGGAAAGTAACTAAGACANCAGACAGCTCACAGGAGTTGGTTCTCTCCTTCTCCCAGGTGGGTCCTGGGGATGTAACTCCAGTGGTAGATCTTGGCAGCAAGCACCTTTACCTGCTGAGCCATCTTACTGGCCCAGCTAGCCCAGCTTTTAATACTGATTTTAATTTGATGAGGTAAACCCAGGATTCCAACCCTCAAAGAACTAATAATTAACCAAAAATCTTTAATTTCTGTAAGTGTAAGGGATAAATTTTTGGAGGAGTGTCTGCTGCTGCCTTACCTTCTTTAGCCCCATAGCCAAATCTACCTTTGTGGCATGAACCATGGGCATGACCATGGTAGGACTTAATGGCAAATTCTGGTCTTAATCACAGGTAATTAAAGAAAAATCCCACACGAGAATAATATCTGTCTGCCTGTCCCATCTGANAAACAAAT
Source organism: Neotoma lepida (assembly GCA_001675575.1). NCBI lineage: Eukaryota > Metazoa > Chordata > Mammalia > Rodentia > Cricetidae > Neotoma > Neotoma lepida. The sequence continues at coordinate 9,961 of LZPO01066272.1, forward strand.
CTAGGCTCTTGTAACCAGTTTTACCTAAAACACATTTNGAAGAACCACCAGCTTTTTAAGAAAGGAATTGCAGCACCATTTCTCAACTGAGTAGTTTGTACCCATCATCCCCGTCTTCAAAGTTCTACCATCAATTCCAATACTCAAATGCAGAGAAGTCTTGGGTTTTAGACTGTTTTGTTTTCAACCAATGAGAAGGCATGAATTGTAATCTGGGGTGAGTTTTAGATATGTTTCAATATGTTCCCTGCTCTTTTTCTGTATGCATTAGCCATGGTTTTTTTTGTTGCTGTTATTGTTCTTTTGTTTTGTTTTGTGGGTTTTGTGGTTGTTGTTTCTGAAAATTTATCTAAGAAAGACCCAAACAAACAGGGACTTATTTTACTCATATTGTTAGTAAATTATAAATATTTATCTGGGTTGCAATCAGTTCAAATAGTCAATAATGCCAAAGACCCTCGCTGTTTCTATTCTTCTGCTCTATCATCCAAAAAGTACTGGGTTTTATCTTTGCATTTATTGCCTCATGGTAGGAAAACGGCTGCTAAAGCTCTGGACCCCAAGTAAAAAAGAGTAAGAGGGGAGAATCATGACAACAACATATGTCACCCCTCCCTTTTAAAAAAAAATCAAGGAAACAAAAGTTCCTAAGAAATCCCATCAAATTCAGCCAATTTCATCTTGGGCTTCACTGGATAGAATCAGGCCTCTTGTCTACCACAAACTGCAAAAAGAGAAGAAAAGAAAAGGAAAGGAGCAGAGAGGAGAGGGAGAGGAAGGGAGGGGAGGAGAGGAAGGAGGGGAGGAGAGCTGTCATGGTTAGGCTAGCTTATCAACTGTGCTGCATCATCTGTCATTGGACATAAGCAAAGCAGCAAGGAAGAAACAAGGGCTGAGAGCAGGCATCTAACCACATGTTCCTTAAATATCCACCTGAGACCAGGCTCTTTGCACTCCTGCAGAGGCAGAAATCTGATAAGTTCTTAAAGAAAAGAAATAACAGAAGCAGCGCAGATTATAAATACCATTCTGTCCTATCCTCTCCTACCTGTGGCCTAATTGATGTTAGTGAAAATGGAAAGNGTAACTTGTAGTTGAGAGGGATCCNTGAAATAACAGAAGGAAGGCTCTGTATTCATGTAGACAATATTCTAGTTTCTGTTCCCTCCATGAATACTTTTTCAGCCCCTTTCTGCCTTCTGTAAATTAATTTTTAATGGCCACTCTTAAGTTCATTGAACCCCAATTGACATAGAATCTAGAGATTCAGTTTAAAAACTATAAATTGCCTTATATTAATGATGAAAATGAAAAGCTCTTTTGACGACATTTTTCTCATTTGTTGATGACCATTAATTGTGGTTTTATAACAAAGTGCTTCAACTGTTATTGGACACTTTGGAAGCTGAGAGTTCTATAACCTTAAGAAAAATCAGAGATATTTCTTTTCAAAGCTTCTTGACATGCCAGATGACAGATACTTCTATTATTGTTTCTATTCTTAATAAAATCAAATGGCAGGCCAGCTAGCATGCCAAAGTGAGAGATAAACCTCACTTTTATAATGCTTTTCTTGCTCAAAAACGCTGATTCGGTCTTTTAAGTTGTTTGGTTGCTTGGATGTAAGGGTTTGTTAGTTTTTCATAATTTCCACTCTGTCCAGTTAAGAAGTTAAATGTGTCTGTCCAAATGAAATCATATGTGCTTACTCAAGTTTCAAGATATACATGAAACTGGGTTCAGCACCGGGCAGATACTTTCATGCGTCCATACACTGTGGACAGACACAAGAACTAAAGAGAAAGATGGTGAGTAAGATAGGAGTCCTTGCCTTTACTGGGCTTACAGGAAAATTGAAAGGACAGCTACCCTCAAGCCAAGTTTTCCCAGAGGAACTTAGAAGCTAAGACCTCATGCTGCTGAAGGAAATCAACGCCAGCCATGAAATAAGCACCCTCTGTTTCTGCAGCTCCACACACCAAGTTTCAGTCAAATGAAAGCTCCTGGTGCCTCCATCTCAGGGTTTTGCCTTCCTTGAAGCCTTATGAATTCTTTCCATTCAATGGACACATGAAGAAATAAAATNAAACTCGATTTATGGTAGTTTTTGATTTTTTTTGTTTTGTTTTTGTTTTTTAAATGGGTGAAGCCACGCTTGCTACTTTCACTCATATGTGACTTAGTCACATGGTCATGGCTAACTGCAGTGGAGGCTTGGAAATGTGGTCCAGTCTACCTGGCAAGGATGGAGGGGTGGAAGAGATACATGTATTGGGTTGAGCAGGAGTGATATGTGTTCAAACCTGAAAGGNGAGCTGAACTTAGTCATAAAATTGGAAGGAGGAGAGAGTGAAAAAGAGGTAATGAGGAGAGAGACGACAGAGCAGAAGGAATAAAGGTGAGAGCATGGCAACCAGGAGCTGAAGGTTGGTTAGTGGGGATGGAATATAAAATTCAAGCTGGTGAAGCAGATGACAGATAAACATCTCTGTAAATCCTTTTAAGGAAGGTTGGCTCTATAGCAAGAAAATAAGATGCCATTAGAGGTCTTAAAGGCCAGGCAGGTGCTATACCACTGAGTCACATCCCCAACCATTACAGGTTTTAGTCAGGGACGTGAAATGACCAGGCTAGGTGTTTAGAAAAATTATAATCCAAACAATGTGGAAGAGAAATTGAAAGAAATGAGGGAAAATAAGATCACAAATTGTTTAAGAAACTATTTCAATCATAAAGGTAACTAGGGTAATGTCACAGCGAGGCAGGGGGATGAAGACTGATTTGGGAAGACTTGGGAGGCAGAGCTGAAATAGTATGATTTCTGGTTAGATGTGGGTTGTGTTTCAGATTTTCATCTGTATTTCAGCAATGTATATACTTGCTTGTTCACCTAGGTAAACTGGAGCCGATGCTTCTGATCTTTGTAANTCCAAGGTTTCAGTCTTGGGAATGAGGTTAGTATGTTTCTAACCTACAGAAAAAGCTATCACAACAATATACTCTATTTGGAATTATAAATGCATGCTGGGACTTGGACTTCTTGTCCAAGGCCATTTGGCAGAAGTCATTACATAAGTCAATAACCAAGATGAATTAAGAAATTCCCAAGTGGCTCTGGGCACCTGATATTGTATTTCTCTCATTCCATAGACTTCTAAAAATTACAGAATTGCCCAAATTAAAACAACTTTTTCTGCCTCATCCAAAAATCAGGTTACATTTTGGTTTGGAGTGATTGTTTAATTTTCTCCCTGGCTAAAGAAGCAGAAACATCTTTGTCAGACAAGAAGCAAGANGCGCCAACCGCCTTGCTGAGCAAAGGCATTGCTGTCATATTTCTGGACATATTTGTTTGGCAGAATCCCAGATTGGGCTCTGGGACCCACCACCTGAAGACATCCTGTTTTTATAATATCAAATCACAAAGATGCTGTTTGCCAAGACTCACACTGCTGTCCAGCTGGCCAGCCCCGACCACTTTAGAAACTGAGGATAACCAACCGTCAGATGNTCCCGGCTGGCATTGTGGAAATCAGGCCATGCCCACAAGCTGATCGTTAGAAGTGAACGGCCTCCTGGGTTCAGAAACTGCATGGTATGTCTCCCCGGCCCTTCCCTGATCTGTGATCCTGAAGGATATTGTATTGTTTGCCTCTCATAAATCCTATTTACTTCACTGCTCTGTATTATATTCTGATGCCACATACTGGTTTTCAACCTCTTAACACCACATCTGCCTCCTCCTCAGGATGGAACTATGTGTTTCTTCCAGGTACTTCACTCCCATCCTTCCTGGATGTTCTTCTGCCTTCTGCAGAGTCTTGTCTGGTATTGAGGCTCTGACTTCACCCCTAGCCATCATTTGTGACCTCTTCAACTGGCTTATCTATTGAAGCCCATCTGTCTCTGCAGCTATCATGGCACGTGTTTTTCAACACTACAAAATGTGACGATAGGGCTAATCTCATATATTNCCATTTTTTCTTGGCATTTGGGAGGCTTTCAGCCATAGGTATTGGTGAATCATTCCTGTTTCTTTCTAAAATTCTCTTACTTTTGTTTCCTACTAAAATTCCTTTACTTTTCTTCCTCAGTTCTTACAGTTAGAAACCCATTTTGAGTCTCAAAATAGATCTGGAGCCATTTTTGTCGTCGTCATTTAGCTGACAAATGCATTATTCAATCCAGATACAATAGCTCTTCAGCTTTGGGATCAACTAAAGGGGGCATCTCCTCAACAGTCCCAAACGTCCACCAGGAGGATTTTGGGTAATATAGGAGTCCAGCTGCCGGGGCTGANGGCAGAGTAGCCACTGGGCTCCTGGCTGTAATGCTGCCACTGTTGGCAATCTCCACTGCCTACAGCATCTTGGCAGCTATGCAAGCAGTAGTCAGTAATTTCAGCACAGGGCAAGCACCACGGCTCCTCCTGTGAGATCACGGGACCTGCTGCTGCTTTCATTGCGGTGAGGTGGCCTTGTGCTGACTCAGCTGATTTAAATTTTTCTGAAAAATCTTTTTGAGGCTTTTAACTTCATTATGACGGATAATGAATATAAAGCCTTTTGAAGAGAAAAGAATACATGGATATGATCTCCCAAACTGCTTTGAAGTTACTTATTACACATTATTGTTCAATCCAGCAAATGTCTTTCCATTATCTACTGCAGAATAACCAGTAGCTCACAATTAACTCAGTATGCTGAGTATTGTCTCTATGTTTTCTCTCATCCCCAAATCACTGACATTTTTATTTGATGTCTGTGTGTGTGTGTGTGTGTGTGTGTGTGCATTGAGCGTGGTTTTTGTGGTTTTATGGGTTGTTCTTTTTTTTTCTAGATGTTTATCCAGTCAGCAGTAATTTTAGTAAGTACTGCAAGATATAAATTCTCAATGATTCTTCTTTTTAAAAATCCCATTACTGGCTTATATTCTGAATCCCATGTAAGCCTTTCTTTAAAGTGGCATATAGTGGAAAATTGAAATAGTGGTTCTAAGAATCTCAAGCTTACTGACCCTTAATGCGTTGTGCTAGCTACATTAACTGCTCTTGTCACGGATCTTCACAGCAAGAACTAAGTCCTTTTTCAAAGATTTTTATTTTATTTTATTATTTATATGTTTGTATGTGTGTGTAAGTATATGCCAGACATGTGGGTACCCACAGAGACCAGAAGAGGGCACCAGATATCTTGGAGCTGAAGTTACTAGAGGCTGTGAGCCACCTGATATGGGTACTAGGAACCAAGCTCAGGTCCTCTGGAAGAGCAGCAAGTGCTCTTAACTGCTGAGCTATCTTTCCAACTCAAAAGTATGTCTTATTAGCCCCATTCTTATAAATAAGGGGAAGGTAACTAAAGCTCAGAAAGGTTGAGTGATTTATCAAAAGTTACACAGCCAGGAAATAACAAAACCAGATTCTGTAGTCCAATCTNATTCAACACCCATGGGACTCCACGACATTATTCTTTGCATAATGTATGTTAACTCTGAAGTTTGATGTGGTGGTAGAATAGTTAACTAGACTAGGTCTGGGATCCAAAGATGAGGAAAACCTTTCAAGGCAGACCAAGCCTAAGATCTAAACAGCAGAGCATATACAAGAGATTTGAACTTTTAACACCTATTAGTTTTCTATTGCTTTCATAAGGAATGACCACAAAGTTAGAATCTTAAAACAATCAGAATTTATGCACTAAAATTCCATAGTTCAAAAGTATAGGTCTCACTGGGCCCAAATTAAGATGTTGTTAGCGTTGCATTGTTTTCTGGAAGCTCTGGGAGAAAATCCATTGTCTTGCCTCTGCCAGCTACAGAGACCACCTGTATATGTTGGCCCACTTCCCCCTTCTTTTTACCTTCTAAGCCTACAACATGGCTTCCCTTAGACCCTGCATTAATTTAATCTTCCTTTCCCTCTTTCCTACACTTCTAGAGACTCTGTGGCTCCATGAGGCCCACTTGAATAACCAGGTTAAAACAAAGCAAAACAAAACAAGGTTTACTCAGTCTTCCAAAAGGAGTGTGTTGGGGGAGAGTTAATGAGCAGCTATAGATTGAATCTTGCCATGTGCACACGCACACACATTGATATGTTCAAATCTGAACCTCCAGTTCTNGGATGTAATCTGATATTTGAAACTGTGTCTCTTTAGATCACTTGAGATCATAATGAGGAAGTAGGAGCCCTTACTCCACTATTACTGATGTCCTTATAAAAAGAATGCAATATTGGTGGCATGGGGACAGGGATGGAATGCCTGTGACACTGATGGCAATCAGAATGCTGCCTCTATAAGTCGAAGAAAACCGAAGATTGGAAGCAACCCAGAAGGTAGAAAAGAAGTGGGGAACAGAGTCTCACAGCCTTCAGAAGGACCCAGCCCTCGTGACACCAGATGCTTGAGCTTCCAGCCTCCAGAATTCTGAGGTCATTGATTTCTGTTGTTCAGGTCACACAATTTCTGGTNNTTTGTTGTATCATCTGTGAGAAATGCATACTTAAACTTCCAAGAACATTAGATCTGGTGAGACTGGAGTGGGCAGGGAGCTCAGCCAATGATTTATGTGGGAAACAAGAAGTGAAGAGACAGAACGCCAGGGTTAGAGGGCAGCCAAGGACAAATGTGACTTGGGACCAAGTCAACTAATTGGGTTGAACTATTCTAAGACCCTGAGAGGACACAAAGCCTGGATATGGGAAGAAAAAGCCACCCAGTGTTTGATGAACTCAGGGCTAGGTCAGATGATTATCATTTAGTNACATAGCCTTGTGACAAACACCTACTTTCAAGTGCTTGGTCAATTTGTTTATTGATTCTTTGTGGTTGCCTTGCCTACAAATGAAGGCCACTAAAAGGTTTCTGTGTATTCAATTGTTTTAAATATTTGGTTACTCAAGGAAGTTAATTGGCTGCCTCTCTGTTCACTTGGCTGAAGCAACCACAGGAGAAAGAACAGCTGGTGCAAGAAAATTGGAAAGAGAAACCTGCCTTTCTTTTGTGTGGTTCCTTCTCTTTTATATCCATAAAGGACTTCTCTGAAAAAGAAACCATAACATGTTTCTTACATATAGAAGAGTTGGTTTCCAGGCATGATAATGCATGCCCAAGTCAAAGAAGGCCAAAGCAAAGCCCAGCACTTTTGAGGTAGGAGCAGGAAGATTGGGAGTTCAAGGCCACTTTTAGCTACATAGTGAGTTCTAGGCCAGTCTGAGCTGCATGAAATCTCGCCTCAGAAAACAAAATAAGCTGGGCATGATGAGAGACAGAGGCAAGTGGATCTCTGAGTTCGAGGCCCACCTGGCCTATGTAGTGAGTTCCAGATCAGTCAGGGCTACATGTTGAGACCCTGTCAAAACAAAACAAAACACAAACAAAACAACAAAAACTACAGAAAAAAAATGTCTTGATCATCCTAGCAGCACNAACACCAAAATATTTTGTTGGACAGTAAATGCAAACCCCTTTTTCCTCACTAGCATCTTTGTTCTTAGAAGAACACAGACAAGAAAGTGGCTTTACCCTTCTACTGTAAAGAAAANAAAGAAAAATATAGATAATTGGCTAGTTTGCATATGAATGTCAACCCACAGCCTAGAACAATGGGCTTATGGGTCTCCACAGAAGAGGATGTCAGATCCCTTAGGACTGGAGTTACAGACAGTTATGAGCTGCTATGTGGGACTCAAAACCCAGGTCCTCTGGAAGAACAGCTATTCATCTTAAATCCCTAAGCCATCTCTCAAATTCCTAGAAAAGAATGCTTTCTTAACTTTTTTCCCCTTTGTTTCATTTCTCCTACAAATCGTGTAGCAATCTTCATTTCATGGCTATTATCTTACTCCCTGAGAGGAAATTAAAAACAGAAATAAAGTATTGCAATCTCCTCACATTTCATCCAATGAAAGAGGAACTCTGGGTAAGAAGAGCNGACTTTCCACACCACTGCAGAGTTCTCTCCTGTTCACCTTTCCATTAACAAACCATTCNGAGTCCTGTGAGAGCTACAGGGAAAACTCCAACCCAGGGGGAAGAAATCTCCCTTTCCTTCGTTCCTTTTGGTGTGGCTTAGGCAGGATATTACTTACAACACAGCTGGTTCAATGGGAAGAATAAAAAGGGGACCAGACAGAGCACAAGAAAATATAAACAGTACCTCACAAAGCCT
>LZPO01066272.1:18274-34627 GCA_001675575.1 Neotoma lepida
GATATATCAGTAGGTTTAGCTTTCAATCTGCCACTGAGCCAAAATCTAGTATGAAAAACAGTTTTTCTACCTAGATGCTATGGTTTGGACATAGTTTGAAGTGTGTAGAGTGTAAAAACTTAACCTGTCTATAGCNATATGAGTTGGGTCTTTGGGAAATGATTAGAATTAGATAAAGTGATTGGTNTGGTACCCCCATAATGCAACCCTGATGCCTTTCTAAAAAAGGAGAGAGAGAGACCAGAAGACATGCACATCCACACGTTCCCAGTCTACAAATCCTGTGCCACCCCATGCCTCAGTTAATAAGACCATCAGCAGATATGGCCCCTCAACCTCAGACCCCCAGTATTGTGAGCCAAAGTAAAATTACTTTATAAAGTTAACTCAATCTGTGATAGTCAGTTAGTAGCAACAAAAAATTGACCAATACATGGTGAAATTGATTTCTTCAATAATATTACCTTCCCGATGAAACTCTAATTCTTTACATTCACATAACTATAATTTATGGGACATCATGAAGGTTTAGAGTTTAAAACAAATTACCTTTAACAATAGAAGACTTGGCCCTTTACAGTAACCATTGTCTCTAACTGAATTAATAAAGAGAATGCTGAATTTGGAGTTAGATTGAATTTTAAATTTACCATTTACAAGTTATGGAATAAAACTTCATAAAGATTCAATCCTTGTCTGAAAAATGAGGGCGATAATATCAGGCCTATCTGCCTCACCATAATATTTTAAAAGAAAAAATGATGCGTCAAAAAGTTCTATAATTAAAATTTTTTAGACAAATACAAGCTGTTAGTGTTGTTGTCCTTGTCAGCTTAGATGAAGACCACTGAGAAGAATATGGAATACAAACAAACAAGTAAATAAATATGCAAGAAAAAAGTGGAGCTTAATTTTACCACGGCACCCTAGAAAGAAACAGCTGTTTAACAAATGAAATAACAGTGGTGATTTTTTTAAAAACNCTAAAAATTAATATAATCTTTGCAGAAGTCTCTCAACAATAGCAAGTATGGATTTTATCCCAACATATAGCCAAAGTCCTTAAAGTTTTCACCTTCCACCACTCTGTACCTTTTGCCTTCTTAATTCTGCTCCAAATGACCCTCAAAACTCAAAATATCCCCTTAAACCAGTCTAACCCCTTGATGACCTCTATTTCTTTCAGCATTTAGACCTATTATTTTACCCTCCAGCCCTTCTTTCTTCCTGTACGACAATCTCTCTTTCTAGGTCCTTTCCACTCCACTTCTTCACCTCTCACACAGACTCTATACAAAAAGATCCATAAACTCAACTGGAAAACATAATGGAACAAGAGAAAAACAGTTCTGGATATTTGGGGGTTATTGTTTNAATGTCACAGTAAGCACTGTATTTATTGTCTACTCATTCTTCCATATGTAGAGTAAAACTCATATTTTCCAAATGACTGCCCCCCATCCTATTTACAGAGAGACACTGGGTTCTCCATCAACTCCTAGACACCATTCTGTTTAACTCTTGGTATTTTCTCTGACCAGCTGTTCTTTCTGTTCTTCCAAGTTTTTGAGTAACTATACATTTGTTTGCCATGTATCCATCCACTCTGTCTAGAAGAGAGATCCCAAATACATGATGCACTGCTGTCATCTCTCCCTCTTATGTTCGTAGTAGACATAACTACTGAATTACTGCATGCTTTCCCATGGAGCCTAGATTAGAATCCCCAGTGTTCTAGTGAGCTGTTCTCAAACTTTATATCATATATATATATCATAAGCTCTGGAGGACTTACTAAAATAGAAATTACCTTAGACTTTCTGATGTATTAAGTCTGTGGTAAGGACCAAGAAATTGCATTTCTAACCATGTTCTCAAGTACTGCTGATGGTTCTGGTTGGGGGTGGGTGGCATCCAGACTCTAAGAGACAGTATTCCAGTGAACTACCAGCAACTCTAAAGACAGCTGTCCCATAAGTAGCATCCTGTTGTATCTCTTGTTTGAACAACTTTTCTCCATGAGTCTACAGAAACCATGTAATGTCCATCTGTAGCAAGTTAGACACCTTAGTCATTTAGAATTGCAAGTGTCCTATGAAAGCTGTCTCCCCATTGATTCAGAAAGCTCTTGTTTCTTTTTCCAAAATTCTTCCACTCAATATCATGTATCCTCCATCACAAATCCTTAGCTTTGGATGTGATTCCAAATTTTCATACTTACTGCTATAGCACATCAAGTCAATTCCCAGGTCCACCTTTGATGAGATAAAATCAATGGAAGGAGCTCTGGTTGCCTTAGAAGATAAGCTGAATAGGAATCAGGAGGCTTTCCAACAGAAGGAAAGGGGCATAAGCAGAACAAACTGACTAAGAGACAATTTGCTAGACTTTACCTGCTTCTGCACAATCAAGCATTCATTTCATGGAACTAAATGATTAAAATGTAGGAGGATAGGTATCTTTTTAGATACTAAATTAGTGCTAGACAAAATGTATTTCCCAGTAGAAACTTTAAAATGTCTGGTAAAAATACTTAATTCGATGTAGTAGTTGTTGTTGTTGTTAAACACTTGTTTCATTTTTTTACTATGTGTCTGTGTGTGGGTATGTGCACATGAGTGCAGGTACCCACAGAGGCCAGAAGAGGGCACTGGATCCTTGGAACTGAAGTTAGTTAGAGGCAGTGGTGAATACCTTCATATAGGTCCTGGGAACCAGACCTGGGTCCTCTGCAGAGGTAGTAAATGCGCTATATGCTCTTACCGACTGAGCTATCTCTGCAGCTCTTGTTTTGTTTTTAATAAAACATTGCTATAGCTTTTCTTGAGTATTTTGCATTCATAAAGAGTGTGACATTTGTTCTCTAGGTTCCCACAATGCTCCTCACTCATCCAGTGTTATGGTTTTTCACACTTTATTTAGCAGTAAAATCTTTTAGTAAACAAANTCTTACAATAGAAGACTCGATCAGTCACAGTGCTCTCGTGGCAAACTCAAACACAGATGGAAAGCTCCAAAGGGTGAGTATAAAGCTTTTTAATGAAGGAACTATTCACAAAGACCTTTCTGGGTAGAGGGAAACCAACAAAGGAAGATGAAATTTCCTCAAGACTGGCAGTACCACTTCCTCTAGACATGAAATGACGAAAGGGGGAAGAATGGTTATCAGAACCTGGAAGGAGCTGTAGCTGTAGTAGAAGGCTACCAGATATGAAGTGTGGACTCTGATAGATGTAAACAACCATTACCAAACCACAGCCACAAAAGGAAGGAGGCAGGGGAGTTGATACCCTACTTTTTCCTTCCACCTTCCAGTGTCTGGATACTTCTCTGATTGGCTGAGCCTAGTCGAATGCTTGAGGACAAGGAAATCCAGCTGACAAGGTCCATCAGAAGACAGCCTCCTAAGAACAGAGAGCAAGGTGGAACAAGGCAAGGAAAAAAAAACTAAACAGCCCAACAAAGAATGTGCAGCACAAAGCCCCAAACACAAGACTCCTGCTGAATCAGAATGGAGAAGTTCAGAGACAACCACCATGTCTCCCTCTCTACTGATTCATTGAATCACAGAATCTTTGGGGCACCCTTGCTGAATTCTGGTCTAATCCTTATATTATGAAAACCTCAGTCACAGTCAACAATAGGCCTGTGTGCTTTGCACATAACTATCTCATAAACACCTGATGTGTTTATATGCTCTTAACCACTGAGCCATCTCTCTGGCTCTTGTTTTTGTTATTAATAAGGCATTGCCANGGCTTTTCTTGAGTATTTTGCATTCACAGAGTGTGACATTTGTTCTCTAGGTTCTCTCGGTGCTCCTGATTCATCCAGTGTCATGGTTTTCTAAATTGTATTTAGTAGTAAAATTCTTTACTAAACAAAATCTTACAACAGAAGATTCAACCAGCCACAGTGCTCATAGGCTCTATATGTTCTTAACCTGGAGTTACCATAGTGTGACAAGAAGGGCACCAAATCTGTCCCTATGCATGTGATCACACTGAAGGCCCCAGAATCTGGAAGCCTGATGGCTACATCATTTGTATATGCTATGTAGTTTTGTTGAAGACATTTGTTTCCCCATCCACAGGCTTTGAATTGATAGGCTAAATTTGAGAAGCCTTGTCAGTTATTAAGTGAAACCCTCCCCCAAAAGGATACATGATTAATTTTCATGTATACATTGAATTTTAGAAAGGATTTTATATCCAAATATATTAAAAACATGTAGTTACTAACAAGAAAAAGTAAGGAGATAGATGAGAAGAGAGGGGAATTAAAATAACAAGATAGTGATAAAAAAGGGTTAAGAAGACAACCAATAATAATAACCTNATTATTAATCAGAAAAGTGATCACAAAGAATCCACTGATAACAAAATGCAAAACCTAATGCTGTCACAGTAACCAGAAACAATGCCCTCCAAATGTGCTCTGAAGCACAGCTTGGCTTCCTTCACGGAGGCTGCTGCAGGTCTGTCAGTCATTGGGCAGAGTGGTGAGCACACCCTCTGCTGCTATGCAGAGAAGTCAGAGGAGGGAAGCCAAAACTGAGACAGGGATGGGCAGGGATGGAGAGGCGTCAGCACACAGGAGCCAGACTGCCAGATATTCTGTCACAGGAGCTGCTGCTTAGGATCTCCTGGTTCACTGGAAGAAGGGAATGGGGAAGAGTTGGTGGGAGGAGGGGTATGGGAAAAAATGTTGCTTTCAGTCTCAGAAGCTGGAGTGGCCTTCACAAGGAGCAAAAATAAGCTGAACAGAAGAGAAAGGCACAGCTGTTCTCTGCTTTCTTAGCTCTCCAGATTTCTTATTTTACCATGTGTTGGTGCAGCTGCAGAGCCAGAGGAACATGAGTTTCCTCTATGCCAGACACAGGTAGGGAGCAAGTTAGAGTGAAATACAGTCAGGCTACATTGACCCCAGTATCCCCTGCACGCTCCCACCCTGGCCCTATGNCCACCTTCACTGCATGCCTCTCTTCTAGATTTGCAAGACTTGAATCAATAGAAAGCCTTTGTCACACNTAAGATAGAATGCAAATCATTTTACATATATTACTATATTTAATTCTCAAAGCAAAAGTATAAGGGAGTACCATTATTACTATATGGTTTTTGTTTTCGTTTTTCAGATGAGAAAATTAGGAGGTAGAAAGGTCAAGAAACTCAATGGAAGAATAGTAAGCTGCAGTTCAAGCCTTGGGAAGTTGTCTTTAGTAAACTTAAACACTGAGCCATCTTATCCCGACTGTGTATACCCAGTACCTTGCCTTACCGCTTTGTTTTCTCCGAGTCTCTGGGATTCACTGTTTTTAGCCCTTTACTGGTCATTTAACCTCTGATTTCCAATTGTTTTCTCTGTCAAAGATGCTAGGCTTTTATCCTAATGAAGGCCTGTCAGAAGCCACCCTGTGGGGCGGCCAGAGCTGATCAGTGAGGTCAAGCACCCAGGTAGTCCTCTCCTCTAACAGCTTAGGCTGCCTCAACTTATAACCCCATTGCAACCCCATTATAACCCCATTTTCACATATTTTAATTTTTGCAGTGAGGTCCCACTGTGCAATCAGACTTGCAATCCTTCTGCCATGGGTTTATAGGTGTGCACCCTCAGTTCAGGAGCCCCTTTTCACAACTCGTAGTGGACACAGAACCTAGAAATGTAGTTCCATCAAATGCAGAGCGCTCCCAAACACTGAACATCCCTTTTATAAGAAGCTGGACCATTAGCCTGAATCTATGGCAGCATCCACAATAAGCGATGCTCAAGGCAAAAGTGAGTACCAGTGAAGAGGAAAACAAGTCACACTCCTGAACCACATTGCCAAGACTTTTCAGAGAATTAAGGATGATTGAAATGCTCACATATAGAAATTTGATTGCAATTCAGAAAGCTACTAAAGTCTTCCTTATTTAAAAACCCATGAGTTTAGAATGGCTTTTTGGTTGGTTGTTGAGAATACTTAAAATAGCTGAAGAAAATGGAAAATAAAGACATTTGTTTAAAGTCTCTCTTTTTAAATTAGACAATGTTCATTCTTCGTGTGCATATTTTATTATTGTAGGAGTAGACTTTAGACTGTTTGGTCCCTGCATGCATCATGGAGCATGGGGCCTCAGTTCCATGTCCTCTGCTTTCTTTCTTTTTCTAAGTAATGCTTTAGCCATTTTTTATGGTATATTTGGCATATGGATATAGTCATACATATGCACTCACTCATATTTAAATGAAAATGTTATTTTAAGAAAATTCAAAGTAAACTTTACATGAATCACAGAGGCAGTGATTTTGCTGATTTTGTTTTCCTCTCTCCACTCAGGCCCCATCTTTGCAGTGTAGACTTTGTCCTCTGCTCTGAAGAGTAAAAGGATATAGAGAATGACATGTGTTTAAAGGTTTATCAAGGGTTGTTTGTGGGCTTAGTTTTAAAGCTTAATTTCAACCTTGGGATTCATTTGATTCTTTGTATTAGGGCAAAGCTGGCTGAGGGAGAAAAATCTTGAAATGGCTCAAGAAAGAGTGGCTGTGGGAGCTGTAACGAGGATGCTGATCTTCTGTGGCTCAAGAGGTCTCTCGAGAATCAACCAAATCAGAGGAGCTAAGTATACTCATTCTCAGTTTCCTGTCTAAATACCATTCAGCTACCCATGTTCTCAATTTCTAGGTTTCTTTATTGGAGGGAGAGAGGGGAGATAGAGAGAGAAACTGATTGGCCAGCCTATACATTGGTTCTCTTTAAGTCACATGACCACCTCTGTGGTCAGTGTACCCGAGCAAAGTGGGAAGGAGTTACTTGCCACCAACAGAACTTAAGAGAGGTATATTGGAGGTTGTTCTAACAGATCATATTCTCAAGTATACATGTGTGTGTGGAGTCGAGTGTGTGTGAAGGCAAAAATTACAAATATCAATTTATAATATATGAATTCAGAAAAACTAAAATGGATGAACAATTATCATTATCTTTATTCACAGGGCTTTTTAAATTAGACATTTGCACCCACATGTGTGCCACAGCACATGGGGCGGTGGAAGACAACTATTAGGAGTCAGCTCTCAGCTCCCAACATCTTAAGACAGGGGCTCCCTTTAGTCTCTGCTCTGTGCAGTGCCTCAGGCTAGCTTGCCCAAGAGTTTCCGACTAACTCCTTGTCTCTGCTTCTTACCTCACTGTAGAAGTTCTGGTCCCGCAGAAGCATCCAGTTTGTTACATAGACCCGAGGGATCAAACTCAGGTCATTGGGCTAGTGAGGTCCTTGTTCTTACCTGCTAAGGCATCTCCCCGGCCTGGTCAAGGGTTTCTGAAAGCCTTTTATTGTTTGTCAAAACCCTATGTTTTTCCTTTTAAAATTATTTTTATCATTTTATGTATATGGGTGTTTTATCTGCATATCTGTCTGTGTACTGTGTGTGCCTATTGCCCTCAGAGGTCAGAAGAGAGCATCAGATCTCCTGGAACTGGAGTTGTGGATGGCTGTGAGCTGCATGTGTCCTAGGTCCTCTGCAGGAGCAGCCAATACTCTTACACACTAAGCCACCTCTCCAGTCCTGGATTTTCATTTTAGAGTTTGATGAAATATTATGCGTTAAAGTATCTGTTCTTTGGCCCCTAAAATGTGCCAAGACCCAGAGACTTGGGTCATGAAAATTAATGCATGAGAACAGCATACAACTTAACAGTTGATTGCGTCCTACATGTTTACTGGTGTGTTACTGTGCTTGGTCTGCCATAACCAAGCTTTATAAGAAAGGATGAGTTAAACAACAGAAATCAATTTT
The DNA here is from genome assembly GCA_001675575.1 of Neotoma lepida. Taxonomy (NCBI): domain Eukaryota; kingdom Metazoa; phylum Chordata; class Mammalia; order Rodentia; family Cricetidae; genus Neotoma; species Neotoma lepida. The sequence goes on from LZPO01066272.1 coordinate 26,057, forward strand.
TTTCATATCTGGAAGTTGGAAGTCTAAGATGAAAGAGACAGAGGGTTAATTTCTAGTGCCCTTTCTCCTTGCTTGTCAAATTTCCTCTGGTNTCTTCTAGAGCAATGGTTCTCAACCTTCCTAATGCTGCGGCCCTTCAATACAGTTCCTCATGTTGTGGTGACCCCCAACCATAAAATGTTTTTTGTTGCTACTTCATAACTGTAATAATGCTACTGTTATGAATCTTAAAGTAAATATCTGTTTTCCGATGATTTTAGACAACTCCTGTGAAAGGGTTGTTTGACTCCCAAAGGAGTCGCGACCCACAAGGTTGTGAACGGCTGTTCTAGGGTCTTCCTTTTGTATGTCTGTCTTAACATCCTCTTTTGATAAGGAAATGAGCCATATTGTGTCAGGGCCACCCTAACTTTCTTCATTTTAATGTATTTATTTATTTCATCAATGTGGGTTACATTCTGAGGTCTGAGAGCTTAGGACAGCCGTTCTCAACCTATGGGTCGTGACCCCTCTGGGGTCGTATATCAGATATTTACATCATAGTAGCAAAATTACAGTTACGAAATAGCAACAAAATAATTTTATGGTTGGGGGTCGCCACAACACGAGGAAGGCTCATGTTAAAGGGTCGCCACATTAGGAAGGCTGAGAACCACTGGCTTAGGACTTCAACACATGAATTTTTGTGGAGTTATAATTTAGCCTTTAGTAGTTGATGTCTATTATTTGGAACTGAGAATAGGAAACACATTTTCCACATCTCTCCTAACCTCCTGGTTTCCTCACTTTAACAAGCTACGAGTAACCCACCAGAAAGCCACTAACCTGGTCCTTCTCCATATTTAAAATCCAATGTTGACATTCCTTGGTTAGGTGACTTCTGTGACCCACAACCTTAGAGTTCAAAAATTTCCTATAGTGAAACTTCAGTTTCCCAGACTTGCCTCCAGGCACTCCTCTTCCACACCATGTACATTGTCCTCAAAGTCAGTCTGTCTGTCTGTCTGTCTGTCTGTCTGTCTGTCTCTGTCTGTCTCTCTCTCTCTCTCCCTCTCTCTCTCTCTCTCTTTCAAGACAAGATCTCTCTATATATAGACCCAGGTTGTCACAGCCATGATCCTCCTACCTCAGACTTTTGAGCGCTGGGACTACAAGATGTGAACCATTATACCCAGTGAATTTCTGAATTGGGCATTTTATGTTCTTATTTAGTCTACATTTAAATAAAGTTTGTATTACTGTGAAGAGAAGGATGATGTCACACCATTCATCCCTACCATCCATTACCCGCACACATATTTCAATTGCGTTGTAAATGAAATAGCATTTGGGGTTACCTAGAAACCCAACCTAGGATTTCAGATCAGTTCTATAAATATTTGTTCAGTGCCTATCACGTGTCTGGCACTCTTGTCATTTATTACATAAAGATGAAAAGCAGAGTCAGGTTTTCAGAAATCCACAGTCTAGCAGGGAAAAAAGACAGATAGGGAAACAAAAAACTGTAATACAGTGTGACAAGTGCAGGAAATAGAAAGATGCACTCGGTATTCTAGGAACGAAAGATTAATTTTATTTAGAGTGGTCAGGAAGAGCTTCAGGGAGGAAGGTTAGTATTCAGTCACAGGACTGCAGAAACAAAGAGAATGCTCACAGGCAGACACCTGCCAGGACTCCAGGGAACCCTGAGTGCCTGGCCCTCTTTTCTCGGTGAGGATCTAAAACTTGGGTTGAGCAGCCTTTTCTTTTGAATTGTCTGTACACAAAAAAATCTAATTATACCCATCTTCTCCAGACAGCAACTGGTGAAGTTCAGACTCCAGGGGCTCCTCTACACACCTGCCTGTCTGAAAGAAACCACCTTGGAATTCTGAAGTAACTTCTATCTCAAGAAGAGCCCTACAATGATTCCAAGGTACCTTTATGCTACGTCTCTCCAGAGAACTGAAAAATAAACTTACTTTCTGGGAAGCTCCTCTGTTACATATTATCACTTCATTTCAAAGTAACTCTCAGTCTTGACTATTAGATTAGATTTGCCTAGGCAGACTTCAATGACACCAACACACCCCAGACCAATTAAACCAGAATTTCTAAGATAGGGCCTAGGGAGATGTGTTTTTTTTTTTTCAAGCTCCCAGATGATTCCAATATGAAACCTGTGCTGAAAACCACTGATTTAGGGTTTATTGTGTTTTCCCCCCTAATGGAGAATTTAACTATAATTCTCAGACTCCTCTAGATTGGGCTTAGGACTACTTACTAGTTCTCTTGACCCTTGGCATGAAATACATCTCTTCCTGTTCTGGCTTCTCTCAGTTTTGTAGCTTCCCTGATTTCTCTCAATGTTGTCTTCCTGATGAGTGTGTTCCTTCCTCAGGTTTTAGTCAAGCGAGTCTAAGTCAAAGGTGTGGGACCTGCCCCGCCCTAGGATCATTGTTTCTGCAACTAAGGGGTCCCCTTTGCTTAAGGATGCATCGTTCACCCAACTTTGGCTTCTTTGGAGCCAAGTCTCTATAGTTCTTCGTTATGTCTGACCTTCTCTCCAGCCCCGACCTGTACTTTCTGTGTACAGAAAGTTTGGGGAGAGGAAGAAGGGAGCAGAGAAGTTCGGAATCCGGACACAGAGAGAAGGCTTTGGGGCTAAGAGATGATAGACACTCACCCCTCACCCTGAGATACAAGACTTGGTTTCTGCTCCCCATTTTCCCTGATTGGAGGAGACCGTGGGGGTTGGGACAGTTGGGCAGGGGAGAGAAGACTGAGCTAACCAGCTTACACTCAGGTTAGCAGAATGTAGAAGAGAGGAACGTAGTGACTCAGAAATCCTGGAGGTGCTGAAGGAGAAAAGAAGCTCGGACCAGGTGAAAGTGCCGGTGCTACAGTCCACTGACTCAGGAGAACTGATTTTTTTTGTCAGATTAACCAGCTAATGCCTGTGGATAAAGCAGCCCACGCAAGTGTTGTCTCTAGCCAAGCTGCTCATTTGTCAGCATTCAAGTGACATCATGTAAATTCACAGGCAGATGCCAAAATTGGTGAAAACCATGAATCACTCAGAGTCTCTGTTGGCATACACAGCTGCCTGGATGACCTCTAAGGCCCTTTTAGTTTTTTTGTTTTTTTTAAGTAGTACTTTGAGAATTTTGTACAATGTGTTTCGATCATATTTATGCCGTCCCCTAACTCCTTCCAGATCCATCCCTCCTTCCCTACCTACCCAGTTGTGTATCCTTTATTATTTTTTAACCCATCAACTATATCTGTGCTGTCCATATACTCTTGGTTGTGTGGCTTTCTATTAGAGAGTAGTTGACCTACCAAAGGCCACATATTCAAATAAGACTCCCTTACCCAGCAGCTTTCAACTGTCAATAACTCCTTGGTTAGGGGAGGGACTTCCTGCCCACCTCACCCCTCCATGCTGGGATTTTGTCCAGTTTGAGCTTGTGGAGACCTTGTGTCTGCTGTCACTACTGCTGTGACTTCATATGAGCAGCTGCCCTGCTGTGTCCAAAAGACACAGTTTCCTGTAGTCATCCACAGCCTCCAGCTCTTACATGATTCTGCCTCCTCTTCTGCAATAATTCCTGAACCTTAAGAGGAAGCAGTGTGACATAGATGTCCCATTTTGGTCTTATAATTCCAGTCTCTTGTTCTCTGCACTTTATTTAACTTGTTGTTAAAGTGTTAAAGTCTTCTTATTAAAGGGTCTCTGTGTTAGTCACTACTGCAAAAAAATTTTCTGGTGAAGATGCGCTAATTATATTATACTGTGGGTATGGTGATAAGTCACTGGAAGTCTGTTTAATACTATACCCATTTAGCAGAGTAATGGTAGCAGAATCTCCCCTAGANCCCAAGACCTATAAAGATACGAGATCTTGGCCCTGATAACAGTGCCAGCTATGGAGCTGTGGAGTGGGCCTTAATTCCAGTGAGAATGCCGTTGGCTACTCCTGTGACACTAATGCCACTATTGCACCAGTGAGCACGTTTTGTCAGGCTGATCATTGCTGCAGCTCATAGGCTCACAGCTGGGTGAGATGGATCTACTTTGCCCTTCCAGTAGCATGCATAGCACTTTCCAGCACTATGAAAGGTAGCCACTTGGGATGAAGCTTCCAGGTAAGTACTAAGCTTGATCTCTCTATGTTCTATGATCCAGGTATGTGGTGTCTTCAGCAATGGGGGGGCTATCTTTGACTTCAGACGTGTGTTCCACTTGGAATATCTATAAAGGTCGGTAAATCATAAGGGGTATGGGGGGAAGACTCCAAGGGAGAAGAGATAGAATACAGTGATGTAAGTGAGTAAAGGAAAATAATGCAACAGGAACGGTTAAATGGAATGGAAGATGGGAGGCAGGGAATATTGGGCGGCGCGTATGAAAACCTACTACTGTAGACACTTCCCACAATACATATATGCACATATATAAAAAGGGTTTAAATGGAGTTGCTCCCTAACAGGGCAACAAATCCCTTCTAGACGGCAGAGACTAACAAATAAAAGCCCAGGGACCATAATGGGTTGCCTCTTTTGGAGTTGTTGGCCAGTGAAGTCCTATAGATCCCTAAGCATTCCAGGCTGTGCCCAGTGAGATCCTATAGACCCCTAAGCATTCCAGGCTGTGGCCAGTGATTTTGATTCCCTTCCAGAACTTTGACAGCAAGACCTTTCCTAGCTTTTTGACTCTAAACATTCTGTGATTCCAAGTGACTGTCATCAACCTAGCAAGTCCCAAAAAAAGTGCATTTGGGTGATTCCCAAACAGCTTCGTGTTCTGGTGCCACTGCATTTTATGTGAAAAATGAGGCGCTTTCCATGCCAAGGAAAGGAACTTGCCAAGTGGCAATTTCCAACATAGGAACGACCGTGTCCGTGTACCCACTATTCCTAAACAAGCCTCTAAATGGTATAAAAACCCAGGACAGCACATTTAATAAGTGCCTACCAGGGGAAAAGAGATGTTCGTCGGTGAGAAATCTTACTCTTCCTTTTTTCTGGTCACCTATAAACAACATTCCCTTGGGCCCATGCTTTTGAAGCCATACCCACCTCCCTTTGCCAGGGACAATCTGTCCAGCCTTCTGTGGCTTTCTAAGCTTACTTGTTCAAAGGCACCATGGGGGTTTTGGTCTCTATTTCTGATCCCTCCAGGTAGTAAACATTGTGCCAGTTCCTTCTGGACTGAGCACCACTGACCGCAGAGGACTCAGCGGAAACAGGGCCTCTGCGAAGATGGAAGTGGACCATGTGTTCCCCTTGTGAGCATAACAGGTCTCTGCGCTCCCGCTGAGGGAGCAGCTGTAGCCCCACAGCCTATCCTTACCAGACCCTGCCTCCCTCTCCTTAATCACTTCTGGCTGCTCTTCTTCCTGCCAACAATAGCTNGTGATGATTTCACATAAATGCCCATCTCTTCGTGGTGCGGTATAAACAGTGAAATTACAATGGAAAGGGTAAACAGAAAACCCAGGCGAAGTCTTAAAATGTTCTCCTTCTAGTCATGAATTGGAAATATTGTGGATTTGGGGTTGTTATCCTTTGTTTTTATTTTTTTATTTTTTTTAATTCCTATTTCTGGAATTCTCTTAGCATATTAAAATCTATGTTAACAGGAACCCAACTACAGAAGTGGAGTTCAATGGCATTCTATTTTTGGAAAGAAATGAAGGGTGAGGAAAAAAGAAGATATCATTGATTTTTAAAAATTAAACATGTAACAAATGATTAGATGTTAGTAAGTTAATATCTAATTCTAATTAGATACCATGGATTTAATATTTCTAAAAGAACAAAGTATATTACAACATACAATGAATTGGTACAATCTTAGAAATTTCTTTTGTGGACATCACCTGCAACATTTATGATAGCTAGTCAGAAAGACTCATCCATTCTACAGAATGCTCGAACTCTGAAAAAAAGATTGACATTACCTAGTAATCCAGTGTCTTCAAATTATCTAGAATTGTAAGAACTGATAATATGAGCTTAAGAGGGTAATAGTTCAGTTATATTTTCCAAATCTGGGGCTAGATCATATTCCTCAGGTGAGAAATCCTAGTCAAATGTGTGAGTTATGCATGCCTATGATCACAGCCTGTAGGGGTTGAGGAAAAAGGATTATAAGCTCAAGGCTAGCCTAGGCAACAAAGTGAGACCCTGTCTCAAAAAAAAAAAGAGGCCTCAAATGTATAAGACATGGGCTATCAAATGTTCTTCCATTATCTTACAAGACCCCTATTACCAGCCTACTAGGAATCAAAAAAAAAAAAAAAAATCCAAGGAACTAAACAAACAAACATTGGGAGCCTTATTGCTGGTGTCCTTGGCTACCCACAAGAACTTAATGGTAAGACCCTACTGCTGAAGACACAACAAACTTTGGGCACAGGACATGCAGAAATCAAGTTGATTCCTTGCCTGGAAGTGTCCTCTCTGATGGCTACCTTTCATAGTGCCAGAAGTGCCAAACAGACTGCTAGGGGAGAAACGTCCTCAGCAGTTTAATCCAGCTGTTATCTCTGTGATCCACAACAATGAATAGCCTAGGAAGATATGCCCATTGGTGCAATAATGACTTAAGTGTTAGGGGAATAACCAACTACCATCTGTGTTCTGGAACATTATTTTAACTTGTAAATGTGTGTTACATTTGTTTCCGTTGCTTTTGTTAACGATGCAAAGGTATTACATTTGTTTGATTAAATAAAATTAACCTGGGATCAGGAGGCTGAGTCAGCAACTAGCTGACAGGAAGTGGTAGGGAGGAATTAAGTGTATTGAGAGTTCTTGATTTGGGGCTGAGCAGAAGGACATCCTTTTTTGAGAGAAGAGGAGAGGGAGAAGTGGATGCCAGGGGCCAGTCACCCAGACGCACAACCAGCCGTGGAGTAAGAAAGAAAGATATATAGGATAGAGAAAGGTAAAGACGGAGAGGCAAAAGGTAGATGGGATAATTTAAGTTAAGAAAAGCTGGCTAGAAATAAGCCAAGCTAAGGCCAGGCATTCATAAGTAAGAATAAATCTCTGTGTATTTATTTGGGAGCTGGGTGGCAGGCCCCCAAAGAGTGAAAAACCAACTACACTTCTGATTGAANTGAAGACCCACTTCACCAAAGGAAACTCACGTCTGGTACTGTAAACCTGGTCAACAACCTGTGCCTAGAGAAAGNNTCAGCCATATAAAAGGAANTACTACTTTTATTTTGCTAAATGGACACAATATCAAACTGCCTTCTAAGTACTTTTTTATAGCTCTAAATTAGGTGTATTACTTTCTTCAATGGTGGAGCCATTGAGAAGTTGCCCATACTCCAATCAATAACCCCACCCACTCATATTCATGCAGGCAATTCTATTTAGACTCAGTGGGTCTCACACACACATAAAATCCTGAAAATAGGAAAGGGAATTANTGGGAAGAAGGTTTCGGCAGGAGAAGGAGAGATAATAGTANATGAGAAGACTAAAATTCATTGTATTCATGTATGAAACTGTCAAAGGATTCAAAAATTTTAATTAAAACTTGGGAGCCTTAAGCTGGGTGTGGTGGTGCATTCCTTTAGTCCTAGTACTCAGAAGNCAGAGGCACGTGGATCTCTGAATTTGAGGCCAGCCTGGTCTACAGGGTGATTTTNNGGTAGCCAGGGCTATACAGAGAAACTCTCAAAAATTAAAAAGATTGGGAGCCTTATAGTAGACAAAAGAAGTTGTTCCATGAGTGATCAAGAAGTGTCATTAATCCACTACTTAGAAAACAGGANGTAATCAAACACAGCCAGGGAGAGACTNGAACGTGAGANGGAAAAGGGGANAAAGCTAATTGTGAATTTCCACCACGTAGTGAGAAAAAAGTGTACTTCAGATAAGAACATTTTAAACTCAGAGAAGTTTTTCTCACTTTGTTAGAATGTATAAATTCTAACAATCCAAATTATATTTAGATACTATATCTAATATAATCTAAATACTTAGATATTTAGATACTATAATCTAAATAATAATTCTAACCAATTATCTAAAGAGAAGATACACAAAAGAACAGAAATTCTGTCTGTTCTTTTAAAGATTAGATAATGGCAAACATTTTTATNGTTTTTCTTATTTTCCCATGCTCTTAAATTATATGGGCACTTTCATTATCTTTTAAAAACTAGTATTCTACCACCTATAATACAGATATAGGAGCTCTGTATTGCTAGAAACTATGGAAAAACAGGTATAAAAGTGTTCCTTGCCAAACACTAACAAGAGATTGATTTAAATGACATAGAAAAAGACATAGAAAAAGAGAGAGGGAACACCAGGTATGGGTGTAGTTATCTTTAAAAAAGTCATTTTCTTTGTTAAAAATTAGAGGTCTACAAAACCANCAATAAAAAGACAGATTTTGATTTCAGGACAGCTCTTCCATGTCAGGGACAGGGAGGTTGGGGTAAGTTATGATGATAGTTTCATTTTGGGTTGAATTTTCTCTGTGATGTCAGCTTTTCCATCACACTATGAGCTAGATGGCATTGAGCAGAAATATCCCCACAGAGTTATAAGAGGATAGAGGTT
>LZPO01066272.1:34772-45051 GCA_001675575.1 Neotoma lepida
GTAAAATGGAATAGCTACTCTGAAAAATACTTTGGCATGTCCTTAAATAAATTTAAAATATTACCACGTAATCCAGAAATTCCTATATCCAATGGAAATGAATCCATGCCCAGTGTTCATCCACAAGATCACACATTAATATCAACGTCACAAAATAAAACATTCCAACTTTTAAAAGTTCTACAGTGTTTAAAATTCAGGCTCCTAAGGGTCCTGAGTTTCCAAGGCATGTCTCTCCACTTTCTTCCACAGTGATTGATCTCTGATCTTGAATCCCAAAATACCCCAGCATCTGCTTCACGGAACAATATTAAACACAGCAGATTAAGATGTATCTTCCACTAAATACCACTAAATGAAGGTAATGTAATTTGGTCTTTTTTTTTAACTCACTAGGTAAGAGAGAATAAGAAACTCAGCAAATGACAGTTGATATATATTAAAGTTATATGTTCTTCATATATTAAGGAAACAAAAATTGTTATAGACTATTTATGAGAAGTTAACTGATAAAATTACTGTAGAACTTCCAAAAGACTTGGGACTGGACANAAACCTCTGAACATGGGTGGCCCAGGGCATCTGATAACATGGAACCTAATTAAAATAGAAAAAAAAAGTGATGACATTCCTGGGTCTCTTCTTTTGTCTTTTGCATAAGACTAGAAATTGGAAAATAGACCAGAGAGACTGAATTTCAAGATGATAGGAGCAGTAGGAGAGGGGTACGGTTGGAGCAAAAAATAGAGGTGTGATACAGGAAGGTTTGCCTGGTAAAGGAGACTATTCCCCTCTAATCCTCTCCTTTGTGTCATCTCTCACACAGAAAGTTCAGTGTGGTGCTTTCAAACAGTGGATGGGAGATCCCCCCCCCAACCCACCCCCCTGAGAAACCGAATAGCTACAGAAAAAAACCTAACTATGCAATAGGGACTGGTGCTTGGGAAAACTTTATGAGAACACTCTGGGGCTGCTCTGTCACTCTACACTGCCCCATGTACAAGTTAGAGAAGGAAAGGGGTTTTTTTCTGGCTCATAGTTTCAGGAGATACAGTCCATAATGGCATGGAAGGTGTGGTAGCAGAAGCAGAAGGCAGCTGGTCATGTTGTATCCATAGTCAGAAAGCAGAGGCTAATGAACGCCATGCTCAGCTCACATTTCTCTTTTCATTCAGCCCAGAACTCTAGTCCACGAAATTAACCTAATCTAAATATCGCTCACAGACACACCCAGGAATTTATTTCTGGGATAATTCTAAATGTCATCAATTTGACATCAAGACTCACTATTACACTCAGCTACATAGCAAGTTTGAGGCCAGCCAGGGCTACATGAGCCCCTACCAATAGTCTTGAGATACTTTCAAAATCTATTGAGTAAAGTTAACAATGGGAAACAAAGTCATTTTAAAACTGTGATGTTTCTTACTCGAAGGAAAGCAGAATCTTGTACCACAAAGAAACAAAATCATGATTGTCTGAAAGTTTCTACTGCTGTGAAGAGACACCATGACTACGGCAGCTCTTAAAAAGGAAAACATTTAGCAGGGGTGGCTTACAGTTTCAGAGGTTTAGTCCATTATTATCATGCTGGGAAGCATGGTGACACACAGGCAGACATAGTGCTGGAAAAGGAAATGAGAGTTCTACATCTGGATCTGCAGGCAACAGGAAGTGAACTGTCACACTGGGCATAGTTTGAGCATAGGAGACCTCAAAGCTCACCATCCCAGTGACACACTTCCTCCCACAAGGCCACAACTCCTAATAGTGCCACTTCCTATGAGTTTATGGGGGCCAATTACATTCAAACTACCACAACAATACATTATCCAGCTAGGCTGTAAACAGTATTTATAATGTCATCATAATGTTAGCATTTAATATTCATTTACCTACAAATTATATAATTGCCAAGAAGATAGAGCAGAGACAGGAAGAAGAGGTGGAAGTATACAAAAGATAAACCCTCATTTACAAAACCAAATCTACCGGGTAACAGTTAAAAAGGAGAAGTCTGTGTACATGGTTTTGAAATATGGCAAAGCACAAAAGGAAACTAAGAGACATAGGCAGGATTGGCTGAGGAGCAGTGACTGGTGCTGAAGATGGAAACGTAGACAGGGAACTAAAAGATTGGGCTATAAATTTTACACTTGACTTTTTAAGCTGGGTGTATATATTACTCTGACTGAAATAAAATGTAACTGGAAAATAAAACCTCTAAAGTCTCTCACCTTCTCAGCCTAGTAGATCTGAATTACTCTTTTTCAAAGGATTTGGGAAGAAGGAAAAGCATGAACTACATACAGGTTTTGATAGTGTGCCATCCATTATCTGTGTCCTTTGGTCAGCTCTTAACCCGTTTGTTTCATCATAAAAAAAAAAAAAACGGCATTTGTGAAACTAAAATAATATAGTGTGGGGCTGGAGAGATGGCTCAGCAGTTAAGAGCAATTATTGCTCTTGCAGGGGACCCAGGTTTGGTTCCCAGTACCCACCCAGCAGCTCATAACCATCTATAACTCTAGCTCCAGAAGACCTCATGTCTTCTTCCAATCTCTGAGGGTACCAGGCACATATGTTGTGCATATACATACACACAAGAAAAACATTCACATACATAATAAACAAACAAACAAATCTTTAAAATAAGACAGGGTGTTATGATAAACTCATTGTGTCTAACACAGAGCCCATCTTGTAACTTGATAAACCACCTTACAGCTTGATAAACATTAGCTATCATTATTGTTAGTCTGATCTCAGTAATCTCTAAGACGTCACTCAATCCCCAATCCCCATACTCTGTTCTCTCCTAGGCCCAGTATTGTTTGAACTGCAGCAGAAACTCTTGCTGCATACTTGCTCTTGGCATTGTCCAAAACTCTACCTTCAATTGGAAAACTGTCTCCAACACTTCTCTAAATTCTCCACGAATGTTTTCTTTAAAACTCACTCCTTTGTGTAATTCCAGGACTTTTTAAAATGCTGAACTTGGGGATTTAGGTAATTTGTCAACCTGATCTAAAGGCAGTTGACGGGCTTATTCTGAAACTGAGGTGGCACAGCACAAACATCTAAATACTGGATTGTGTTTTTATTTGAAGTAATTTTGGAATGAAGACGATTTGGTCCACACCCATCTAAACCACCACTTGACACTGTATTCTCAAGTCACACCTGACTCCTTTATGAGTTAAGGAATATTTCTTCTCCCCTTCTGANATCTCATTCTTTATCTTCCAAACTAAATTTTATGGTACAACTTACTATTTGTTTTGTATATTCCCCCATGACATCTGATGCATATCTTATTCCACAAATCCTTAATAACCATTACTTGCTTCTACTGATACATAGAATAAGGTAGCCTGCCATATTGAAGGGGGAAAAAAAAGAACCAGAAATGAAAGCCTGTCCTTGAAATAAATCCGTTATGAAGAACCATGAAGACCCATCCACATTGGACTCCTTCAAAGGAGGAAGTATAGCTGGGAGAGTAAGAATGAGAGAAGCAAGGCCTGGGCAGGGGGACAACAGGGGGCTGGTTGGTTGGTGGCACTGCACAATGGGAGGGAAGATGTGTCATCAAAATGATCATTGCTTTCCTTCAAGTGAGGCTCAGGTAGGACAGTGGTACCACGGCTGGCAGGATAGAAATGACTATTATTATTTCTGTCTTCAGAATGTGCCCATCACTGAGCCTTACAACACATGCACAGAAACAAACACATGTTTCAATATTTACTCTCTAGGGCCTGAATCCATGATGGTACAGTTGTCAATCCTCCCACAGCCATCAGGCAAATGCTTGACTAAACAGATGGCCTTGCCAGCATTTTTTTCTCTAGGGTAGGAGGATGGAGGCTTGCACAGCCAGAATTCTTAATTCAATATGTCTGCCCGAGTATGTCCTCTGAACAGTCCACCTTAAAAACACTGCATGGAGTAGGGTAAGCAGTTCATGGGAGAGTGAAGGAAAAGAGAGGCAGTTGCTATGGCTTTTTGGTTTTTGTTTTTAAGGAAACCATAGAACTTACAGACTAAACACGTAGATCCAATCATTTCTCACCACTGAAATGCCATGCAACTCTGCAAACATCTTGAGACTTTTTCAGTCCTGGTTTCCTCATCTGTGGAATGATGTTTGTTTTGCCTGCTTCTCATACTTTCAGAAGGATCTGGCAAGTTTAATTTGTGTCCAAAATACACTGGAAGCTGTAACATATTGTATCATCTTATGATCTTAGTCTAGTGTCTAGTTCAACTATTTAAACCTTAGTTTTTCTAAGGAGAAAAAGAAATCTTTTATTTTAGGGTGTGTAAAACAATTTACTTACACAGAAATATTTTTACTACCAATTGGATAACCAATTAGGGGAGTTTCCCTGGGGAAGACTATTTTCATATGCTTGTCTTTCCAGCAGGCAGAGACTGGTTACAGAAAACCACAACCAATTAAAATGTGGAAACAAGTGATCTTGTGGTGCCCAGCTCCAGCTGAGTCATCTACAACACAACTCCTACACCAGAGGCTCAAGGAATGTCTCAGAAGAAAGGGCAGAAAGAGTGTAAGAGAAAGAGTGTAAGATACCTCCTGTGAGACTGTGTCTCCTAGACCTGTCATAGAAGCTACACCCATGAAGTCTCAACAACATGGCTGCCTAAACAAGACCTCAACGAACATAATACCAACATGGGAGAAGGAAATCTCATGGGGCCCCTATCCTAGACAAACAGCCATATTTAACTTTTCAAAAATATGTATACTTGAATTTCTTAATCATACCTAGCTGTTCTTTTTGATTTTCTAAGTGTCATGAAAGAAAAATCAATGATTTATAGGTAACAATCCTTTTGGTTACATACAGAATCTACAGAAAATAAATTAGCAGCAAAGAGAAAGCAACAATCTTTCAATAGACATGCCAAAAGGTCTTGAATACTTAAAGTCAGCTTTGCAAACCATTGGAACCAGGAGGCATGATTAATCTTCAGCGTGTTAATCCAATAATTAATCATTTGATGGTCTCAAGAGAGATTTTAGCAAAATCTAGGTCAGGGGACTGCCCATGCTTGATTGCTGATTAGCCTTGAAATCCGGCGGGGGTTTGTGAAATTATAGCATGCTGTGTGCCTTCAGTGGGGCAGCATTTTCTCTCAAATACAATTAGAATTTTTTTGAATGTAAATATTTTTACAAGTTTTCCCTCAGCCGATTTAAATTCAGAGTTCTCATTGCACAGTTTTATTGAGTTGATGTCAGCTTATTTCTCTCCTATGAAGATACGATCCCATTCAAAGACCATCTACCAAGTATTTATTGAGCATCTGTAATACAGATAATATAGATAAATGTTTAAATCTATATGCTGTTGACCTCACGTTGAACTAACCAAACATAGTTCCTGTGTCATTTTTAGAATTCATAGCCTCATGAAACAGAGAAAATTAAATAAGAGATAAGTGGTATATAGCCATATCTTGTTATTACACTAGGAAGAAAACAAAAATAATGAGAAAAGAAGATGCAAGGAACAAGTAATGGCGGTGAATATGATCAAAATACATCATATGCATGCAGAAAATTGTCAAACATTTTTAAAGTTGAAAATTCTTTAGAGGTTAGGGTCTCTAGAAGGTGATATTTAAGTTGAGACATAAATGATGAGAAGTAACAGCTTTATTAAACTTGTTAGGGAGACTAGCATATGTAGCAGGCTTTCTTTGGGCCACCAACCAGCTGACAAATAAAGACTTGGAGACTTAATATTAGTTATGAATGCTCGGCCTTAGCTTATGCCTGTCCCACTAGCTCTTATAACTTACTTTAACCTGTTTCTATTCATCTACATTTTGCCTCAGGGCTTTTTACCTTCCATTCTGTATGTCCTACTCCATGTCTGTCTGTCTGTCTGTGGCCCCAGGTGTCTCCCTCTCTTTCTTCCTCACTCTCTCTCCTGTCTCCTGTCTCAAGCCTAGATTCCTCCTCCTACTTATTCTCTCTGCCCACCAGCCCTGCCTATCCCTCTACTACCTGGCTTCTGGCCATTCAGCTTTTTATTAGACCAATCAGGTGCCTTAGGCAGGCAAGGCAACATATCTTTTGTTTTTGTTTTTGTTGGTTATGGTAGGTTTTTTTGAAGTTTTCATGTAGGATTTATTTCTCCTTACAGAGTGTTCAACAAAAATGGAATGATTTGAATTCTTAACCAGGAAGTGAATTTCTTTTTTAACATTTTAATTAAAAATTTGTTATAAAGAACTTTCAAATAAAAAAAATACCAGTCATCAAACTGACCAGACCCAAAATCTATATCTTAATGAACTTCTATACAGTCAGAACAACCATTCTGAAGTGGTATAATTTAAAACTGTATGTCACACTTTCATTAGTGAATATATTTTTTGTTTTCTTACAGACCACCAAAAAGAAAAATGAAAAAAAGATCCATAGCAGGGTCAGAACTAGAAAAATAATTTTTTCCACATTCATGACTGGTCCTCATTACTTTGATTCATTTTTCCTTATCTTCCTTTTCCTTATCCCTTTCCTGTTCTATTTGTTTTATTTTTATTATTCTCTGATCTTTTATTTTTAAGCACTTTTATTATTTAAAACAATTTTTAAATTTAAATACAATTTGATCACATGCTTCTCCCTGTCTCTTATACACATCTAGATGTGTATAAGAGACAGCAACAAACCACCCCAAACCTAGAAAACAAAACACAACATCACCCAACAAGAAAACAAAAACACCAAACTGTAAACAAATAAAAGCGTATGCACACACACAAAGAAAACAACAAAAACAAAATCTGTGGAGTCCATTATTTTTTGGTCAAATATTCCTGAACATGATATCTGCCCTGGAGTGATTGATATACCCATTGGCATTTGATCAGAGAAAACTGATTTTCCCTCTGCCAGCAGATATAAATAACAGTGTCACTGTTAACCTTTAATCTAGTGTCTCAGTTTACATTCCTTCATTTAAATACAACAAAATAAAATATGATAATTGAAAACAAAAAGTATCACATCAAACTTTGCATAAGACAAATCAGCAGAAGGAAAAGAATCCAATACAAGGTACACGAATCAGGGACCCACTTATTTGTACATTCAGAAATCCCATAAACACTAAACTGGAAGCCACAATATATACACAGAGGATGTGGTTCAGACCCATGCAGGCCCTGTGCATGCTGCTTCAGTCTCTTAAGTTTGTATTTGCTTGCTCATGTTGATTTACAGGGTCTGCGTTCTTGGTGTCCGCCATTACATTCTGTCTGCCTCCTCTTCTGTGTGGTTCCCTGAGCTCTTAGGGGAGGAATTTGATGGCGACATCCCATTTAGGGCTATGTTTCAGTTCAGTTCAGTTCCGTGTTCAATGTGTTGTCCTCAGCAGCGGGAACCCACCATCAGTACACAGAGATGAGCCTTTTGTCTCCGCTACAGCCTGGGTTGCTTGGGGATTTCCATGGGACCCCTCTGACCGACCACTCAATTGAATGTGTCATACTCCCACTACTGGAAATCTCACCTGGCTACAAGAGATGGCAGGTTGAGACTCCATATCCCCTATTACTAGGAGTCCTCACAAAGATCACTTTCATAGATTCCAGAAGCTTCTATTGCATTAAGTTTCCACACCACTGTCCAAATGTCCATCCAGTTCCAGGTGTCTTTCCCTGTAGTCTCTTCCTCCACCCCATCTGCCAACCTGACCCACCCTCAGTCTGCCCATAAAATCCACTCTATTTCCCCCTTAGGGAGATCTATGCATCCCCTTTAGATCCCTCCTTTTTAGCTAACCTCTCTGGGTCTACAGATTATAGTTTGGTTATCATTTACTTAATGGCTAATATCCCCCAAAAAGTGAATGCATGCCCTATTTGTCTTTCTGGGTCTGGGTTACCTCATTCGGATGATTTTTTTCTAGTCCCATCCATTTAAGGCAGCACATCTTTACATCGTTAAGCAAATGCAGCACAAACAAATGTGACACATCATTACATCGTTAAACAAATGAAGCATAGACAAACATAACACATCGTTACATAGTTATAATATTCCACAACAAGCATATGCAGAGGAGCCAGTGTAGTTAGCAAAGAGTGGGCCACATCTTTAAAAATACCCTGTAACTGACCGATAAAATTTTCTTATATTCAAGGCATACATGATGTCCTTCTGATCTAGGCATGCAGAGTTATTTCCTCGTGTAACTGCCATTGTGTATGAGGAGAACACCCTAAAGTAGGTTTTCTCAAAGGCAGTATAGTGGAGAAAGAGAAAGGGGGGAGGTTCTTTAGAGTACACAGGTCTAAAGGCAGCGTTCATGTATATAGTTACCCGAGAGAAGGTTGACTAGGCCTAAAAACCAAAATTTAAATTGTTAAAAGGCTCCACTGCCGGAAAAACAGCAGAAACAATCACGCAAAGGCCCCCAAAGACAAATGGTGACATTCCATTAGCCCAAGTCATGCCTCAAAATTGCAAGTACGTAGAAAAAGGGGATCTGGATCCCCAGAGCTCGTGTGGATGATCCCTTTGATGCCAAGGAGCCAGTTCATAAAAACCAACTCTGCAACAGTGTTGTAGATGTCAGAGCGGTGTGGACCTCTGCCTCCTCCCCATCTGATCAGCTTCACACCCTACTGGGCCTCAGTCCATGCTTTACCATTAGCAGTTCTGATGCAGGCTTAAATCCTGAGCTATCTATGTACTTCAGTGTGTGGAAGGGCTGCTGTGGGGTACCCCAAACTTATGGTACTTTGTGGGGAACTCACAGCTGTTTTGGAGGATTTTGAAGTGGGCTCTGGTTCTCTGAGAAGCAGCAGACGCAGAGCTGGGGCCAGCTGATGATAAACACTGGGGACTTGACCCTCCAGCAAGGATGACACCGTAGCCTGAGTTGTAATTGGGGGCAGGGGTCCCTAAGCCCTTCTCTTGACAGAGAAGGTTCTTGATTGGTACCTCTTGGATTAATGAGGAGACAAAAAGATCTCTCAGCTCAGAGGTTCAGTCAGCCTTCCTATAAAGAATGACATGGTAGAGAGGTTGTTTGGAAAGTGAGGCAGAAAGAACTGAAAGCCTTAGGAGGGCGTTAGGCATTGAGGGGTCATGCTCTAATTTCATCCAAAGACTGCCAGTAAAACAAATAAATAAACAGAAAGTCATTTCTGCAGAACAGAGCAGTCAGCCTAAGGGGATGGAACACTCAGAAACTATCTTTGATTCTCGTTGGTCTCAAGTTTCCAGTCACGTCCAGAGAGAGCTGTTCTAATTGCACTAAAACATCCCATGTCAAAAACTGTTCCTGTCAAAACATTGCACCTTCCTAAAGTCCCCATTGTCATTAGTGACACGTGTATCCTCATTTTATCCTTCAGTATGACCCCAAGTTGAATTTTTGCTTTTTCAGTTTCATCCTGGTACAAAGCCCTGTGGCTCATTTCAGTGAGTCTTTCCTACCTCCTTTTCCTGCTGAATCCCAAGTCATCATTCCTATCTCTGTCCTGTATGCCTCGCCATCCCATCTTCAGAAGCCCCTCAATGCCGAACGCCCTCCTAAGGCTTTCAGTTCTTCCTGTATTACTTTCCACACAACATCGCTACCATGTCATTCTCTTGTTTAAGAACTGCTAGATTGGGGGCTGGAGAGACGGCTCAGAGGTTAAGAGCACTGACTGCTCTTCCAGAGGACCTGGGTTCAATTCCCAGCACCCACATGGCAGCTCACAACTGTCTCTGACTCCAGTTTCAGGGGATCTGACACCCTCATGCAGACATACATGAAGGGCAAAAAATTCGTATAAAATGAAAATAAATAATTAAAAAAACTGCTAGTTCAAGCCGTGAACAGTGGTACATGCTTGTAGTCCCAGTCCTATTAGGAGGCTGATGTATAAGGATTGCCTGAGGCCAGAAGCTGGAGACCAGCCTAGGAAACACAATGAATAAAAGAACTATCAGAGGCTAGATTGTAACTCAGTGATGAAGAATGAGACCCTCAGTTCCATGCCCAGTACCACAAAATAAAACATACTAATTCCTTCTAACTGCCTACTGGCACAAATATTGGTAACCAGACACATACGTTTTTGTTAATATTCCCTCGGATTTTTTTTCATTTCTGCATGGTGTAATTAAAATTATACCCTAATCATTTTTCTCTCAATATTTTTAATGTGCGCATGCATATTCATGTGCGTGTGTGCTTGTGTGTGTGTGTGCATGTGTGTGTGTGTGCATGTGTGTGTGCAT
>LZPO01066272.1:72332-82693 GCA_001675575.1 Neotoma lepida
GATATAGCTGTCTCGTTCAGAGTTGAGCATTCTGCAGCCTCTTATTCTCTGCACTTTATCCAGTAAGTTTCTGAATTAATCACCATCTACAGCTAATAGTATATTCTCTGAGGAGAGTTGAGAAACATATTAATCTATGGGTATAACAATAAGTCATCAAGAATCATTTTAATACTCTGTCCACTTAGCAGAATAATAGTAAAAGGTTCTCCCCTGGGGCCCATAACCTGTCTAGCTAAAGTTCTTGACCTGATAATGGTGCCAGGTATGGGTTTCATCTTGTGGAGTGGGTCTTGAAATCCAATCAGAAAGTGCTCAATAACTCCCATGATGTTTATGCCGCTTTGGCATCAATGGATATGTCTTACCAGGACAGTCACTATTATAGCTCAAAGAATGTCCAGCTGGGTAAGATTGATAATTTCCTNTTCCAATAGCATGCACAGCACCTCCCAGNACTGTGAAACTNGACGATATGGATGAAGCTTCCTGCTTGATCTATCCATGTTCTATATAACTCTAATACGTAATATCTTCAGAAATAGTCTTACCTTCGGGTTCTGGAAGGTCACCAATAGCATTGGCAATATATTGCTTGTAATGTTTGGGCTTCCATGGGACCTCACTGACCAACAACTCCAAAAGAGATAACCCATTCCTGGCACTGGGCATTTTATTTATTAACGTGGTGGCTGGGAGGGGCATTCTGGTATGGGGTAACTTCATTTTAACTCACTCTCTCTCTTACCACCTTGAGTGTGTGTGTGTGTGTGTGTGTGTGTGTGTGTGTGTGTGTGTGTGTGTGTGTAGCCTTCTACAGTAGTATGTTTCCATATAACTTTTTCTACACGTCTTTAGTGTTATTCACTCCTCCCCACATTCCCTCTTTGATCAAATGACCAGTGGACAAGGGATGGAAACAGCTCTGAAATGCCCTCCAGNAGAGCTTCCCTGGAACACTCTTGGGAGAATTGGGTCTGGATCCTTAGGTANNTGAGATTTTTCATCCTTGCTATGTTCCTCCACTTCCCACATTAATAAGTTGGCAAAGCCAGAGCTGCAGCCCTTGGACTCTTTGGGCTGGGCTCTCTTGAGTCTTAGTGNGGAAGTCCTTTCTCCTTACTCTGCCCTCATTTCCAGTTGCACCCCACTCCCACCCCCAGGTTCTGGNTTCTCTTGAGAAACTGCTGCAGATTCTGAATTTCACTCCTATCTCAACACCNAGTTATTTTGTGCACCTGATAAGTGTCCTTTTGGTCATCTTTCTACCCAGGGCTTAACATAAGCTTTTCATGTAATATTTCTTCACAGAACATTCTCTAAGATTCTCTCAAGATTTTTTTTTNATCTAAAATTTCTGGACTTCCTTCTTCTATCTCAATTGAATCAAACCTTATCCCTCCCAGTTTCAGCCTGGGTTCATCATGTCTGATTAAAATTGGCCCAAAACCTGCCCACAGGTGACAAATGCAAAAGTCTTTGATTCTATAAAACATGTTTTCCTGAAGGTTAGTCATAGAAATATAGGGGCCCTATTCTATTTCATTCTTTAACCTTTTAACCTATCTAATTAAACACAGTGTCTAGATTTACTTAAAGAATACACAAGAGGCCGCCTCTTCTACCNTCACCAGGACCAGCATGGAGGAGGCNTGCAGGAACATGAACCATGAGTATAACCAGTGCTTCAGCTGCTGGTTTGTGGAGAAGTTCCTCAGAGNGAACCAACCTCTTCAAACACTACCAACACCATGTCCAGAAAGCAATAAAGAACAAGATTCCTACTAAAGGACTNGAATTTGTGATCCACGGCAAAGAAAAGCCAGAAACTCTTCTTGACCTGATGGTCACTTGGGAGAAGTCAGGAAATTGAGATTTTTGTCAGCTAAGGCTGTGAAGCTAGTCATGAGATTCCAGAAACTTAAGAGGAGAGTTTTGTTTCTTCCTTCTTGGTGTTCTGTTCTCAGTTCTAAAGGATCAGTTGTTGTTCTTGCTTTGACACAATTTCACTTTCGTTGGCATCTTGCAGGAACCCTGTGTGCATCTTATGGGTTATGGTTGTAATGCACGGTCTGGAATCAGCTCTAATAGTCTTTGGATGTACTTAATTATAAACTGGCCATGCTTTTGCTGCAGAGGACATTAGGTACACTCCATGGGGGTCATTGTTCATGAGTGCAGTTGGTCAGGACCTCTTTTTCCTCTCAGGAAATGAATGCTCTAAACAGAAATCCAGACACAACAGTTTCAATCAATGTTTGGCTGTATTTTTATANAGTAACAGCTATAGCTGCTGGTCACCTGGGCTAGCAGAGTGGAAGACAGATTTACTCGGCTCCTTCCTTAACAAGGTGTTGGATTAGCATGTAAAAGCTTCAAAAATGATGTAAACATTTTGGAGCTCACAGCATGACTCATAGTTCCAGCACCTGGAGTAGCTATGGAAGAACCACGGCAACATTCATTGGTGATTATAAATTACTTTGGTCAAGTATTTTCTCCNTGGATTCTAGTAGCTGTCTTTAAGCCAAGTGCATAGAAAATAAATCTTCTTGGTGTAGATTCTCTATTCATAAGACATGAATACCCCTCCTGGCTGACAAGGTTTTAGTTGTGCTATGGTGTTCCCACTTTGCTAAGAGTTTGAGACAGAGAAAAATGAATGAGATCATTGTGTCTACCCTAGGTGAGAATGTCTTGGCTACCCTGGATGAGCCCACCATGGCTACCCTGGAGAAGCCCACCATGGCTACCCTGGATGAGCCCACCATGGCTACCCTGGAGAAGCCCACCATGGCTACCCTGGATGAGCCCACCATGGCTACCCTGGGAGGAGTGGGCCAGAGAAGAGTGGCTTGGTGGATGGAGGCTACAAAAAAAAAGTACAAGCTCAAATAAAAGATATCACAAATTGAACCTTTCCTTACAGTCCTTACATTCTAAGACTTGGGGCCATCAATGGCCTCTATTGAAAGTGTTCAGAAAATCCAAACCAGGTCATTTCTCCCCTAGGGATTCTCATTTGCCCGTTCTGTTTGTTAAGCACAGTGATTCTGCTTTTACTCACCCAAGTTACCTCAGTACTTTACCCCACCAACAATGGTGACTTGGCAAACAAAGGATCTCTTCTCAGGTCCTAAACAACAAGACAATACTTTACCACACACATAATAAAAGAAAATGGATCAGAATCTGTGGAAGTGTTATAACTCCATGTGATTTTTTGTTCTTCCAATTCTCAGTCTTCTCATAGTTTATGTGATCCTAATACATATTAATGAGTGCAAACATTTCCTGCACAGACCCTGGCCAGGCACTCTGCAAACACATTACATATTTCATGTCTTAATCTTCTTTAGCATTTTAAAAACATTACACATAAGGAAACCAAAAACTTAATTTCTCAGTGACTAACTTGCATGTGACTCCAGGTATATCCAATATTATAGTCAGAACTATTAGCTTCTATGTTTATTTTTATAACAAAATGCATATTTTGACCTGGGTGAGGTAGCATGTGCTTGCAATCCCAGCACTTCAAAAGGCTGAGTCAGGAAGATGCTGAGTTTGAACGCAGCCTGGACTACACAGTGAGACTTTGTTTCAAAAATAAATGAATTCATACATACATGCATACATTTAGAAATACCNTAAGATATTTAAATTAGAAATGTGTATCATGGATTTAACTCAGAGAACTGAACTATTGTAAAAATAGGAGAAAACATGGTATGGTGGTATATGTGCAGTAGTATATGGCAGTATAAATGCAATATTATATGATGGTATGTGGGCAGACATATATGCAATAATATATGGTGGTTATATGTATAGTAATATATGGTGGTATATGGATAGGAGTATATGGTGATATCTGTGNAGTAGTACATGTTGATGTATGCAGTAGTATATGGCAATATATGTGCAGTAGTATAGTATCTAAGAACCTGGATTCTGGAGTCAGAAATCACAAGCCTAACATCCAGTTTTCTGTCTTGCTAGCTCGGTGATCCTAAACAAGTTACATAAGTTCTCCCTGTCACAGTTTCTACATCTACGAATGAAGAGAATAATGGCACCTACCATTGAATTACTGTCAAGATTAAATGAATTATGATATATGAAATAACTTAAATAGGGCCAAGCCCATACAAGCACTATAGTCATATTTATTATTGCTGCTGTTACTATTATTATTATTATCCAAAAATATTTTGGAATCAGGTTTATATTCTCTTGTGGTGCATGAAATATGTTTGTTCTCCATCTCCAGGCAACACCCACCTCAAACCCTTACAGCTTCAAAGTGCTTACCTGCCTTTCTGTATGCTCCTGAGGTGATGGGTGAGCAGGGGTGAGGAACTCTTAGGTAGTCTCACATTGGAGCATTGTTGCCATGGGAACCAATCTTGCAACTAGAGCAGCTGTTCTCAATTTGTGGGTCACCAATCTTTTGGAGTTTGAACAACCCTTTTACAGGGGTCACATATCAGATATCCTGCATATTAGATATGTGCATTACAATTTATACAGTAGCAAAATTACAGTTATGAAGTAGCAACGAAGATAATTTTATGGTTTGGGGGTCACTACAGCATGAGGAACTGGATTAAAGGGTCACAGCATTGGGAAGGTTGAGAACCACTGGATTAGAGTTTGGAAATTTTAGGCCCACTCGAAGACCTCTGAGGAGGGGAGAGGGACTGAAGGTTGGGTTAACCATCAATGACCAATGACTTAACCAATAGTGCCTNTGTGAGAAAGCATTTATTTGGACAGATGCTACATAGAAGTGAAGTGTATTGGTGTTTGCTCTGCCCATGACTTTGGACTATGCTTCTTGCCATCGTATGTGACCTCTTAAAAGGAAAGGGAGAGGGGTCATGAGGTCCNTTCTCCCTGGTTCCTGGTGTGAGTGGACTCACAGGTGGATTCACTTCCTGTCAGAACAGAGGACGACTTCAGCTTTTTACTCGGTTNCGTATTCGTGAGTNTATTTCCTCAATTTATATCCTAATAAATTCCCTAATGNTCTGTAAGCGGACTCCCATGGATTTCTCACTTTAGTGAAGGCTCNTGTTCCTGAAAGAACATGGGAGCTATGGAAGTTCCTGCCCTGTTCCCCTGGACCTTGTCCCATGCATCTCTTCATCTGGNTGTTCATCCGTACCCTTTCCCACAGTCCTTTATAATTAAAGGGATTAATTAAAGGAAAGCAAAAGCAACAGCAAATGTAAGTTCTGAGAGACGCTCTAGGAAATTAACTGAATCAAGGGAGGTTAGCCATAGGAACTCCAGTTACACCTAGTGGGTCAGAAACAGGTGCTGCCACTAGGGGGTTTGCAACTGGCATTGGAAATGAGAGGTGGTCTTGAGGGGCTGAGGCCTCAACCTGTGAGATCTAAGCCTGGGTTGGCTGTGTTACCCACTGCAGACTGGTATGTGATGTGTTGTGGGGAGGGCCTGCACACATCTGATGTCAGAAATGTTCAGTTGGGTGTGTCAAAGTAGGAAAAACACCTTGGTTTTCCTTGTCTCTTAGATCTCCTGAAAAGAAATTTGAGATGTGAGCTTCTTAAGCTCCTGGATAAGGATTTCAAGAATGAGACAACCTGCTTTCCTAACCGGAGAGCTTCAAGGTGATGGAAATCTGAGACATCGTTCTCAGTCTTTGGGATGACTAGATGTAGCAGAGGAAATCTCCTGGTACCGTTGTTGTTAGCACAGCCAAATCTCAGAGCAGAAATGTCCATCTTTTCTTTCATTTTACTAAAGACTTGTTCATTGTTCTTAAAAGCAGAAAAATAGTGTTTAGGAATTACCAAACAGAACACAGAAAATAAAATACAATGTATGGAATAACAAAGATATTTCTGCAACAGAAACAATAATTATCTAATAGATGTTCAAAAAGCAGAGCGAGTCCTCCTGTTATCTGGCAAAGGGATGAGGGCATGAACCGCAGTTCCCTTGTGGAAGAATTCCTAAGTATGACTGGTTTATAGGATCAGGTGCTCCTAGTGCCGCAGAAAGTGGCTGTGAGCCCAGGCCTGTTTCTTCAGATAGTTAGTAGCATCCAATTTGGGACACAATATGCATAAAATATAAGGTGAAGTTACAGCCGTGAATCCAACTAGTGCAAAACAGACGTTGTGATGTTTCATTTGGTCCAAGGCATAGAACTCAAACTGATGCTGCTTTTTCACTTCTCATCTCCCCTCTGCCCCATGTCAAGGCTTCCTCAATGGCAGCCACAGCTGAAAAACTGCCAGATGCTCAAGGTGTCCCCCGATTCTCTCTGAAGGACAGAGAGAAGCTATTTGCAAGCTCTTACTGAGGCTGAACTGAAATCTGCCTTCTTTAACTTCAGCCCTTTGGTCTAGCTTTACATCTTGACAGAGCTGAACAAACTTACTCTACTTGTCATTGGACAGTATCCTAAATATTTGAAGATAATGATGAAGTATTCTTTTGATGAATGATATTTCCCCTCTGTCTCTAAGGTAAATGAAACCACTTCCACTAACTACCTTGGTTTCCCGACCCTCACCATTCTATCAACCTTATTCTAGTTGGTTAATAGCCCCCAAGTAACGTGGTAACTACCACAGAACCCAATATTCCAATATGGTCTGACCACAACTCATTGCAACAAGACCAGAGGTGCTTGTAATCTGCACCTCACATCCCTTCATGTAGTTTAAGATCAGCGTGTTCTTTTTCCTTTTCAGCAGAATGGTGAATCACAATGTTGGCAAATATTCAACTTGTGGGTAATTACAGTCTCCAATCCTTTCATATAACAAACTCTATCCAGGTAATCACCTNGATCCAGAATTCATGTGGCTGGTTTTCCTTTTACTCTAAACATAGAATTCTGCAATTATTTCTGAGATATCTCATCTTATTGAGTTAGACAAGACACTCTGGACTGTCTAGACAATGTTAAATTCTGATTTAGCTCAGTGGCTGTCTTTTCCAACTATGTGTCACCTGTAGGTTTAGTAAAAAATGTCATTGAANCTATTGATGTGTTGCAAAAGTAAAGCAAACTTTTCTGACATTATTGAAAGTATAGGCTTGAGTATGANGCGCAGAATGACTTCAAAATTAGCTAGAGCAATTTATAGACANCCTGTTTCAATTCTCTCCAACCCACCTGCACACCATGTAATACAAAACTCACAAAGAAGAGAAGACAGCCTAGTGAACGTGGGTAGCAAGAAAGGAAGAGAACAGAAGGAAGCAGGGCCTCACTTGTGTCTCCTTCCCTTTTCTAGGTATTCTGTTGGACTGGGCAGTTTTGGGATATGGTCCAGGCATTACCTCTTCATGATGGGTATGGTTGGTGTGTTTATAGTTTCTCTTAGACTCTGACTCTTAAAGCTCCTTTCCCCAAGGGAGATAAAATGATACTGCCCAGAAAAATCCACTCACATGGGCTGATGTATGTTCTCCTTCCCTATAGACCATGAATCACATAATCTCAGGTTGAATTTTAATAAATGTCCTACATAGTTATCTGGGTAGGAATTCATAAATAAGAAAATAGAAGATAAAACTGTATAGAAAGCACCTGGCCCTAAAATTGGGCCTGGCCTCAGTATTGGCCTCTCTACTTAATAGTCCTAGAATCTTAGGCAAAGCTCTGTTCCTCAGAGATGGATAAATAAAAACAGAGTTGATGTGTGTAGTGGTTTGAATGAAAGTGTTCCCTACAAGTTTGAGTTTGAATCCTTGGTCTTTGGTTGGTGGTGCTGTCTGGGGAGGCTTAGGAGGTACGGCCTTGCTAGAGGAAATGAAACACGAGGAACAGATTTTGAAGTTCCTAAGCCACGTGCCATTNCNAGTTTATTCTCTATGCTTCCTGCTTGCAGCTCAAGAGCTGTTCCTGCTGTCATAACTGCCACATGCTGACATATTTCCTGCCATGATGGACTCTCAGCCCTATGGAACCATAAGCCCAAATAAACTCTTCTCTATGTTCACTTGGTCATGGTGTTTTAATCACAGCAATGGAAAAATAACTAATTCCATGTGATGAGAATTCATTGCAATATTATACAAACAGGTTGGTATCGTCCCTGGCATTGGCTGTTATGAAATAGCCTTTAAATATGTGCTCAGCTTTCTTTAAAAGATTTATGAGAGAGAGAGAGAGAGAGAGAGAGAAAGAGAAAGAGAGAGTGAGAGAGTCTGTGTGTCTACAGTTGCCTGTGGAGAACAGAGGAGGGCATCAGATCCCCTGGAAATGGAGTTAGAGGTGGCTGTGAGTGGCTTAGTGTAGGTGCTGGGAACCAAACTCAGTTCATCTATAAAGCAGCAATGACATCTGCTGAGCCATCGCTCCAGCCCCAATGTTTTCTTTACCCAGCATTCCAATGCTTCCATCTGAAACAATTAAGAGACACAGTAACAGTTGTCACTAGGTCCTTTGAAACCTAGCATGTTAGAGACCTAATCAACCTTCCTTCGGCTGATAGAAATGAGGCACAGAAGGAAAATGGAGTGCCTTCTGGGAAACAGTAAGTGATGGCCATGTATCCTGATTCTCACCCTGTTCCATGATGGCCTTTATTTTTTTCTATAAGTAAATCAGAACTAGCTGTATAACCAAATTCAGATTTCAATGTTAGTGTATTTTATATGTAGAAATGTGATAGTCATCATTATGGCATATATTTAGAAGATGTGTATTTATATATGTCATTTTGCAGAGAGAAACTATAAGAATTATCTATAAATACATATTTTCAGCACTGTGAAGCTCGTGCTCAAAATCCCACATGTACTGTCCCCATCTACTAACAGTATAGCATGATGAAAACAACACAGGACTTGAAACTGAGTGAACTTAGAATTAAATCCCATCACTTACTGCTTATACGACCTTTAGCAAGTACTTAACCTTTGNAAGCCTTAATTTCTTCTGGAGAATGAAAATTTCAAAATCTATTTCAGTGGAACCCATTTGGGGAATAAAAAGATGGTCACCACACATTGGCACTTCTCTATTCCTTTGCTTTCTTGACTTTGGTGCTCTCGGAGAAGCCAGGCACTGCCAAGAGCTGGCAAAGTAGGAGCCACGTTGGAGAAGAGAACAGCAGCTCTTTTCCTTGTTGAAGGTAGCAGGAGTATCCCTTAAGACAACTTGGAAGTATAAGGGATGTCCTAGAGTCCATCAGCTCAGGAAGCACACATGAATCAGTTACTTACCACTCCTTCTTCAGATTGTTCATATCGGGTCTTCATTTTATTGGCTGGCCTTCATGCACTNTGCAACAGGCTTGTACATCCAAATCCCCAAGTCCNTAATCACCTAAAGCGGCTTTTGCCTTTGACACTTGGCGTGTCAGTTGCTGTAACATCGTCTTAAGTTTCTTATGCATTAGATATTGATAAATCTTCATGAAAGCAAAGCAGAGAGAAGGAAGGAAGAAAGGGGAGGGCAAGAGGATGTAAAGCTCAAAGATGCAATGGTGATTGGCCCCCATGAACTAGGAAGTAATGTTTGCCCTGAGAACTAGCATAAACAATCATTCTAAAGGGGATCAGATGAGAATATGCAGAGTCATCTTAACTCGATGTGAGAGATTATGAAACAAATCAGATTTNCACAGGAGTTGTTCCCTGGCCTTAGCATTACCAAGAATCCTCTAAAATACTCATCTCCTTAGACCCCCTCCCTGACCCTAATACATTAGAGTTTTCCCCATACTACACAAGTCTATATTTCTTTGCAAGGGCCCAGCTGCTACAGTGGCAACCAGCTTCCCTGCTCAGCAGACACTTGGGGAGCCACAGTTTCACCACAGGAGGTCTGTTAGGGATCANTCTAGAAAGACCAGTGTACTATACTGTCCCAAAATGGGCCAGCAGAAGGAATGTGGGGAACAGAGGACTCTTGGCACACTCTGGCTCATGCAAGCCTAGTTCTAGAACAAAGTTCCCGACTGAGGTGCCTGAAATCCTAGACTGTCTAGGGGGTGGATTTCTGCTGAGGAGATGGGGGCCCTGGATGAGCACAGCCTGGTGATGCTGAACGCTTCAATCCTCCAGCTTCTCTAGTCAAAATTTCCTGCTCACCGAGCAACCTTCTGATGAACTCTCTTCCCATGCAACTGGTCTACAGGGACAGAAGGGGCAGACTGGGCCAAATGTTTCCCACTGTAAATTAATAAACTGCCATGCTGGTTATAGATCCGTCTCTTGTGGGTTAGCATGAGTCAGCAGCCCCGAGTCTGATCAACTCAGAGCCTCTGCCAAGACCAAGTTCCTGATGCTGCAAAGTCGAGGGCTTGACCCTGGACCCCAGGGAATTGATCAGACAAATGTGTTCCCTTTGGGCTTCAGGAACCGGC
>LZPO01066272.1:141846-157677 GCA_001675575.1 Neotoma lepida
TATATGTGTATATGGGAGTCATATGTAGCATGGCACACATGCAGTGGTCAGAGGACCACTTGCAGGAGTGTTTTCTTCTTCTACCATAGGAGGTCTGGGAATGGAATTCAGGTTGTTGGGGTTGGAGGCAAGCCCCTTACTCAGTAAATGATCTTGCCAGCCTGGGTTCTNTTTTCTTGATCAGTCTTGCCAATGGTCTAGCAAAGACAAGTTTCTGTTTTTGTTGCTTTTCTATATGGTTTGGTTTCGCNGGTGGGGTGGCAGGGGGGATAATATGTGCACAAGTGTGCGGGTGCATGTGCAAGCAGGTGTGGGTACCTGTGGAAGCCAGAAGTTAACCTTGAGTGCCATTCCTCAGGAACCACTGGTCTTGTCTTTTGAGACAGGGTCTCATNGAACAGAAGCTCACCAGGGGGCCAGGCTGTGTGGCCAGCAAGCCTCAGGAATCCACCAGTCTCTACCTTCCCAACNTTGGGATTATGAGCGCATGCTACCACACCCAGATTTTTTAAAACATGGGTGCTAGCGGGAGAACTCAGGCTTTCATGCTTGCACATCAAGGACTTCACCAGCTGAGCAATCTCCCCATCCCTATGTTTGTTTTGAATTTCGCTGTGGTGTCCATACCTCTTTGGGTTTAATTTGCTCTCTTTTTCAAGCTCCTTGAAATGAGTAGTTGCTTCATTGATTTCTTTCAGGCTTCTTACCGAGCTCGGAGACANGGAA
Organism: Neotoma lepida; assembly: GCA_001675575.1. Lineage (NCBI taxonomy): Eukaryota > Metazoa > Chordata > Mammalia > Rodentia > Cricetidae > Neotoma > Neotoma lepida. The sequence continues at coordinate 142,573 of LZPO01066272.1, forward strand.
ATTTCTGTCTAAACACAGCTTTAGCTGCCTCGTTATCATTCAGTTCAAAACATTGTCTAATTTCCATTGTGATTTCTCCTCTGGCTCATTTGTTATTTGAAATGTGCTTCTTAATTTCCAAACATTTGACAGTGTTGATGATCTTATAATTACTGGTTTCTAGCTTATTTTCACTGTGCTCAGAAAATATATATTATATAATTTCATCCTTTAAAATTGCCTGAGATTTGCTTCATGTCTTTTTTTTATGGTCATTTTTGTTAAATAATTGTTAAGTATTTCATATCTAAGTCAGAAAGAATGCATGTATGCTTATTTTGTCATTGCTGTATACAGTGTTCTGTATAAGTGTTCTGTCTATTAAGTCAAGTTTGTTAAGCATTTTGTTTAATTGTCTACTGGTTTGCTTTTTCTTATCTGTTGGATCATTTTTAAGGAATTAATGTTATAACCTTTCACGATATATGTAAATTTGTCATCATCTTCTTCCTCTTCTTCTTCTGTTTGATTTGCCTGTTTTGAGATTATATTCTAGTTTGAGATTGTTTCAATTGCTTGAAGGATTTCCTGGGATTGAGTTCAGGTTTTCAGGCCTGTGCAGCAAGCACATTTATCCGCTGAGCAGTCTTACTGGTCCCTGGATTTAACNTTTATCAATGTAATATTTTTATTTGTTTAATTATTTTTAGTGTTTCTGTAGTGTTTCTTATTTCTGTCTTTCACTTAACTGTTACATGCCATGTCTTTCTGGTGTGTCTCCTGTTAAGTAAGATATAGACAAAGTTTATTTTAATCTGATAGATTCTGTCCTTTAATTTGGTTTATGGATCTTGCTCCAGATATTCCAGTTTAGAGAGATATGTGGCACCCAGGAATCTGCATTTTAAGAAACATCTAAGGTGATTTAGTAGAGATGAATGGGATACTGAGTCAGTTTTCCAGGTGAGTGTAGGTCATCAGTGGCTAGTCTGGATGCTCACAGAAAACTGCTAGGGACTGGCAGTAAGAACAGAGAGAAGGGAATGTCAGCGATGGTCCAGACTCCAAACAACACTAGTTTCTTAGGTAATGGTAGAGTGATTAACTGGAAGGAACTTTGGGGATAAGCAAGGCATTTCCTATTTTTCAGCACAAAAACAAGAGTGTTGAAGAGTAAATAGCATCTGAAAGGGCATACAAAGTTGTGTGTTNTGGATAGAGATAGTTATTGTTAGTACAGAAAGGTGAGGCTAAGATATAACAGGATTTTGTCATCATAGGGTAAGACTCCACAGGAAAAGTAGACATTCTGGAGGAATTTGAGGTCAAATGATAAGTAGTTTGAGGACAAGGATGCAAGAGTTCCAGCAAAGCCCCTCCCCCATGTGTGTTCAATGAGGAAAACAAGTATATGAATGTCCTGAGTGTAGCTGGCAGCGAAGACCCCAGACTTTGTCTCTGCAGGGCTCTCTATGTCAAAGGAGGCTTGCTCATTTCTGCAGTTAATGCTTTTGTGTAACTCCTAGAGAGCACGTCAGCCAAACTAGCTAATTCTCAAAGATCTGACCTGCTGAAGTAACAGCAATTCCCTGAGAAAATCTCTGCTTTGGGGATTACCAAGTTAAGAGTTTCCTTGAAGTCCTGCTGGTCGTAGGGTTTGTTGTTGTTGTATCCATTGCAGAGTTCTAAGAACTCTGTGTAGCATGAAACTGCCCCAAAGGAAACTGGAATAAAAGCTAAAGTAGGAGGAAAAGGGTCCCAAGAGCAGGCTAGACAGCCACAGCCTATGTGCAGAAGACCTATCCCTGGGAGGCCTGCTCTTTTCTGAAGGGAAACTGAGGAGCAGTGGACTGGCAGAGAGGGGAGGTGAGGGGTGACTGGGAGGAGTGGAGGGAGGGGAGGCTGCTGTCAGGATGTATTGTATGAGAGAAGAATAAATAAGAAAGAAAAGGAGAGGGGAAACTGTAGTAGACAGAGCTCATGGAATGGTGTGACTGGTCTTAGTGGAACCAGNATGGTGCTGGATGATCCCCTTGAAGCCAGGCTGACCTGAATTACTCTGTTGGGAATAAGGTATGTGGGCTGAAAGGGGCCTAGCCTGTGTTACCACTCCTTGCTGATCTCTGTCTTCCTTCTCCGAGAAGCATGTGTCTCTTGAGTGGTGACATAAGGAAAAGGCATTTTGAAAGTATAATCTAAAGTTGTCATAGAAACGTAAATCACGACTATTATAATAAAATGAGCAGTTGTTCCCTGTAGAAAAATGCTGAAAGTGTATAAAGGCCTTAGGAATGTCTTAGAACAGTGAGTCCGGGAGCTTTTACAGGACAGTCATTGCAGTGTCTGTGGTATTGGGCCTGCAGGAGGGAACTCTAAGACTAAAGTAGGTACCAGAATACCCACTCTTCAGAACTCTTGGCCACAGTTGCCCCACTTAACTCACTCTAGATATGTTAAGAGGCAACTAAAGATAGAGATGATNAAGGTGGTAGTGTGANTGTTTCTAGTGTGGCATGAAGTTAATGAATTTACCCAGTCATTCTAACATTCTGAGTCCATTTCTTCTGTGCAGAGGCCGGTAACTGAATTGAGTAGGGAGTTTTATTTGAGGTATTCTTCACTCACTCCTGGTTTCTGACTTTGTTACCTCAAATCTAATGGCCTGATAAGCGCATGGCTACTTCTAATAATGACAACATGATGTTTAGAGCTTAATCTTTTCACAGATTATAAATAAGGAAATTGATTTGTCATTTCTAGTTCACTTTAATGGGATTTTAACTCTCTAACTTGTACATTGCGTGCAATCAATACTTATTGAATTTCTCTTTGGGTAAGGAAACAATGTGCAGGCACTAGGGAAAACTAAAAAGGCATAGTTTGTATCCTCACTAGGGATGTGAAGTGGATTTACTTGGTTTGTATATAGTAGTCTTTAAAGTGACAATGATAATGATAGCTAATGTTTCTTTAGTGCTTGCTGTGGTTAGGAACCCATGTACATAGTAGTTCATTGATTTCCCACAACTCTGTGAAGCGGGTATTGTTGGTGCCACGTTCAGCACAGGAAGCAATTGAGGCACAGAGGCATTGTGTGATTTGTCAAGGTCGTGTTGCTAGCAAGTGACAGAATTGGGATTCAAGTCCAGACAGCCTGCTCCAGAAGCCTATGGTTCTTAATCACGACTTTGCTTCCTCTTATTCCAGAACAGTGTAAGGAAATCAGTACTCTGGTGACGCTCAATGTGGTAACAGCTAGCTTCATGTGGCAACAAGTTTGAATTGACTAAAATAAAAAAAAAATTAGTTCAGCGGTTGAATGAGCCATATCTGGATGGTTTGGTTCCATGCTGCTGGCAGTCAGTCCTGGACATGCCCATCGCTGAAGACAGTACCACAGGGAAGCACTAGTGAACAAGGTTATCACAGTCTGAGAGAATGTGAGCAATGTGTGGAAGATGCTGATGATTGGGTGGCCCCAGTTACTGGGTGGACAGACTCAACCCTCCTCCCAAAGGCTTATATCATAGAGAAGAGAGAAGGAAATTAGAAGAAACGCAGTTCTAAACATGGTAAAGGGTGCATCTCTGAGCTATCTAACTGAAATTAATCAGAAAGCATTTGATGAGGAGGTGGTAAAGTTCGAGATAATTCAGAATTGCAATCATGTATATAGAAATCATCCTAAATCATGACAACCAATGAGTTCAAAAAGATAAAGGAAAACCTTGGGGCGCATTTAAAGAGTTGAAGTTCCTAAAAGAGGGGTTATAGAAAAATGATCAAAGTAGAATATAGCTAAAAGGATGGACTGCTACATGAGCAAACATGGGAAGCCCTGAAGGGAGCGGCATTGGACTTTATTATAATACGCTTGAGCTACAAGGTGGAAAGGAAAAACAAACACTGGAAAGTTAGCACAACCTTTGGACATGTGTTTACATGTTAGTGGCAAAAACCAAATGGAGTGACTGGGCAGCCAGGAAATAGACAAAGNTTTAAATCAGTCTTTCTTGAAGGTTAGAGTTGAAGAAAGGAAAGAATGGGTATAGGACAGAGGGCAAGATCTTTTTTAAATAGATAAAATGAGCTTGACTGGAGGCANTTGAGAAGCTACTAGAAAAAACGCAATTAGCCTCTATCCCATTAATTGAAACATCAGGACACCTGTTGCATCTCTAGTTGCCCTGTTTGTCCCACTTTCCTGTTTCTCCCAACACTCACCTAAGAATTCCTACTGTTCCTTTCTTTCTAGNAGTAATTCTATAGGCACAGTTACTGAATTGAACTGTTAGCATCCTTTTTTGATGTGTATAATTTCCTTTATTGAATTTATTTCCCTTTAAAAGTTACATTGAAGCACTCGTATGAAATGAACCCATGTGTGGTCGTTATTTGTTGTTCAGTAGACATGTGAGAGGCGAGTGGGACTGAGGAGGGGACTGAGGAGGGGACTGAGGAGAGAGGGGACTGAGGAGGGGACTGAGGAGGGGACTGAGAGGGGACTGAGGAGAGGACTGAGGAGGGGACTGAGGAGTGTTGCTCATTGTTGATGGCTCCCATGTAGTCCTGCTTCCTGTGAAGAAAGCCCAACTGTGTTACCATAAAGCCCTGAGTGTCTTTAAGTATCAGATCCTTGGTNACTTGATTTAAATAATTTTTTTAAAAAGCTTCTTACAGTTAGGCATTACTCTGCCTGTCATATTAGACTCTTAATATAATGGCAGATCCCACTTGTCAAGAGCCATGCTTAGTGTACTGTTAACTTTCTTGTAACCTACAGTTTTAAAGTCTTAGGACTCNCTGCATACAGATTCAGTTAGTTGAGTATTAATTAAGCAAATGGGGAAAGAAGAAAGACACCTCTTCTAATTCTAGACAGGAATTGAAAACTTTGGTTTGGGAAGGTATTTTGTGGTAGAGGAGAGTATAGATGAGTCATCAGAGTGGTTTAGAAGTATGTACACCCAAAGTGACTGGGTAACAGGCNNACAACAGGGCTCAGGAGGCATGATCTGCAGGGGTTACATGACAAAACCACAGGATTTGATCCTGTCTCAGAAGCTTCAGGCATGGTCCAGGAAACTATATTTTTTGACCAAGTTCTTATTCCAATTTACTTCATCTCATAACTATATCTAAGAAAAACAGAAATTTAGTAAACAAACTAAATATAATAAAATCTTGAAGAATAACATGACATAAATATATTAATTTAACAAATATGTTGTGGGTATCACACTATTTTCTAGAGATTCAAAGAAGAATAGCATGTGACCCCTGCTCTCCCAAGCTCACAGTGTGAGAGAAGAGACCNTGGGTGTTCAGTAAGACACTGCGGACAGTGAGGTGACAGCAACATAGAGAGAGGGATAGAAACATACAAGAAGAGAACCTAACATGCCCTGGCTTGGGGTGTGAGGGAAGGCAAGCTCGCGAGGGGTTTGTGGAAGTGGCCAAGCTTTTTCATAACAGATCACTTGCTCCCTATTTAGTTTTGCTAGAATCTTTGTAAAATATGTCATGTATTTCCACACTTCCTTAACCTGTTTTGTTTTGATGATGATTTGTCATAGNTGTGTGTTATCAGTTATTTATGTCATATAGCAAAATAGCCGTGCTTTTTATTGCAATATATAGCATTAATTTCCATTCTCTAAAACAGTGTCCAACGTCTGTGACTTTGCTGTCATCATTTTCTATCTTGTTGTCTTTGTCTGTTCTTTATCTTCTTAATGTCAGTGTGACTATTGATAGAGTACCACATGTACTCAAAGGATTCTGGCCAAAGGATTTAGAACTAAACAAATGAGTTCAGCAAAATGCAAAGCATTCTGCTGAGTATAGTATGTGAAGTTAGTGGATTTTGTTTATGACATCTTTTAAACAATTGAGTTGTCTGTTTTGTCATTATTATTTTAAAGCCATGATGCTTTAGAGATGCATAATGTGTCTCTTTCCTCAGAGGCTCAGTGATACCAGGGCTGGTTCATGGCAGNGGTCTAAGCCTAAGATCAGAATAGTTCTTAAAATTCTTTAAAATCAGCGGCTCTCCAGTAGAGTTACAGCAGAATCATTTGGAGATGTGTATGCCTAGGCCTCACCCCCAACGAACCTGATTCTGCTAGCTTGGCATGCATAGTTTTCTTTTTTGGAAGGGAGGGAAGGAACACTGAGATGTGGGGAGTCAGAGTCCCACAGTATCGCCAAGGCCAGCTTCAAATGCAAAATCCTCCTGCCTCAACTTCTCAAGCNCTGAGATTACAGGTATACAGCCCACCTGGCTCTATATATTTATTTTTAAGTTCCTTTGAAAAGATGTCTATTCTACCCTTGAATCATCATACATTTGATTATTGTATATCAGAATTTGTTCCCAAATAGTTAAATATTTGAATAATTAAATAGGCAATAAAAGCCTAGATCATGAGGGATAAAAAGAAACCTTGACATTTATTGTGACTGAGAGAGCTATTGGACTTTTTTAAGCATAAGGTTGAAATGATCTCACTTGGATTTTAAAATAATCCTTCTAACTACTTTGTGAAAAACAAATAGATGGGGAATGCTTCTAGTAGGGAGACTGGCTAAGAGACCATGTTAGTTAATTCACACAAAGAAAGAAACAGAGACATCTCCCTAAATGATGATATTGAGGTGGTGATCAAAGGAACAGAATTTGCTGACAGAGCAGTTTGTATTGGGGAAGGAGGCCAAGTTCACTCCTAAGGTTTTGACTCAAGTTATTGGAAAGATATCAAAGATATCTCAACAAAAGGATTGCCTTTTGTTAAAACTGTGAAAACTGGAAGAGGCGTGGGTTTGGGAAGAAGGTGAGGATATCTTTTTTTTTTTTTTGATAGATTAACTCTGAAGTGCCTATTAGACATTCCTAGTGGTAGCCTGGTTAATGTGGTAGTCTAAAATTCCCAGGATTTATAAAAATGTNTGATTCATCAACATACATAAAATCATAAGAATAGATGGAATTGCCAAAGAGCAGGAATTGACAGAGAAGAAACAGAACAGGACACTCCAGCAATAGAAGTGAGAGGAGTAAGGAAAACATAAGTGACACTATAAAGGACCGTTCAGTAAGACAGGAGGACCCCACAGAGTGGGGTGTCACAGACACTGAGTGAAGACAGACTGCAAAGCACAGGAGGTGACAAAGTGGTGGAATAAAATGAAAACTCTCTTGACCATTGACATTAGCAATGTGGAGATAATTGGGAATCTTGATCAGAAATAGTTTAATAGAGAGATTGTGCAAAGGCCATAGAGAAAGGAGTTCTAACGAGAATGTGATTCCAGGGCATAGGATGCCCACTCTGACCTCTGTGGGTACCAGACATGTATGTACATGGTACACATACATACATGGANGCAAAACACTAGGGCACATAAAATAAAAATAAGTATTTGAAANAGGAATGTGAGGGCCAGTAAGACTGCACAGCATGGGAAGCATTGCCGCCAAGCTTGATGACCTGAGTTTGATCTCTGGAACCCACTCTGTAGAAGGAGAGAACTGACTTACACAAGTTGTTCTCTGACCGCCACAAGTGCATCATGGTATGTGCCTCCCAAATAATAATAATTATTATATGCATATGCATGAAAAAGTATAGCATCTTCTAGTCTTAAGCTGCACCGTGAAATCTCAACAATATTGTTACCTAAACAAGACCTACATAAAGATACTACCAGTTGACATGCCAATGNGGATGGAGGAAATTTCACAAGGTCCCACCCCTNGATGAAGAGCTACAGGTAATCAATGGTTGCTAAGAAAGGGAGAATCCCTGGTAGGATAGCCAGTCCTAAGTTGTCAACCCTAAACATATCTACATACAGGAACACTAAACAGATGTATGTATATACACACACATGCATACATACACAGTAGTAATTGAAGTCATGAATTTGAGAAGGAGTTGTGGGGTCAGAGGGCAGACCCAGTAGGAATTAGGGAAGAGGAGAAATAGAAATAGAAATGTAAATATAGTACTCATGCATTGAATTCTCAAAAAATGTACGTTTAAAAAAGTGAGGAAAAATAGAGCTGGAAATAGGTAACTTTTTGGAAGCCTTTTCTATGAGAATAAACAGAGAAACACGGTAGCTGAAAGAAGACAAGGCATATCTGTATGTTGTTGAGAATTATCCAGCAGAGGAGGAAATGCCATGCTGGAGAGCAGGAATGGTGTAACTGCATCTTTGCATGATGAAATGGGATGGAATTTACTGCACAGAGGATTCAGANGTAGCCTTAGGGACACAGACAGCCTAAGGTAATAGCAGGAGGAAAGTAATCCTATGGGAAAGAACGGGTGGAGGAAGTTCTTTTATTATTGTTATNCAGTCCTAGGTTAGTTACCTCTTATTGGGTCTAGAGAAGAGATACTGGAAATTTCAGAAAGAAGCAAAAGTATGAAATTATTATCAGGGAAAGGAAAGTGGGCAGCAGGATTGATGGGAGGATGACTCCNGGGCACACTGGAATTAGAGAAGAACTCAGTCTGCTAGGATATGGTTTTCTGAGCTACACATTCAGGAAGCTGAATTTCAGGGGCAGACTAGAGGAAGAAGAGGCTGTTGCCACATAAATGCGGCTAAGAAAGATGGAGAGTGACAGAGTGTGGAAGAATGGGTCATGGGACTTGTGCTTCGTGGAAGGAGCTAAAGCTTTGAAAGTAGGAAGGGAACTGTCAGAAGATGTTCCTGTCAAATACAGGGTCAAATAGGGCGAAANTGAGAGTTGAAATAGTAAAGAGCAAGCATGAGAGACAGGAAGTGGCAATCAGAACCAGGGCGGGTGCTGAGAGGAGTGGCAGTGCTTTCAGCTGAATGAGGTGCTCACCAGTTTGTGTGGTGGCCTTAATGACTGTTTTCATTAACCCATTAGGTTCATGACTACAAAGAAGGAACCCCAGAAGAGAAGACCTACTATATAGAATTATGGGATGTTGGAGGCTCTGTGGGCAGTGCCAGCAGTGTGAAAAGCACAAGAGCAGTGTTCTACAACTCTGTAAATGGTAAATGCTTTTCATTTGTGCCATTTTTAATGGTCTAAAAGTGTTATTATCTGATATGGTGCCGTGACCTGCTGGGCTTATTTTACTGTGAGGACGTGGATGTGCTTAAACTCTTGATTTAAATCTGCATGTCACAGTCTACTCTGTTAGCCTCTGGTGTCTAGCCGGGGCACTGGTGCCTTGCTGTAGGGTTACTCCACTTTTACTTTTTTATGTATGTGTGTATAATATATATATATTATACATTCATTTTAGAAGCTCAACAGTAGTAGTTTTCCATGTATCTTTTTCAAAGGGTCTTTAGCGATATTTATCCCTCTCCATACTCCTTCCTCAGCTCTGCTCTTCCACTCCACCCCATTGACCCCTCCTGTTCCATTCTTCCCTTTTAATCCTTAATGCAAGTTCATTCTGTCTCACCTCCCTTTAAACCCCGTCCCCATGACCCCTTAGTAATTCCCCGGCCTCCGTAGGTATTCCAGATGAAACATATCTGAAAATAAGTACTCCTTCTTTCTTCTCACTCTGACGAACCAGGCTACTGATCTCAGCAGAAAGCCTATGAAGTGTCTCTGGCCCCTTAAGTTAGAATATATTCTCATGAGATGTCAGTCAAGTTAGCCCCAACTTGACTTTTCTAGCTCATATTCTATAAAACAAACACCTCAGCCTAAATGAAGAAAGAAGACTTAGAAAAAGAATACTCAAGCACCTTAAAGAGCATAAAAGCTTTCCCTAAGGATCCTTAAAAGATAAAGTTGTTTTTGTTTGGTTTTATTTTTTGTCCATCTAATAGCCAGCCTAGGTGAAAGTGTCTCATTCTTATGCCCCAGTGAGATTTTATTCTGCTTTTCCATAATCTTTTGCTATCAGAACACTTGACTACAAATTCATGTTACCTCAAAAATATGCTCACCTAAACAAGACCTCACAACAACACCAGTTGGCGTGCCAGTATGGATGGAATAAGTTTCACAAGGCCCTGTCTCCAGGTGAAGAGCTGCAGGACAGTTAATGGCTGCTGAAGAGAATCAGTCTTCTCGAAGGATGACCCGCCGATAGGTGGTTCCACCTCAAGTGGCCAGCCCTGAACACAGAACAAGCAGCAACACCAAATATGCTCCGCAGGCTGTGTTTATAAATGCAAACATATGTACGGTCATTAAAGAGGGAGCATGAATTTGAGAGGGAATGGGGGACATAGGAAAAAATGGGGGAGATATCAGGAAGGATGGAAATTATGTAAATGTACTCATGTATGAAATTCTAAAAAATTAATTTTAGTTTTAAAAAGTGTGAAAATCTATGATCCTTGTATCGCAAGATGATGTTCTGAATTCCAACTGTCATTGAAGTTTTTCTTTTATCTCCATTTTATTACAATAATTACCTTTNCTTTTCCGTCTAAGACTTTAGTTGACCTATTTACTTATATTTCTGAGCCATGTCACATTTTGCTATTTTCTTCAATCTCAAAAAATCCATGTCTTTTCNGCTACTCAAACTTCTTTTTTACCATTTATTTCTAATTTTTTAAGTTTTTGTATAGATTTTTATTATTTTATGTTTATTGGTGTTTTGCCTGCAAGTATGTCTGTGTACCATGTTGATGCTTGGTGTCTGCAGAGGCCAGATGAGGGCACCTGACCCCTGAAACTGGAGTTACAGACATTTGTGAGCTGCCATGTGGGTGCTGGGAATTGAACCTGGGTCCTCTGGAAGAGCAGTCAGTGCTCTTAACTACTGAGCCATCTCTCCAGCCCACATTCATACTTGACTACATCTTCTTACTCTCCTCTAGTGCTGCGTTTCTTTTGCTAATTGAGATGAGATTTGGCATATTCACAGTAGTATGGCTGTAGACTCTTGCTCTTTTACCTAAGTCAGTTCATTCTTCCTTTCTCCTTGTCCCCCATTTTCCTTTCNTCCTCCCCCTATTTGCCTTTTAAGGCAGGGTCTTGCTTTTTTTGTTTGTTTGTTTTTTTGTTTTTCAAGACAGAGTTTCTCTGTGTAGCTTTGGAGCCTGTCCTAGAACTCACTCTGTAGACCAGCATGGCCTCGAACTCACAGTGATCTGCCTCTGCCTGCCTCTGACTCCCGAGTGCTGGGGCTAAAGGTTTGTGCCACCACCACCAGGCTCCAGGGTCTTGCTATGTTGCCTTGGCTAGCCCCAAAGTTAAGTTCTGCCTCAGTTTACCAGGTGCTGGATTATAAGCATGTGTCACTACGTAGGCTCACCGAATCTCTTAAAGTAGCAAGATTACATAGCTGGCAGTGAATTCAAAAACAGCAAAATTAAAACTCTTGAGTTGATGAGATTCAAAAGCTCTACAGTTCAATATTTTGTTTATTAAATAATAACAACTGAGAGGCTGGAGAGATGGCTCAGCNGTAAGAGCACTGGCCGCTCGGGGAGGGGACCCAGCTCTGATTCCCAGCACCCACATGGTAGCTCACAGCTGTCTGTAACCTCAGCTTCAGGAGAGCCAAGGCCCTCTTCTACCTCCACAGGCACCTGCACACGTGTGTGCACAGACAAACACACATACACATAGATAGAAATAAAAATTTAAGAACAGAAGATTAGCAGTTGAGCTGAAAGTATGGCACATACCTGCGTCTCGGATCTGAGAGAAAGAGGCAGGAATCTGAAGAATTCCAGGCCAGGCTGGGCTGCACAGTGAGCCAAGCCAGTATCTTAGGTGTAGTAAGACCCTGGGTTTGTTTTTTTCCTTAAAGGAAAAATAGCAGTTGTAACAATTAAACTGATGCTATTTTAATACATTTTACCAGGGCAGAAACCGTATAATTTTTGAATGAATATGATCTGTTAATAAATAATGTTCTTCATTGGTGAAGTGCTTCTATAAGCAGTTCCAAGCATNAAGTTGGCACTCGGGGACTGCTGGATGAGAGTATCAAAAGGCATCCTGAATATTTTATGACATTCTGTTAGTCTTTGGGAAAGAAAAAGAAAACACTTTTAAAAGTATACTAGTGGCAAAGCTTTATAGTTAGTTTTTTGAAAATGTTTATAAACGGCATTTTGAAATACTTGTCTGATTTTGTTAGTCATACTTGAATACTAGATCACTAAGCCCCTGAGATTTGTACTTACTAAGCTTGTCCTTGTTGATTGTAAAGCAAGATGCGCTGATGAGTACTGACATCATTTTACCTGTTTATTTTAGGTATTATTTTAGTACATGACTTAACAAACAAGAAGTCATCTCAAAACTTATATCGCTGGTCATTGGAAGTTCTCAATAGAGATTTGGTTCCAACTGGAGTCCTGGTGACAAATGGGTAAGCCTAGAATTACTTTACAATTGGTTTTAAATGTGTTTGCAATCCTGAGGATTCACTTTACAAAACAAAACTCTGTAAGATGTGTGATTGGTTCCATATTTTAGCCTGTACATGATCTATCCNTTTGGCATCTCTCGTGGCAGTGGTTTTTATTTTGATGAAACCTAATTACTTAGTTTTCCTGCTCTGGATTTGGCTCTAAGAACTGTTTGCTTAATCTCAGATCATACAGATTTTCTTCTGTGTTTTTTCTNTAAGTTTTATAATTTGGGGTTTATATTAGATTTATGATCTGCTTTAATTTTATATAATATGTGTGATTTGGGCTTCAGGTAGTTTTAAATGTGAATGTCACTTGTTCCAGAGTCATTTGTTAAAAAGATNATCCAGTCTCCACTGAGTCGCCTTCATTCTTTTGACAAAGTCAGTTAACCATATTTGTACAGGTCGATTTCTGGACTCTGTTCTGTTGGTGTGTGTGTCTACTCCCTTTGAAAGCATGAGCCTATGTAACTAGTTCCTCCTTAGAGTTTTGACACTGTAGCTCANTAGAGCCATTCCCTAGCATGCGTGAGGCCCTAGGTTCAATCCTTAGCACCACTTTAAAGAATAAAACAGCAAAATCGAAAGCCCTATTGTGTCTTTTAAGTATATTTCTTGGATCTTAAATCTTCTTTCAATGATATTTANAGTGCTGAAAAGATGCATATTTGTTGTTTTTGTTTCTCAAAGGGTTATTGTATATATAAAAGGATATGGATTTTNGGGGAAGTGCTAGCCATATCTGTCCATAATAAAATTCTCCATCAGTTTATGTAATGATTTTAAAATGATTTCAAGATCTAATTTCAATTGGACGATGATTTTTTATGAAAGAGACAATAAGGAAAACCAAAATCAATGTGGTATAATTTTCTTTTAAAATTAATATTTAATTGATGAATCATTGTATGCACTTCTGGTTCAGTGACTATAGTTCTTGATAAAATGAAAAGCTAACAAGAAAAATGAGAGAGCAGGTATATATATTTACATGGTAATCTACAAGAGATTATATAAGATTTCAAATAGCAGAGCATATGTGTCAAAGACAGTAGTTGACAGAAANCAAATCTTTCCATGAGAGGATTTGTGAATATAAGGAAAAGAAATAATCCTGAAGGAAGGTACTTCGAAAACCTCATCCTCTAGTAATTCAAATTTCAGCCCAAACCATGTCTCCTAAGTCAAGTAAGAAGGTGCTGGTTCATAGGCCTTGAACTTGAGCTAGTATTGGCTTCAGTGCAAATAAAACAGATGATGATATTTATATGAGATGGGTTACATAGTTCAAATCAACTGTGTTCTGAGATGGAACTCTAGCTGAGGCTCTGTAAGAGCATTGTAAAGGATAGAGAGATGTAGTAACCCTCTCCTCCCATCCCAGTTTAGATTGCTCAAAAAGAAAGACAAGGGCTAAGATAGGACAGAAGCTGCGCTCCAGTGGGTTTTATTGATTGAATTATGCAGTATTGATTGTTCAAAAGCAGATTTTGCTGACTGTTGTAAACAGAGCTTATAACATGTCAGAAATCCAGCTCTACTTTGCTTCTAACAGGTGAATAGAATTTCAATTAATTAACAGCAATGGACTTTATGTTCCTCTCAGTAATGAGAAATAGCATTCGTATTGCTACTCAACCTTTTGGGTAAAAAAATGGAAATAAAATGAATTATAATAGACCCCCTTCTATCCCTGAGAGATTCTGATGGTTGATCCNTTGTCTCTCATGGCTGTCACATTAGGATAATTATTTGGTTCTAATTTTTTTGCCTTTTATTATTATGTTTAACGTTTTAGCTGTTTTCCCTCCACTCCCATTCCAAGCTGTAGTCTCACTGAGACTCTTTACTCTAGCCTGCAGCTTCCCTACTTCTTTTTACTCTGAAAAGATTTTTTTAAACTCCTCATAGCCAGGAATACATATGCAAGTTAGAGAATGTGTGCATGGAATACCTGCACTGCATGGGAGGCCCCTGGGTTTTCCATACACCGAGCTCTAGATCCACTTTCTGCTTCTACACTGAAAAATTTTGAAGCTGGTACCTGTTGAAGACAGAGCGTTGTGAACAGCTAAGTCACATTAGGCCCTCAATGATCCAAGTTATCTGTTAGAAAGACACGCAGGAGCAGCCGTTGAGTAGTAAGATGAGTAATTGGAATTCAAGGGATGATGGATTGATAATGAAGAANCACATGGAAGAAATTAGGGGAAGAGAGATTTCTAGGTGATGATGAGCAGGAATTAGTTAATTATCACCAAGATTGTGTAAGCATCTTGCATTTAACTACTGAACATCTTCATTGGAAAGGTAAACTCTATTCACCTCTTCACGGTTATTTATCACAGGGATTATGACCGAGAACAGTTTGCTGATAACCAAATCCCACTGTTGGTAATAGGGACTAAACTGGACCAGATTCATGAAACCAAGCGCCATGAAGTTTTAATTAGGACTGCTTTCTTGGCTGAGGACTTCAATGCTGAAGAGATTAATTTGGTATGTGTTTTCACCAATGTGTGTCTGGGTTATATTCTAGTCAAAGAGGCTTTATTTCAAAGTAGAGGGCTCACCAAACACAAAGCAGACCAGAATCAGCATCTAGAATGTCACATGAAGGTCTCTTTCACTTTGAACTTGTACATTGATCTGTTGGAATCCTCAGACTGTATTCTGTGAATAGTACAAATCATAGACTCTTTCTTGAGAAAACTTAAAAAGCACACCAAATTCAAAA
>LZPO01066272.1:191439-226265 GCA_001675575.1 Neotoma lepida
ATTCCTTTGTCTCTGAGTTTAGGGACATGTCTCTGCTCCCAGGTGTGATACCTTGCAGAGAAAAGCAGCTCTGGGTTTGCATCCCTGGGCCCGATGCTTACCAGCTGCCCTTGAGCCATGATGCTTCACTTATAAAATGTGATGACAACTCTGGCCTTGCGGTGCTGTGGTGAAGATTACACACGAGAGAGTAGGTGTGAATGTGTTTGCCCGGTGTCTGACAGGTAATGGGCAAGATCCATGATTCGGATACGGCCATCCTGATGCAGTCACTTACAGGCTGTAGCAGTCCCTGTAAAGCCTCAGAATTTATATTCAGGTCAATTTGGCTCTTAGTTAGTTTTTTTTTTTTTTTCATTCTGAGGACTCTGTCTGCACTTTTGGCTCATTTTTCTCCCAAGTCCAAGGAAACTCCTTGTTCCTCCTTTCTGACCCATGATATTTCATCGATTCCTGAAAATATCTGTAAATGTACTTCCGCTAAAAGCTTAGGGTTTGTTTTGCAAGGCGAAAGCCAGAAAATTTCAGTCATTTTGTTTCCTGCCTTGCTGTTTATCTTCCCATGCTTACAGGAACTCAGAGGACTGAGTAGTTTGAAGGCTACATACTTTATCCAGTAAGACAGAAATGGAAGCATTTGGAGTGGTCAAAAATGTATCTTAAAATGTTTTGTCTACTTCAGTCATTTTTAAACGAGGATATTTTTTCTAAATAATTGACCTTTAACCTTCTATGACTTTCTCTTTTCTGCTACTAAGGATTGAACCTAGGAGTTCACGTGGGCTAGGCAAGCACTCCAAAACTAACTAAGCTATCTCCCCTCTTTTTACTTTTGATTTTGTGACAGTCTCACTAAGTTGCCTAGGGTGGCCTCGAACTCACTCTGTAGGCTGGGCATATCTTGAACTTGGGATCTTCCTGCATCAGCCTGCTGAGTAGCTGGAACTGAGGACCTGTGCCATAAGCCTGGCTTTGTGGGAAATTTAGTGGTCTAACAGATGCCCTCCCTGAACCCCTCCTGTGCCTCTCCTTTCAGCGTGGTGGGAAAAAGCCAGCCCCTGCCTCAGCTCTAACCCAAACTCCACAGATTCAGTCCCCACATAAGTGAGGACTTTAGGGTTTCAGTCTCTGCCCCATTCTCCTTAAGTAGGACAGACTCTTGTGACACATACAATTACACACACACACACCATCCTGCCTTTACCTGCTCCTCCTTAGTTCAACCATTCTTTCTCCCCTCGCCTCTAACATTTAGGAATTAGCATGGCAGAGCCTCCTCACTGTACCATCTTCCACTTCTCTCACAAAGGGCCATAAAATCAGTGCTCATTCTCCGAGTTCCTGTTCGACCTCCCAGTATGTGACATGGGCAAAGTGAAGGCATGAGCTGGCGACAGACAGAGGTCGGGAGAAAGGGAAGCAGGTATATTAGCGTTTTGTGTGGAGGAGGGAGTCAGGGCAGAATGGTTACCTAACAACCAACAGGTTCCAGTGCTTAGAAACGGTCATCACAAGTTGCCAGAAGTGTGAGACATGGAACTTCACTGTGGACAAAGATTCTGTCATGTAGATAAACTCTCCCAGGCAACCTCAGGGTGCTACACTCAGAACAATAGACAACAACTGTCTGGGCTGTGTCATGCCAATGACTTTTAGTTTCTTCTCTTTCTCCACAGTTAACCTTTTCTTTGGTGAGACTGCTAGGCAGAGAGTTCAAGACAGTTGCATTGCTTGTGGAAGATAGTTTCCCAGTCAGATAAGGACATTCCAGGCACTCCCTGTGCGAGGAAGCAGCAGACATGAGTCTGACCTTGACTCCGAGACAGCTTCTTTGTCTCAGCAGGCCCAAGTGTCACTTTGGGGGTTTCTCTTCCTGAGCCTCTAGGGTTAAATTTCAGAATCTCTGAGTTCTCTCCCAAAGTTGCCCGTCTGCTTAGCAACAGGACTCTATTTTCACCAGAAAAATAGGAAGCGTGGCACCTATGGGTTTTATAAATGCCGATGTGATGCTTATTATATGCCAGTGTGGGAGGATTGAGAGGGCATTTGGACCCCAGAGAGTTTTCTAGCTCTTTATTCAGGTGGCACAGGAAATCCTCAATTATATTCCTGACAGTTCTCTCTAATAGAGCCAAATCTCCTATTACACCAAGGAACAAAGAGGCTGTGAAATGACCAAACATGAAGAAATTAGGCACAAACAACATCATCTCTGAAAATCTCTTAATCGCCCATAAATTATAGGCTATATGAAAGGCTGGTCCTTTAAATCTTATACAAGAAGGATCCTGTGCATGCTACCCACAGAAGGAAATTCCTTTGTAAACTAAATCGAGAACAACTCAGCTAGACTCAATGAATGCTTACAGGGCAAGTTTCTTAGGCAGATTGGAGGGATGCGTCGGTGGAGATCACAGTCCCATTACTCATGTTAAATGGGGTGGCCAGAAGTTCCAGTGTCCTTGCCTGTGCATATCATTCTCAGCAGCTGCCTCAACAGCCAAACTGCAGTGCATCGTCATAGTCTTGTCCGCAGTTGTGTGNGCAACAGTGAAGCCATTACTTCTTTCATATGATTTTATTAGGGGCAGGGTAGGTTTTAAATCTAACCTTTAAGGAAAATATATAACAAAACCTTCTGCAAGTATGGGTATAAGGTCCTTGGGAATAGGCTTTTATTATCTGTTGTTTCCATGACTACTGTGCTGCACTTTGTTTCCTGTGATTACATCGCTTCTTAAGGTCATTTTGAGGTACAGGTTACATGTCATAGAATCTGTAAAATCACAAGTGTAGAGACCAGTGGATCTCTGCAATAAGTTGTTTACAGATTCATAACAGGTGCAAGCCATAAAATGAGAGACAAGGTTCTGGGACAAGTTCCCATTGTCACCTACAACCTGGGTAGTAGTTAGCAGATGTCTGTCAAACCAGAGCTAAGGATGTCCCTTGATAAACATAGGGAAAGAAATGCACTTCATTGGCTATAGATGGGAAGGGTCAACTATGACACTGAAGGAGAAAGTTTGGAGCCAGAAGGACAGTCCTTAAGGAGAGTTGTGGTCACATCTGGATTGTTTGAGGTTACAACAATTAATATGTAAAATAGGGTTCTGTGGTCCTGGTCATCATTGTGATTAGATTTAAGTCACAGTTTCAATATACACTGATATTTTATTGGTTTTAAATTAAATTCTGATTAATTTCTATTTCTTACCACTTTGGCCTCTGNCATTAAATTTGAGACATATTAGAATTATAAAATTAACCTAAGGTCAAATACAATTCTTCTAGTTTGAACCTCTCTTCNTCTCTCCACCTCCCCATCTCAGGATGGCTTCAAACTCATGATCCCCCTGCCCCTGCCTCTCTAATGCTAAGAGTATAGGCAGGTGCCACCACACCCAGCCTTGCCTTCTTGTAAAAGTAGCTAATTTCTAAAACCTCAAATGCTGTACGAATTAATAACATAGAAAGTGGAACCCTCTCACCTAGGCAAGAGTCACATGGATTTCAGTTGTGTGTGCTAAATCATTATGTGCTAAATCACAACTAGTCAACATANATTTTGCAAAGAAGTTCCTGACACTGTGTTTAAAAGCTTGAGTCAATAGCAAGAAACAAAAACAGCTGTGTTGGAATTGACAGCTGCTTTCTAGTCGACCCCTAATTCATGAACTACCCCCTTTCCTGTGTTTTCCATCCTAACACCGCACTGTTGGGGTTTTTTTTGTTTTGTTTTGTTCTGTTTTGATTTTCAAGATAGGGTTTCTCTGTGTAGTCTTGGCTTTCTTGGAACTCACTGTGTAGACCAGGATGGCCTCTTACTCAGAGATCTGCTTGCCTCTGCCTCCCGAGTGCTGGGGTTAAAGGTATTCACCACACCTGGCTTGACATTGTGTTTTTGTTTTTTTTTTTTCTTCTTGAACTTGTTACCTTATCCTTGTTTTGAATTCCTTGAACACTTTGTATATGGCAGTGACCAAACAGCTTTTGCCCCTAGTGTTTCCTCTGCTCACATACGGAGAGAGATGTGCCTCAAAACTCNTCAGGACCTTCGTGACACCAGTGTCATAGAAATAGCAGCTACCTATCTTCTTGACCTGTGATCTGTGTCACCTGCCATCTGCTTCCCTTGCCTGATAGACACTCTGGCTATTCTTGTACACATCTATCCTTTTGTCTTCATTTACTCCTTGACAAGTTAATATCTCTTTCCAATTTTATGCTTCATTAATTAACCACAGCATTCTGCGTTCATCTCTTCCCCTTCATAACCTTCTCCAAATATGTACTCCAGGCTCTCATGAAAGAAGTCTGAGAAAAGTATATTTAGGCTCCTATCTGACAGGCCTTCCTGGCAGAAGCCTGTATGGTAGATGTGTCTTTACCTGTCAAAGCCCAATGTTAATACGTTAAAGATCTCTGAGACTTTGAAGATTCAAGAATTGCTGAGTACTTCCTCTAATCTAACCTCTCCTACAAAGATCACCACCCGATAGGCTCTTGTGACGATCATCCTTGATGCCTTCCCAGAAGCCTGTGGACTATCCCACCACGGCCTTCATCTTCTTTAGTTTATATTTGATCCAAATCTGAGAATTAATGGGAGCTCTCGAGTGTTTTTAAATTCAGCCTTTGGAGGTTAGTTGGGTCCGTTAATATCTCATATAAGAAGCATGCCTAATTCTGTTTATTGTGTCTCTTCCCCTCACTTGTGAAAGCTCAGAATTGAATGAGCAAATCTAAATCCAATCCAAGTTTACAGATTCCAACTCACATTCGGAGTCAGCAATCTTTTCTAGAAGCCAGTCTTCCAGAGCTTGTTTTTCTTAGTATAATCCCTAAGGTTTAATGGTTGGACAATCAGACCTTTGACACAGTTAAAGCCTAGAAAGCCTAAACTATGGAAATTACTGCCTGGTTTTCAACTAGTGTGATTCGGACCATGTGGGAATTATTTCAGAATTAATTAAAGGTCATATCATAGAATTCCTTCTGTCCCAGAACATGCAACTTATCAAAATGCTGCCAACAATCCATCCTTCCAGAATACTTGCTGTTGAACTTGTCCAATTCTCCAGATCTTGCCATATTGACAGACTCTTTCCTCCAAAATACCTTAGGCCTTCCTGCCTTCTTTATCCAACTCTCTCTTTATGATCAGCTGCTGCCTCCCATGCCCCCCCTCACCTCCTTCTCCTCCTCTACTCCCCCTCCTCTTTGCAGAGTGAACCTGGGTCTCATGTTAAATATGCACTCTACTCCGAGTCCTGACAGACATTTTAAGAAAATAATTTAACCCCTCACATCCAATTACCCTATTAACTTCCATCCTATGTAAGTCGCCCACCCTGACTATTCTTAGAAGTTAACCTTGTGCTCAGGAAGCTGAGATGGGCTATAGTTGGGTTATATAACAAAGATCCTAACTTTAAAAAAAAAAAGAAAGAAGAAAAGGGTGAAAAAGAAAGAAACACACCTCCCATTCTCCCCTTTTGTCCCTGAGATGAAGACCTGTTATGTTTGCCTAGTCTGNCCTTGAACCCCTGTGTTTGGGAAATCCTGTGTCTCGGTTTCCTGAGTAGGTACTACGCTAATAGGGGACTATATCCCCATGGTAGTGTGGGAGCCCACAAAGGTTTCCTACTGAGATCTGAGCTCGCTTTACACAGCAGGGCTGCATTAGGGGATGGCTTGACCACGTGCACGGTCACCAGGTGTCTGAGATGGTCTGCACTTGGCTGTGCTGNGGGGAGGTCTTTTGCTCCACCCCTTGGCATTCCTTTAAAAGTCCTTTAGTACAGACAAAAGGGGTTGGTGGGTTTTGACCCAGGCCCTCCCGAGGCTGTCCTGTGTTTCTATCTGTCTCTCTCCTCTATATTTCTATCTACACATTCCTCATTTCTCCCTGCTCAAGACATCTTGGAGGAAAAAGTGGGGGCAGGCCCCCCACATGGTAGGCCTTATCCTCAAGAATAACACACTTTTATTCAAAACTTGCATAAAAGTATCAATGCCTAGGAATTCCACCAATGCAGAATTAACTACATCTAATGTTTTGGCTTATTCCTTTTCATTCTAGGTAATTCCTAGAGTTCTGTGCAAGCAGGTACCAAAAATAATTGAAAACAATGTCAATCCTTACTTGATTCTCCTTAAGACATTAACAAATATCTAATACATGTCTTGAAGCATTGCTTTGTAAAATCCCCTTCCTCAATTTTACCTAGACTCCAAGCCTTTTCTGAGCTGGGATCTTCTCTCTCCCTCTCTTGCCTGCCCCAAGCTCTTTGCCTTATCTCCACTGGTTTAGTTAATCTTTTCTACACTCTGCCCTCTGCCCTAGAAAATGGCGCCAGTCATGGAGCTTCCCCACCTGCTCTTCCTAAGACTGATATCCACAGTGAGACTGAAGTTCCAGGATATCCAGTGAGAATGTTCGAGTCAGAATTACTCTCCATGGAGTAGGGAGGAGCAGGGAAAGAACTGAATATGAATAATTTAAAAGCATTATTTGCATGTGTCTACTGTAATTAGCTCACGATATAATAGTTTCATTTTTAAAAAGAAAAAAAAACTCATTTTGTACCTTTTCCTATGTCTTATACTCCTGTTGGTAGATTTTGGTTGTTGGTTGTTGTCTGTTGTTTTGTTTTTTCCAATACAGGGCTTCTTTATGTAGTCCTGGCTGTCCTGGATCTCGCTCTGTAGACCAGGCTGGCCTTGAACTCACAGAGATCCTCCTTTCTCTGCCTCCCAAGTGCTGGAACTAAAGGTGTGCCACCACCGCCTA
The DNA here is from genome assembly GCA_001675575.1 of Neotoma lepida. NCBI lineage: Eukaryota > Metazoa > Chordata > Mammalia > Rodentia > Cricetidae > Neotoma > Neotoma lepida. The sequence goes on from LZPO01066272.1 coordinate 198,236, forward strand.
GCATTACTTTTTTAAAATTAATTAAATTTACTTAGTGCATGTGTGTGTTGTGTACATAGTGCTTGTGAGTGCATGTGCACACACACACACACACACACACACACACACACACACACTCACACTGCAGCACTGGGGTGGTAGAGAAGTCAAGCTTTCAGTATCTCCTGCCATGGGGCCCCAGGCATTTATCTCAGATCTTCAGGCTTGGTGACAAGCACTGTGCTGACCATCTGTAATGCTGTATTATAACCCATGTTGGTAAATGGATTCTACTGTCACATTCTGATACTTTCCATTTTGACTGCCATAAATCATCTGTGGTCATTTCAGTCCTTGTCCCCAGCACTCCAACGCACGAATGCTGACTTGCCTTTTTTTTCTTGCTGAACCTCTGCCCTTCCCTGGGTACCAGGACATTACAGTGACTCAAAATCCACAAAATCAAATCAAGGCTCTCCAAGTCCTGAACTAGACTATCACCTCCCCCTTGTGGCCATCTCCCTCCTGAAATTGGGGCACTCCTCTTTCCCTGTTGTTCTTACCCTCCTCTCTCCTTCCCTTGGATTTATGTTCGTCTTCCCTTTCCTCTCCACATTGGTTTGCCAAGGACGCCATAACANAAACAAAACAGAACTTGAGGTATCATTTTCTCAAAGCTCTGCTTCTCGAGACTGAGGCAGGTTTCTTCTACTGTCTTGTTCCTCTGTCTTCTCACCTCTCCCTTCTATCTCGTGCCTGTTCTTGCAAGGGCTNAAATCGTATTTAGTTACCAACCTCGCCCCTCTGCATGCTGTCAAGATTCTACCCCAGCCGGTCATGGTGGTACATGCCTACAATCCCAGTGTTCAGGAGACAGAGTCAAGAGGATCATGAGTTTGAAGCCAGACTCATGAGACCCTGCCTCAAAAACAAACAAACAAACATTTCTATCACATTCTAGGGGAAAGGATATATGAATGGGGGNAGGCGGGTCCAGACGATAATACTNTTCCTCACCCTTTCCTTCTAAATATCAACTGACGAATTCCCCCTTTTGTTGGATTCTCTTTGCTGCACATACAAAGGGAGAGTTATTGATGAAAAATACCTGGGTGAGATGAACCAATAGGAAGAATTCTTTGAGCAACTGAGAAATTTTCTAGCTTACTTCAAAAAATTAAAGTGTGGACCACACCTTAAGAAATTTTATAGAATTTACTTCTGAGATATCTCTNATTTTTCCTCTTCTTTTCCTTAACTGTAGAGAACACAGAACTCACTTCCATTTACCTGGATTATTATAACAGCCTCATAACTGATCCGATACAGCATCCTCATCTGGTGCCTGATTCGGCTTATGCTTGTCTAAAAGTCTTCAAATCCTGCAAACATTCTTTGGCCCCACTGCCCAGGCTATCAAGTGCAGGCTCCTACACCAGAGAGGAAGAGCCTAATGCACTGCCATGAGCTTTTAAACCCTCTACTTGAGTGCTTTTCAACCTTCCTGATGCTGCAACCCCTTAGTACAGTTCCTCATATTGTGGTGACCACCAACCATACAATTATTTTCATTGCTACTTCATAACTGCAATTTTGCTACTGTTATGAATCAAAATGTAAATACTTTTGGAGATAGATGTTTGTTAAGAGTTGCGACCCACAGGTTGAGAATCACTGCTCTCCTTCTTGCCATGCCCCCTGCTTGCCGGCCACACTTGGACCATCACCATTCCAGGAAAATGTGCTAAACTGTTCTGCCTTGATGCTTTATGCTTTTCTGTCTTCCTGGAATTTTCTCTTCCCTTTTAAACATCTATCAGTCAAAATCCCACAAATAATTTAAAGCTGGTCTTGAATATAAATGCTGCTTTCTTCCAATGAACTCGAGCCTTTCTTAGGGTGTCTGAGAGGAGTTCATGTCTCCATTATCTCTTTCTGGTCTGCAACACCTAGCACATACCTTTTTCCAAAAATCGCAAATATTTGTTGAACATATTCTCTGGTAGCTCAGCTCTCACCAGCCTATAAATAGACAGGATNGCATTTCCCTAAATGCATCTTCTGGCACTGGCCCTCACTGCNGTGCACATTGCCTTGTGCAGCCTTTTTGGACAGCTTGCTAGGTCTTCTGTACAGTTCATCTCTATCACCTTACATTTCCNTCCTTGGAAAGATACTGGAGCTGTCTGCAAACCAAATGATTTCATGTATACAGATGTCAGACAGGCCTTGTGCCAGGACATATTCCTGAAGGAATGCTTCTATTTATGTATCTCTTCCAAAGTCATTTCCACTATCTGTTTATTTTCCTACTTGGGAAATCTTCACACTTTGGGGTCTTGTGTAATGTTCTCAGAGTGGCACTGATGGGCAGTGGTAGGCCTTTAGGTCAGTGGGGGTATAGTCTCAAAGGGGAGTACAGAAACCCATTCTCTTCTTCTTCTCTCTTTCGATACCTGACTTGTGAGGTGAANGATTTACCTCCATCATAACATTTCACCCTCATCAGAGGCCCAAAGCCTGGTGCTTCTCACTCTTCTACTAGAATCTCCAAAACTATGAACCAGAATAAACCTTTTCTCTTTATAAGTTATCTGACTCGGGCATTCCATTATCATAACGGAAGGCTGACTAACACATTTAAACCATAACACTGGATAATGAATCTAAAATCTTCAGCTTTGTATTCAGGAGCAAAGTCACATTGGAATCTAGGTTTCCATTCATGATGACTTTTTGTTTTTTTTGAAGTCCCATGAAAGACTTTAGAAAGTCTTTTATTCCAAAGATCTCCAGCAGATCAAGCAAAGCCTAATCTCTCTCCACATAAATTATAGCTCCTCTTCTCCTGAGATTGATAGATTTGCTGAAGTCTTCTGTGAGTCACTCTTCATTTCACCCACCCCCTCTTCCCTCCCTGGTCTAAAAGTCAACACTACTAATATCCTGAACCTCCTCCAACCGTAGCTGCTGCTGGCTCTGGCTTAAGCATTGTGGCTATGGCTTTACCCACAAGTTACCAGCTTGGAATAACACGTCTGCCTCTAGTCAACCAATGTGAAGAGAATCCAGGTCACGCAGGGTAGCTGAGTCCGTGGAAGTTTTGGATGGAGTCATGAATCAAGGACTCTCAGTATTGAAGGGGATCTTCACATCATCCAGCCAAACTTGAGTCCTCCAACTTCAGACATATTGAGGCTTCCTCTCTCTTGTTTCCTTTTCATCTCCNGGCATGAATTTTGAATCTCCTTCATTAAATGTTAACAGAGATCCTCTTGTCTCCCTCTTTTGGAAATGTTAAAGAATTTTTCATTCAAACACGGAACACCCTTGGGAATGCTTTTCAAACTCTTTCAGCACCTGGATTTTAGTGAATGGAAGTTTATTCGCCAATGGAGTTTGCAAAACTGAAAAGCAAACTGTGTGACACACTGATAGCCCTGAGCGAAAAAGTATACAGAGCCAAGTCATGGTTGGGACTTCAACATCCCTCTCTCAGGAGCTGGCAGACCCACTGGACAGAAAATCAGGCCGGTTGAGCAACTTTGTACACATGTGAAGAACTGATTCACACGTTGGAAGTAATATTTGAACTTTTATAAACAATGTCCTCCATGCTTGTATTTGTTAATCTCTTCAATCATTCAATAAGTATGCATTCATACATACTATCGTCTAGATACTAGATACTACAATCTGTGCCACTGTTTTTGAAAGACTTAATTAAATTCCATATGGGAGGAGCTTTTCAGTGGTTATATATAGTATAAAAAAATAAATGGTTATGAAACTGTAGCATTATATTATGCCATTGGCTGGGCCACTTAAATAACAGGAACAGTACCCTCAAGGCTTGGAGACTGGGAGTCTAATAACAAGGTCTGAGAAGGGTTGATGGCTGGTAGTGGCTTTCTTTTTTGTTTTTTTTTTTAACTCTTTTTTTTTGAGATAAGGTTTCTTTGTGTAGCCCTTGCTGTTCTAGAACTCACTCTGTAGACCACTGTGGCCTTGAACTTACAGAGATCTGCCGGCCTCTGCCTCCCAAATGCTGAGATTAAAGTCGTGTGCCATCACGGCCCAGTTTCTTTTTTACTGGACCATCTTCCCTTTTGTCTCCACACAGCCTTTCCTCTGACTAGATGTTGGAAATGAGGTAATTGTATGACTTTTTTGGTTTAGTGCTCTGGGTTTGATTTTATTATTATTATTGGATAAGACCTTGGTGTCTACCCCAGGCTGTACAACCTTCAGTTCTTCTGCCTCAGTTTCCCAAGTACCTGGATCTAATTCTTCTTAGGCTATCATTCCTAAACTGTATTATTTAATTTAACCTTATCTACCACTGAAAGGCCTTACCTCCCAGGCAGTCTCACTGGAGGTTAGAGCTTCAATATATAAACCGGTATTGGAGGGGGTGGGGGTGTTAGTCNATATCAAAGAGTTTTATCAGTCACAAAGTGTCCTTTTACTGTCAGATGTTCTTCTATAGGAGCTCATGGAATTATAGTCCCTTCGTAACCCCATTGTTACCTATAAGGAAAGCAATTCAAACAGGGAAAATAATTTGCCCATAGAGGCAGTAGCAGAAGCCAAATCTTCCGGTTTGCCCCATGCCTGGTCCTATTGGCCTGGATTTACCAGGGCGACTGGTCTGCAGCAAATGCACTAGGCTGNGCTTCCNGCCTCAGCAGGGAAGGTTCTGTTCTGTGCTCCAAGGGCAATGTCTGTTCACTCCTCTTCACATTCACCAAAACATCACATCAGGGCTCCTGACCAAAATCTCTTGCCTGATGATCAAAGTTGAATACCTCTTGTGGTCCAGGCCTTATCAGAATCACGTCAGGATCTTTATTACTCCTCACAATACAGACTCTGTACAATCTCCTGCCACCAGACCCAACAGACACATTATTTTTCTCCCTGGACCATCTGGCGATCATTTTTACACTGGTGAAGCAAGGCTTTTCGGGGCCATGGCTTCCTTATCTGGAACGTGGGCCCTGTTGATGGCAGGCTTCCTACACCAGCATGTGGCTGCATTTTCACCCACCACCTCAGCCTCTCTCTCCTGTGGCTGGAGAGCTGGAGTGCTACCAAAGACTTTGGAAAACTCCNCAACAGACCTTGCCTTAGGCTCAGTCTTTCCCACTCACAGAAGAGCCTCTTTTCTGTAAGGTGGGGCTTCATTTCTACCCGTAACAGATATTTCACCTTTAGGCAGAGTACACAGGTATCNTAGTACAACAGCCAGGTAGCCAGCAGCAATTCACTTGCTGCTATGCTGTCTCCCTGCCTCTCCCATGCTCTCCCTTTCTCTTTCTCTCTCTCTCTCTCCCCCTCTCTATATATTATATATTTAGTCTTATATATTTTATAGTGTATATGTTTATAATATATATTTATATATTACGTATAAATATTTATGTATATATTTNTATATAATATATAATTACATAACACACATATATAATATAAAATGTCTCTCTCTCCTTCTTTCATATACCCTTGCCCATCTCTCTTTTTTCCTTGAATTTGCTAACTCTTAAGCTTGTATTATTTAAACATCTGGAAGCTGGTATTGCCACCACCACATCTGGCTTGAGATGCCATGATTTATTCGCTTTAGCTGGATGGCTTATCGCTTGATTGACTGGGTAGATTTTTCTAAGCATGATGTTTGGTTCAGCAATGCCATAGTCACCATTTGGTGACTATCTGAGTGCCGGTTGGCTGCACATAGAAGAACGTTTATAAAATGCTGATGTCTAGGTCCCACTTCCAGAGGTTCTGACTTAATTTGGCCATCGTTTCAAAGGCTGTCCAGTTGATTCTCATGGGTATCCACGGTTGAGAATCTCTGGTTAGCACTGAATGGTTGCCAGGGCAACGATTGATCTGATACTTAAATATCTTCCTCTGGGAAATCTATGGTGATGACTCTTTTTCAGGTGATTTTCCTCCACTGCTACCAGAGAGAGAGGCAATAGGCAGTGGTTAGTAGTAAACCATGGCTACCCCTTAATGCTGCAGCAGTACTTGGATAGGGTGTTGCTCCATGGGAGAACATGTGTTGCACAGGCACAGAGTTCAGAGNTTGGTCCCCAGCACACACACACCATCCTACATGCGCAGTGCTCAGCTATGCCCTTCCTGAGGTCAAGAGAATTTTCCTCCAGGTCTGTGGTTCTTGGCAGGATATTTGTCTCAAAGGGGTGTTTTGACAATGGGGTATTTTGGATCACTACAACTTGGAGGAATGCAACTGGTATCTCTCTGGCAGGGGCCAGGGGCAGCGCTAAGAATCTCTCTATGCATAGGGCAGCTCTACAACAAAGAATTACCCAGCACAAAATATCTCACATGCCAATGGTTGAAAGCCCTTTCTAGATCCTTGCTCTTTAGATTCCCCCTGTGTCCAAAGAGGTATCATCATGAATGGAATCAGCCTGAAGTATTTCCTGCGTTCTAATTCTAATTTGAGCACAATTTCAATGGTCTTTTTCAAACCCACATTTTGCATCCTTTTGAAGTGGTCTCAGAATGTCCTCATCCCTTTTGCTTTTATGAATTGATGGATGCTGCCTGACTGCATGTATCAGAGGCAGGATAATCTTAGCAGCCCCCTTTCTACTTGCTGCTCACTTCCCTGCCTGGCTGCCTTCTCAAAAATACAGACTGAGCAGAGTCCAGGACTTTGATGGAGCCCTTGCCCATCCAGCCTTCACCAGGTCTAACAGCCAAGGGAGCTAGCCCCAGATTGCAGGTCACTCTGGAAGATGTGCTCTGAGGCTGCTGGGCAGATGAGCTCCCAGCCTGGCTGCATCAGGTCCTGTATTACATTGATTCATAAACACGGCACTGATGTTTTGAGCGGGGCCTGCACCTGCTGATTTTTCTCCCCACTTCTTTAGATCAGTTCATTATTGAATTAAAGATCATTGCAATTTAGAATGAACCATTGGGCAGCCTGGGGACAAACGCAAGTTTTGGGGAAGAAATTGAACCGGGCACTGCATTTACCAAATCCAGTCTCAGCTGGATGCATTTTTCTGTCTCTTAAGGAAATAATTCAAAACTCCAAGGGCTGGAAGTAGAAGTAGAACCTTCCCCTGCAGTGTCAGGAGCCCACACAGAGAGGCTGGCATGCCAGGAAAGGGAGCTGATTATAAATAGCATGAAAGCGGCATCAGTCAAAACTCACAGATGTGCCTGAGCGAAATGTTAAAAGAAACACCTTCTGAGAGAGGGAGCGATGGGTTCTCTTTATTTTTATAATTGAAAGCACTACNGAACAAAGGCACTTTATATTCATATTAAATACACACACCCCTACAGCATAAAGAAAGAGATACACAGCCCTACAGCATACACACATACCTACAGCATACACACAGAAACACACACCCCAATAGCACATACACATGAAACATACAACCCTACAGAGCATACACACACAGCAAGAGAGAGAGAGAGATACACACCCCTACAGCATACACATAGACACACACCCCTATAGCACATACACACAGAGACATATATACCCCTACAGAGCACACACACAGGCACACATGCGTGCACACACACACACACACACACACACACACACACACACACCATGAAAGCAGGACTATTCACTGGGAGGGGACCAGCTAAAGGGGTCTGTGAGGGTTGGGGGATGATGGAGGAGCCAGGTATGAACAAGTTACCATGATATATACGTACAAAAATACAATGATGAAACCTACTATTTTGTATGTTAATTAAAATTTAACTAAAAATAGTAGTACGTATTATTTTGCCTACCTATTGCATAAAGTAGCTTATGAAATATTCTGTGGTATTTCTAGTTTTTCAAGTTAAGCTCATTTTAAAAATGTAAATAGTGTTCCTAAAATGATTAAAAAGTTATTTTTTCCCCAGAATTACCTTTTCAAGATTTTGGTCTTCAGGGATTTCAGCATCCTGGTTGCATCACTTGGGGTTATGGCTCAGCTGTGCTTACACTAGAATCTTAGGGGAGTTGGTGGGGACAGCTACAAGTGGGAAGGAGTGATCCCAGAGTAACCAGAGGGTAGCATAAAACCAACCTATGCCCATGGGAAGGGCAGAGGCTGCAGCTATGCTCACAAGGATCCTGGCCTGTGAGCTCCTGGTAGCTCCTACCCCAGAGGGTCCATGGCTAGTTTTGTCACCCTGAGGAACTGCAAGTGTACAGAACCTCCTATGGGGGCCCAACTGGATGCTCTGCCTTTGCTGAGAACAGGCAATTTGGAGCTCAGGTACACCCCCAGGGTACCCTTGCCCACAGCAGTGCTCAGAAGAGCTGGGCTGGAACAAGGCATGATCAATGTGTTCATAAACCATAGGTTTTAATGTGAAGGACCGGGAAATTTGAAGGTGGTTTTCAACCCTGACTTCACAATATAATCACCAGGAGGTTTTCATTTATTATTATTATTATTATTATTATTATTATTACTATTATTATTATTGATGATGATGCCTAGGACTAGAGAGATGGCTCAGCAGTTAGGAGCACTGGCTCTCTCTTTCTCTGCCTCCAACTTGTGGACCATGATACAAGCTTTCAGCTACTGCTCCAGTGCCATTCCTGCCCGTCTGCTGCCATGAGGGTCACGGACTCTCACCTCTGAAACTGTAAGCAATAGAACAGTATCGAAGAAACCCCCATAACTCTTAAGCCATTTTTGTACCCATGGACATATCTTGCCATGGCAGTCATAATTGTAGTGGCAGGATTCATATCTGGGTAAAACTGTTGGTAACATTTCTCTCCCAGCAGCCTCTGGTACTGTGAAGGCTGGTCAGCAGGGAGGGAGCTTCCTGGTCAGTACCAACTTGAATTCTCCATGTGACCGAAGAATGTAGTGTCCTCAATGATGAGATCTTGCCATCATATTCTGGTGGGCAACCAAGAACACTGGAAATAGCTTGTACTATTTTGTGGGTCTCCCTGACCTTGTTACCTTGTTATCTAAGGGGAGATATCTTACATCTGCCGTGTGCTTTTCATTTGGCAACCTATGGCTTCTGGGCATTATCCCCTGTGAACTCTAATTATACTCTTTTATATGAGTAAAACACACACACACACACACACACATGCACACATACACACACATGCACACATACACACACATGCACACATACACACACAGGCACACATACACACACAGGCACACATGCGTGCACACACACACACACACACACACACACACACACACGAGAGCACACAGAGAGAGAGAGAGAGAGAGAGAGAGAGAGAGAGAGAGAGAATCTTTTAAAGAAATAATGGATAATCATTAGTTCAAACACAACAAAATCACAAATGGCCAGAACCTCGCAGAGGGAGCCATTGTCCTTTTTCCTCTGTGTACTGAATCTATTTAATAAGCCTGTGGTCTCTCCCTGTGAAGTCATTTTCCTGTATGGGCATTTCTTTTTCCAGCTTAGATGGAAACCATTTGAGATTCCAAAAGCATCTCAGAAGAAAGTGGACTTTGTGAGCGTAAGTCAATATTCTCCGCGCCTTCCCACTGCCCTCCTCTGTCCTGCGGTGAGTGTGCTAACCATCTGCAGTCGCAATGCCAAGCAGAGCAGCCTGAACCGGAGGTGGCAGAGACAAAGCCACCTGTGTGTACCGTGGGGGCTGGCTGAGGGATGTCTTCCTTACAGGCACCATATGGCTTCTGACACCAAAGGGCACCCAGGAGTTTTTTACCTCACAGAAAGGCCAAGGACAGTCAAATTTCCTCCCTCCAGCACTTCTTTGGGTCAGAATGGGCACTCTTAACCTTTTTGATCCATGGTGCCTTTGATGGTCCTAGTGACATCTGTTTTTATTTACATATTTATTTATTTATTTATTTATTTATTTATTTATTTATTGGCTTTTAATTTGGAGGTTTGGGGGTTTTGTTTGTTTGTTTGGTTGATTGGTTAGTTTGGTTGAGATAGGATCTCCCCCTGTAACTCAGGCTGGCCTTGAACTCACGATGGTTCTCTTCCCTTAGTCCCAATTGCTGGGATTACTGCTATGAGCCACTATGCCTGGCATAACCTGTGTTTTTGACAGGGTAAAATAAATTACATCAAATTACACAGACAATTATGTTGAAATGCAATGGTAAAATATTTCAAAAAATACTGTATTTGTTTTATAGTTAAAAACATGCCTCCTAGTTAATGTACTAGATCATAAGACCTATGGGAAAATCCGTTCACTATAGTATGAGCCCAAATGATACTTTGAGACACCTGTGATGAATGCTATAAAAATGCCCCAGTCATTGACAAAGTTAGAGGCACTTCCGGTGCTGCTTGTGGTTTGCTGCCTGTATTCCTTTTTTTTTCTTTTTTTCTTTTTTTTTCTTTTTCTTTTTTTCAAGACAGGGTTTCTATGTGTAGCTTTGCACCTTTCCTGGAACTCACTCAGTAGCCCAGGCTGGCCTCGAACTCACAGAGATCCGCCTGCCTCTGCCTCCCGAGTGTTGGAATTAAGGGCGCGCACCACCACCGCCCGGCGCTGCCTGTATTCCTAATACTTGAAGGAAACGATAACTTTCATTCAGATTAGTAAAAAATAAATTTAAAAAATGTTCCCATCCAAGAACTTGAAACCCTTGAAATGGATCCCTGGGCTAGAATGGCATCAACCCAGGTGGTACCCTGCTAAGTACAGTGCCAGCTGGCAGCCCTTCTTGATTAGTTACAAAGGTTGGCAGTACTGGGACACCTGCACCCACAGCAAGAAGTGTGTGGGTGAAGGGATGGAGCTCTCAGGGGGTAGTGCTCCAAGAGGACAGAGGAGGGTTCCGCAGGCCATCTTGGCTTTGGCTTACTTAGGGACACTCCAGGTGCCCCGCTGTAGCCCAAACTGTTTAAAGCATCTTGAAGCCTTTGTCCTTAGAAGTGTCCCCATACCTTGTGAGGACTCACTTTAGTAGACCTCAAACTTCTCAGTTAAGTGACAATAGAAAAATACATTCCTGTCCTGTGTAAGTTATGGCTATCTGAGAGCAGAACTCTGTTTTGGCTCCCTGACCTCAGGTTTGGGGCAGAGTGATGTAAGACGTCCCCTCCCCCAGCCCATGTCAGGGCTTCTTGCACTGTAGATCATCTGGTCCTATAGCAGAAGGACTTGCAGTCAGCTCTGCTCTGCTCAGCTCTGCTCTGGGGAGAGTAGCCTGGCTTTCTTCCCAAGAGAGGGCTGCCCCAGGGTGGGGTAGACTTGGGGGGGGCACTAAATGTCAAGGGAAGCTTCAGATCCCCATCCCCCCAAATCCTTCTACGGGGTATCACCTCCTTCCTTCCTCCCTCCGGGTTTATTGTGATCATAATAAAATATGTCTCAAATCCATTTAAACAAATTATGTTCTGTAAGTTCATCTGACGCGGCCATTAAGAGTTCTAGGTCAGCTAGGATGGGACATAGCCCACCAAATGTAAGTCAATACATTTCAGGCAGCCTCACTCCCAATGGCTTCTGGGACATTCTCAAAGAGAAGAAGACTAGAATCTTGCAAGCTTCATGACTCTCAAGCACTGGGGGCGGGCTGGGTCTCTTACACACTATTCATTCTCTCCTCTCTCCTGCTCTCTCAGGGGCTGCACACCTTATGTGGAGCTGGAGACATCAAGTCTAACAACGGCCTTGCAATTCACATTTTCTTGTGTAACTCCTCCATGGAGGACAGGTAAGAGGCTCAGTGCTGGGGCCTGATGTACCCATCCCCCAGGGCCTGTTGGNCTGAGAGTAGAGACCTAATAAAGTCACACATACACAAACACTGTCCTNTCGTTAGTTGTTCCCCTCTTGGTGGTATGGATTTCCTGATAATGATATCAATTGAGAATTTCTATTTTGACTGGCTCTGAAGACATAGACAAAAGTGTCATGTAACAGGNTAGGCANAAAGGAGAGGTTAGGACCCTATGATNAAGGAGTAGTTCAAGTAAGGAGGTTGGGGACAAACAGAACTAATTTCTAAGGCTCCCTAGTATACCAGGCTTTTTCTTTTGGGCCACCAACCAGCTCCCAAATTGTGACACAAGAGACTTATTATCAGTTTTGAATGTTCAGCCTAGCTTAGGCATGTTTCTGGCTAGCTCNTTTAACTTAAATTAACCTGTTTTTCTTTATACCTTTTGACTTGGGCCTTTTTACCTTTTTTTTTCTTCTGTATATCTTACTTTCACTGCTTCTCGTGTCTTGCCTGGCTTTCTGCCCCGGGGCGTGTCCTTCTCTTTCTCCCTTGCTCTCTTCTCCTTCTTTTCTCTCATTCTAGATTTCTCCTCCTATTTATTCTCTCTGCCTGCCACCTATCCTTTCTCTGCCTACCTATTGGCCATTCAGCTCTTTATTAGACCAATCAGATGCCTTAGGCAGGCAAGGTGAAACAAATGCAACATGTCTTTACGTAATTAAACACATATGCTTACATTGTTAAACAAATACAGTGTAAACAAATGTAACATATCTTTACATAGTGAAAATAATATTCTACAGCACCTTAGGGCTCAAGTTCAAAGTCACACTGCATGACCAGTTAGGAAGGCAAAGTGTCCGCTTTGACNGATAGCTGGCAGCTTTGTGTGAGCTGGATGTTCCTGCACATAGAAGTTTACATACTGTTNTTTTAAAGGGGTGTGCATGTCAGAGCACACGTGTGTAGAAGTCAGGGACTACTTGAGGGAGTCCCTTCTCTCCTTCTCCCATGCGGGTCCCAGCAATCAAACTCAGATGCTAAGGCTTGGAGGCAGTTGCCTTTACCTGCTGGGCTATTTTGCTGGTCCTTATATTCTGCTTTCTTTGCAATTTGAAAAAGTAAATGACAACCTGCCTTTACTGTGGAAAGCAGACTATCATGGCAGCTTTGCACACAACCTCTAGAATGACACCATTATGCCTAAAGCTGAAGTCTGACCTTGCTGACTTCATGAATTCGTGTGAGCTATTCAACTTTTTTTTTGTTTTTATTTTTATTTTATGTGTATCAGTGTCTTGCCTGCATATATATCTGTGCACCATGTGCACCTGGTGCCTGTGGAGGCCAGAAGAGGGTGTTGGATCCCCTGGCACTGGGGATAGGGACAGTTGTGAGCAACCATGGGGTGGTAGGAATAGATTGTGAGTCCTCTAAAGAAAAACAAATGCTTGTAACTGCCGAGCCATCTGTCCTGCCCTAGCTGTTCTACCCTTTGAGTCATGTACCAAGGCCAAGATTACAGCCCTATGAGACATTGGAGACCTCCCTTTGGGTCTAGCCTCATATCTCTCCACGGAAGCCACAATGGCCTCTCTTCTCTCAACATGCCATGAGCCTGCTTGCCCCAGGGCACCTGAGCTCACTTCTCTTTTTGCTTGGAGTTTCTTCTCTTGCCTAGATGATACCTTTAAGTCTCTTGTCAAATGTCTCCTCTGTAGGGAGGCCTTTGTTTTCTGCCCTAACCAGTGCAGGTCCCTATTCCTTCACATCCCCGAACTTGACTTTCTCAACACCAGTATGCCTTGCAAGGATAGAGTTCTGCACTTGTGTGTTTCCTGTTGCAATCTCCTAGACCTTTAACTCCACAGGGGGGCTTCTGCTGGCCATTTTATACCCAGCACCTGGTCCGTGGTAGGCACTAAATAATAATTTGTAGAATGAATGAACTTGTCCAGAATGTGTTAAAACTGAAAAATCACAGAAAATACTCTATTTCAGATGCTTTTACAATTCAGATGGGGATTTCCTGATCGGTAAGCTCCTGAGTGGGAAAATTGACTGATCCCTAGCCCCGAGCTAGATTCCAGGTGCTGTTTTCTGTTATTGTTGTTGCATTTTACTTGCCTGCATTCTCCCATCTGTTTTATTAAATGAGGTATCATCTACAGAGTGAGGTCCAGACGCCACTGGTGGTCTGGAAAAGATTCNTAGCATACCTCCAAGTGTCTAATGTATGTTCTGGGCTTTCTGCCTGTGGCTGTCTCTGTTGGGCCTCTCTCATGTGGGAGATCTTGGCAGCTGAAATGAAGCTAATAACATTTGACTAACTTATTAGGAAAATTCTATTTGTTTTTAAACTCACCCAAGGAAAGCCCATTTGTCATCAATAACCACCGTTAAGATAAAAATTTTATGAGACCATCTAAAATGTAAGGCCCATCAGGATTCTGGTCTTCCCATGCGTTTGATGGTGTTAGAATCAGTATTCAGGTGTGAACATTTTCGTGTGGTTGGTAGACATGCAAATACCAGCATTTCTGCTGAAATGGCAGAAAAGAGTGATTTCTCTGTGCTATTTCTATGACCCTTTTGGGTCAATTCACAAAAGTGCAGAGACACAAGCTCCNCAAAGGGATGGGGGTGGGGGAGAAGATTGAGATTTTGAAGAACTTTCAAAATCTTCTAGACCGTGAAATAGTTAACTGACATTGTCAGAATATAACTTACCCCCAAGAGACACAATGGAGGTCTCCTCATGTGCAGTAACAAATACAGCCCTTAAGCCTGCAGGTTCCCCTTAACAGGGCTGCTAACCACTGCACTGTATTTTTTTTTTTTCTGTTTGCCAGTTCCCCAGAAAGGGAAGCTTCTCATTTATACAGAGTTTGGCAAGATGCTCCTGCAGCCCAACGAGATCTGCGTCATTCAGGTTGGTAATGAGCCCCCTCTCCCCACTGCCTCTCCCTAATTTGGGAGCAATCAGATGTTTCAGCTGCTGCTATTTCTAACACTAAAAATGTCTCTGTCATGTCTGGGTACCAGGGAGGAATGTGAGTTCCACAGAAGACTTCAGAGTAAGCAGGCTTAGTGCCTGCTTTGTNGAATATAGCNTGCAATCACAAAGCAAAGAANGCTTATCACTTCCTTTCCCTAAATGTTTGTAGTCTGCTTAAGGCTGAGACAAAGGTAGGAGATGGTGGAGGTATTCAAAAAAATATTTTTTGGCTAACTGGAGGCTGCTGTTATTTCTGGGCCCAATGAGAGATTAATTATGGGTATGATTAGGAACTAGATTTTTCTTTGTAACCCATCTTTAATCTGCTAGCCTTTCACAATTGTCTCAGTTAGGGTTTCTATTGCTGTGAAAAGACACCATGACCATGGCAACTCTTACAAAGGAAACATTTAATTGGGGTGGCTCGTTTACAGATTCAGAGGTTCAGTCCATTATCAACATGCCCAGGAGCATAGCGGGCGGCAGGGAGCGTGGTGGCGTGTAAACAGANGTGGTGCTGGCTGTATCTTGACCAGAAGGCAATAAGAAGTGGACTGAGACACTGGGCGGTATCCTGAGCACAGGAAACCTCAAAGCCCNNCCCCTCAGTGATGCGTTTCCTNCAACGAGGCCATACCCACTCCAACAAANCCANACCTCCTAATAGTGTTCCCTATGAGATTATGGGGTCCAATTACATTCAAACTACCACAACAACATGCCTGGAAACATGATCACATTACTTCTGCATATAACTGNAAGTTANGATTTATTTAAGAGGGCATGCTTGTGTTTCTGTCNTCCAGAGAGGAATGCGATTCAGTGTCGATGTCTTCGAGGAGACCAGGGGCTACATCCTGGAGGTCTACGGTGTCCACTTTGAGTTACCTGACCTGGGACCCATTGGTAAACCTTCACGAAGCCTCACTTGAAATGCATCTCCTTCCATCTCTTCCTCAATCTCACATTCCAATTTAACTTCCCTCTCCAGACAGCTTCCTTAGACCAAGTGCCTTCCTATAAAATACAGGAAATAACAGAAAAATTACCCAAACCAATCTACTCTAAGTTTCTCTAAAATAACATGACAGAACAATGGTGATAAAGGCATTTAATGGGTTTCTGGTTAGATAGTATTTATTACAAAGGACACAGAAGGGGATCANAAGAATAGCTTTACCAAGAATGAGATCTGAGATTTGATTAAATTCTTTTGGGTTTTGTTTTTTTGTTTTTGTTTTGTTTTAAGTTGGGGTCTCTTATATCCCAGGCTGACCTCTAACTCTCTGTATGGATGAGAATGACCTTGAACTTCTCTTTTTTTAAAAGATTTATGTATTATGTAAACAGAAGAGGGTGCCAGATCTCATTACAAATGGTTGTGAGCCACCATGTGGTTGCTGGGAATTGAACTCAGGACCTCTGGAAGAACAGTCAGTGCTCTTAACCTCTGAGCCACCTCTCCAGCCCAACCTTGAACTTCTAACCCTACTGCCATTGCTTCTGGAGTGCTGGGATTATAGGTGTTCACTACCATGCCCAGCCCCATGCAGTGCAGAGGACTGAACCCAGGGTTTCATGCATGCTAGGCAAGCAAGCCTTTTACCAACTGAGCTACATTCCCCTAATCCTGAGATTCGATTAAGTTTTGATGCCAAGTTAAAGAGAAGAGGAAAGGGAACTGCCTAAGCAAATATATGCTAATGAGGATGAGCTTTGTGTACAGTTGTTTTGTTAAGCCAATGAACTGTAAAAATGGCCTGGGTTCTGTTCCCGTGGAAAGATGGACTGGGCTGGGTGACACATGGCCTTTGAACATCACGTTCCTTCTGAGCACATTTCACAAAGTCCACACACTTAACAAGTTTATCTCTTCATGCTATGAAGGAGCTATAAACAACAGCCCCTATGAGGTAGATTAAAACTTCCCCTTTCCCTGCTCCTACTCTAACAGCTGAAGGCAGGGGATGCAGGAGGGAAGCGAAGATCTTAGGAGCAATTGTTCTCAATCTCCCTTGGAGAAAAAAAAGGAGCGGGGGAAATTGTCCCCTGGTTTCATCTTGGGCCTTACCTCCCAGTTCTTTCCTTCCTTGTCAACAGCTTTTCAGAGCAACAAGGACAGGCCAGCATGTGCCTTCTGGTCACTCCCCTGGGGATCCAAATATTCAGAGGAAGGTGGGAGGCAGTAGAGAGGCAGCTGGAGCCGTGGTGGGCCGTCTGTCATCCTGCTTGCCGCCCACTCTTCCCACTTTGGTCTAGCTTCCTGCTGCTGTGCAGGCAGCAGAGCCTTCAGGTTGCACGGAGCATGTACCCTCTGGAAAATATATATAATTTACTAACCAGCTGGGGGCTCTCTTTTTTTTTTTAAACCCCAGGAGCTGGAAATGATAAAACACTCCCCAGGCCTCTCCTCTCCGAGTTAAATTATGTTTTTGCACTTANGCTTTTTCATATTTTGTCTTTTGATTTATTTCCTTTCTCTGGAGGGCACACTCACTCCTGAACAAAGCTAAACAAGCAGGGCCTCAATTCTTCCTCTCTGAGTGGCAGGCACATATTTTTTAGGCTGGACAACAGCTTTATAGTGGTNGCTTTTGAGTTCTATCTATTAGGCAAAGGCCTGCCTAGGACAGTAGCTTACAGCCTTTTTATATGAGATCAAAGTCCAAGGATGTGCTGGGGAGTCCCCAGGGCTTCCTGGGACAGAGATCTGCTGTTCTCCCAACTCTTCCCTTTCCTCCTCTTCAGTCTCCTCTCCCTTTCTCTCACCTGTGGTATATGATCAGTGATGAGGTAATGTATATAAAAAGATGAGCCATATCACTCTACAACTTTAGAAGACAATGCTGCTTATGAGGATTTTTGAAATTTTCTGTTTTTCAACCAAATCTCTTGGATCTTTCTACAAATCTACCAGACTGAGATCCAACAGATTCTGTGCTGCTTGGGATTGAACTTAGGGGCTCACAAATGCTGGGCAGGCACTCAGNCATAGCCCCAGCTGGGAATCCAGTAAGGATTTTGGTGATGAAAGTCATTTGTGGAATGGCTCATGACACATAGAAGGCCTTTCCCTTTGTGNGCATCTTTCCTTTGAAAGTTTCTAAGTTTCTAAATGGGGTTCTGGGCACTGTGTTCTAGGAGCAAATGGCTTGGCCAATCCTCGTGATTTCTTGATCCCTGTTGCCTGGTATGAAGATCGTCAAGTACCAGGTGGTTACACTGTGATTAATAAATACCAGGGCAAGCTGTTTGCTTCCAAGCAGGTAAGGTAAGACGGTCGGTAGCCAGAGAGTGAATGTGGCGTTATAAAGCACCAGTTGAGAGCCATGGTCAGCGTTAGGTACATTATGTATGTCCCTTTGTCTCTATCACACCACTAAGGTACTGCATATTACATACTATTTGNCTTCCTAGTCCTGGGAACAGGTCAGATAGCGATGATTANNTCNCCCGTATCCCAGTGAGTGACAGAAGCAGGGTTAAAACCCTNANCTGTTTGACTCNAGAGATGGTGCTTTTTCTGCTCATCTAGCAATGGAAATTTGGCAATATACAGGTCTCTAAAAATGACNTGGGGAACATGACATATTGGCCACCTAGCATGTTCTGAAAAAGATGAGTCACCACAAAGATCAGCCAAGATTGATATTCCTNAGTGACACCTTATTTCAAATACAAGTGATTNATTGTTGATCCAAAATAAAGAGAATTTAGTTAATTAGCTTCAATTATACCAGAGANCTAGTAAACTCAGGACATGAAATCACAGGCAATAATATAAAATTAATTTTGAGAGATGGTAACAGTCTGTCCTTTCTATAAGAGTGTCACATGGAAAAATAACATAATGTATAACCTGTGCTATAATAATACTATATGGCTTCTTGTTCATTTTTTTTTGAGACAAGGTCTCATATAGCCCAGGTTGGCCTTGAACTTGCTTCGTAGCTAAGAGTGACCTTGAACTCCTGGTCCTCCTGCTTCTACAACCTAAGAAAGAACATTTCAGGTGTGCACCACCATTCCAGGCTATTACTATGTATTATTTCTTAACTTATTGAGTACATAATGTTAGAACAGATTAATCATATAATGAAAGGTACCCAAGTAGCCCTTCTGTTATTATTGTTTGCTTTATTTTTTTATTTGTCTGATTTACTGTCTATATTTACCTAGCATGTGTTGGCCATGCCAACCAGCAGAGGCACACGAGTTTGGAACTTCAGCTTAAACCCTAGAGCAAACAGCAATGTGTCAGCCTCAAGTTCTCTGGGTCGGGATTTTTCATAAGTGGTTCGGGGACTATTTGTTTTAGAATCAGAAAGCCTTGTTTAAAATGCTCGTACCTACATAAATACTCTCACTGGGCAAAAATGAAATTATTATTATATTTTTATTATTATTATTTTACATACAACTGATCGAGAACCTCTGTTCTGNCAGTAGCCAGCAGCTGCTGAGAAAGCTTTCTACTTCCCAGGGGGCCCTTGTAGTGGTCCCACTGGTCCATTCTCCTCTGCCATGGTCTGTGCCCTGGGAGGCTGACATTTATCCACAAAGTAGCCTTGGCTCCTCCCAGTATTTGATTCAACTGGAAGGCATTTTATGACAGGAGGGAGAATAGCTGGGCATTTCTTCACTGCTTCCTCCATATATATATATTGGTTTTTCAAGACAGTGTTTCCCTGTGTTAACAGCCCTGGCTGTTCCGGAACTCAATTTGTAGACCAGGCTGGCCTCAAACTCGCAGAGACCCTCCTGCCTCTGCTGGGATTAAAGGCATGCACCACCACGCCTGGCTGTTTCCTCCCTATTTAAAACATAAATAGGCCCTGATCTAATTCCTGTTGAGTGGCCTCAGTGTAGGGAGTCAGCTCATTGCAACTTGTAAAAGCTGATGTGCACACATCTTCCCCACCCTGGTGTTCAGCAGTGTCGCACTGGGACTCAAAACCAGATCTCAGCACATAACTAAAAGCATTCAACGTTGGGNTTTGTTTGTTTGTTTGTTTGTTTTTGTTTTACCAGAAAAAAGTATTATTATTGGGAGGGAANAATAAAATATCATAGTGAAAGTATTCATACCATAGATATCAGCAAATACTATAAATCAGAGCTTTGTTTCCCCAGAGACTAACTAAAAATATTTAAAAATATACTCTTCTTTAAAGCAGTAAATCCACAGGAATCTGTTTAAGAAGTATTAGGGAAATTTATTAAAGTAAATTGAGGAAATACACTCATGAATACAGAATGGAGTAGACAGCTGAAGTTGTCCTCTGATCTGACCCAGAGTGAATCCCCCTCTCAGGCAGGAGCAGGGAGAAGGAGCATGTGACCCTTCTCCCACTCCTTTTAANAGGTCCTGTACAATGGCAGAAGCANCGCCTCCTTCAGGCCCTATAGCCCAAGGTCATGGGCGGAGCAAATACCACTACAGTTCTTCATGGTTCTAGATCTTCCTGGCATCCTATAACAGTATTTTCCCTCTTTATTCTTCATGCCCAAAAATATCAATGCCTTCCCACTGTTGTAAGGCTCAGATATGTCAACACTTCTAACCATTCCACTTAGCCCTAACCATGCCTTTGTGAGTAGTCTTTTCCCTAAAGCTTTTTTTCCCTTTGTTCTTGAGAATATCATAATATCATAAATACAATGATATATGATCATATTCATCCCCATTTTCCCTTTTCCTCTCTCCATATCCCTTCAAGACTCCCAACTTCACATCTTTTAATAATTTTTTATTGTTTATACCCCTCTGATTACAGTTAGTGCTACCTCTATGTGCATGGATGTAGGGCCATGCACAGGAACATGGGACTCCTACCAGTGGCACATCTTCAGGGCCTGGAGGCCTGGAGATCATCTATGCCATTTATAGCAGAATGTTGGCTAGCTCGCTCTTATGCACATCATGTGCTGGTAACTTCAGCTGCTATGAGTTCATTAGTTTGNTATCTGCCATGTCATGTCTAGAAGACAGTATTTCACTACATTCCTTCCCATCTTCCAGCTCTTATTCTTTCTGCCTCTTTTTTCAAGAAGGTCCTCGAGCCTTGGGCTGGCTGGGTGTTGGTAGAGCTGTCAGATTTAGGGCTAAGCACTCAAACCTCTTATTCTCGGCATTTTGACCAGCTATACATCCTGAACTTTAGAATATTCTTCCTTGGATCCTCCTTCTTGACTAGATGCACGGTACCCATGAGGAAGATCNTAGCACGAAAGTGATCTCCTACCCAAGACGACATAGGGAACGGTGTTAATGTCATTCCAAAATCTCAAACACTTAGGCTGGATCTCTTCAAGGTGTCTTCTTCCACGAACTCAACAGCAGACACTGTCTAGGAGAAGTTCCTTTAGGAGAAATAGCACAGCAAGNGCCTGCTGCACCAGGAAACAGAGGGAAGCCCAGATTGTCTGAGAACTGCTGGCATCCACAGATTCCCGCAGCTATGTTAAAAACTGAAAAAGCATCACTTGATGAGTGTGCTAGGCTTCTGCTGTCTGTGTGATGAGACTGACAGCTGCAGCTTATGAACTGGAAAAGGGGTTAGTGACAAAGTGAGGACCTAGGACAGGGCCTGTGAAGCAACCACAGAATGGTTATGAGCTACAATGCTCCCAAAGGATGGTCTAATTAAACTTAGAACAACATCAAATAAAAAGGGTTATGTCAGTAAGTATTGTAAGTCTACAGCTACAGACATATTACATTCTAAAACCATGCTTTCCTGATTTCTGTGATTAGGATGTTTCCCCATTCAATGTTGTGGCCTGGCATGGAAACTATACACCCTACAAATACAACCTGGAGAACTTCATGGTCATCAATGCAGTGGCCTTTGACCATGCGGTAAGTCTGGACCATGCAGGGACCCTGGGGATGGGACAACTCTTGAATGGGAGGGATCCGCAGGCCTAAGGTTTTCAAGGTCATCCTTGCAAAGCCTCAACAGGATCATTTGTCCTTTGGTGAAGGAATGCATTACATGGCAAATGAGGAAGCCAAGAAATATTCAACCTAATTTACTTTTCTTCAATGTAACCGCAACTCTCATAGATGGGAATAGGAGATCCTGCAAATGATAATAGTGAAGTCAAGAGGAAAGTTCATTTACAGATCTGGCCACCTTGCAAGCCTGGGGCATNTACTCTGCTTGCTCTGGCTGCCTACTGCTCANCAGCCTGTGCTTCTGGTTGTGTTGGCTATGAAGAGCAAGGCAGCCCTCTTCTAAAGTTACTCAAAGGTTGAATACTTGGATTTTTTTAAAAAAGCCTGGTGTTTGAATTTAGTCATATTTTTCAGTCAATTAGGGGGCCACGGATAGGTCCCTGGTCTACTGTACAGGCTCCCGAGAGCCCATATGCTCGATACAGTGCTAGTTCTGAGACCCTGAGGGGAAGCTCATTTTGCAGTGTACTTCATAATAGATTAACTTAACCCACAAGCTGAGGGATAATTGGGGCAGAAGCCAGAGAGTCAGAGATAGAAGGATTACTCTGAGCCAATTCAGTTTATCTCTAGGGGGCCAAAACTACCTTTCTGAACAACAGTGAATCTTAATAAAACCAAAGGGGAGAAAGAAAATCAAGATTCCAAGCCCAAAGCATCACGAAGAAGCTCCCTGAGACCTTGCTAAAGCTCTATCTGAGCCTTCTCACCTTGTCTTTCTTTTAATAGTTTCCGACCATTTCCCACGACAGATGGAAGAAAAAACGCTAACTCTTCCAGCAAGAAATGTTGGGTCGATTTTTTTGTTTTGTTCACAGTTTTGTGTTTTGTTTTTCACTTGAATTTACAGAGGTTCAATCTTCTCTGTGCTGCTGTGGTGGTTATCTCCCCTAAATTCAGATCTGGTCATCCCATCCATCTCTGCTTTAGAAATCCTTTGCAGGCTCCCCATGGCTTAGGATTAAGTCTGAGCTCTGAAGCCTGGCATTTGATAGTCCTCACCATCTGGCCCTGGGCTCCTTTCTCTAGTACCACATCTCACCCCTCCTTTGTCCTTCACTCCACCCCTGGCTTTGACCTTCCCCCTCTTTACAAAATTTCAATGTACCCTGATATCTTTTCTATTTTCCCTGGTACAATCCCTCCCTCTCTTCCCCTTTTCTCTTCCACCGCTCCCCTTCCTTTTTTTGGTCCACTTTTAAAGATTTAGCTCAAGTCACAGGTCTTTGAAGCTTTCCTCGATCCTATCACAGAAGATGAGGATGGGTGGCGGCCGGGAGAGGGCTGACTGTCACCAGAATGCACTATATAAATGCATGAAACTGTCAAAGAACAAATTCAACAGAGTTATTTTGAAAAAGAAATAGCCACATTCTTTCCCCAATTAAAGGAATAGAGAATAGATTCCAAGTCTTTGATTCGCCAGATGTCAGCACTGCCGTCTGAAAGTGAACACGGGTATCAATTTCATTGAACCTTGGTCTTTCCATCTAATAGTCTAAAGTTCTCTGGAAAAGTATGATCTTGTCCTTCTGAGAGTCAATCAAGGAGTCAATCAAGAGTCAGAATTGATTAATTTTAACCAGTTCTCAGATTTTTCCTGCCCATGGACACCTTATGGAATTTCTGATGCCCTGCCTCCCCAAGAAAGATACCTACCTGTACACCAGGATGTGGAGGCTGCTTTGTTTCCCAACATTCTCCGAGNAGTACCAAGCTCCCTGCCACTCAGCCTGGGGTGGAAGTCAGGCGCNCTGGTTCTCAGAGCTGTAGGGTAGTAGGGTGCCCCTAATGTAGACTCAGCAGGCTAAAAATGCAACTGCCGGTCCTCTTATCTGGCATAAATGCATTTTGCTTCAATCACAGCAAGAGGACAGTCACATGAGTGATTACTGCTCCTCAATCAGAGCCCAAATATCTAAGCCTGCCCTGGGTCAGTTAATCAGAAACTGTCACTTGAAAACAACTTCCCGTGCAGGTGACATGCTGTCATTGTTCAGTCATCTCCAGTGNGTGCANGTCTTACCTTCCGTCTCTCCTTGTGTATTCGCAGGACCCTTCCATTTTCACAGTGCTGACTGCTAAATCTCCCCGACCTGGAGTGGCCATTGCTGACTTTGTCATCTTCCCACCTCGGTGGGGGGTGGCAGATAAAACCTTCAGGCCTCCNTATTACCACCGTAAGTCTCTATTTTACCAGAATACCTCTGGAAACTAGAAACAGCAGTGAGGCACTGGGGACAATGGCCAGGCTGTTCTTGGATCCCCTGCCGAGCCTTGAGTTTCCGAATCTGGCCTCTCAGGCTACTGTTGGGCTTTAAGAGGCTCCAGGCTCCCAATGTCTGCAGGGAGATTCATGGACTAAACCTGGCTCCTGTTTCTCTGGGCCGAAAGAGTGACAGAAGTGTTGGGAAAAGTGAATTGAGAAGTGCATTTCAGATCTTTTTAAAAGATGGGGAGTAGTGGTGATTTTAGTTTGTTTGGGGAAACCAGTTAAATCTGGTACAAGAACAAGTAAAATGTTCCTTCTTTAATTATTTCGGCAAAACAAAGCAGACAACAATCTAAACTATTCTGGAAGATGGGGGTGTTGTTAAGTTTTCTTCTTCTTTTGTGTGTGTGTGTGTGTGTGTGTGTGTGTGTGTGTGTGTGTGTAAGCACATGTACTGTAACATATGTGTAGAGGTCAGAGGAAAATTTAAGGGAATGTCAATTCTCCCCTTCCACTGTGTAGGTCCCAAGGGTTGAACTCAGGACTTCAGGCTGGTTGACAAGCACCTTCACCGGACGAGCCATCTCACTAGCCCCAGCTCTGTCCATTTTTGAAAAGACATCTTGAGCACTGCAACATCCTATCCATTGAGTAAATTATCCTACTCTGCTTTGTCTTATTCTGTTAAGTCCTAATCTGCTAAAGCCCTACTGTTAGGCTCCACTTTTTCCAACTAAATTGAAAGTTTCCACCATGAGGAGGAACGGTCTGTGTGCCACATCTCCTACAGCACCTAGCAGGAAGCCAGATAAACAGTCAGGTTCCATGTTTTTTTTTTGTTGTTGTTGTTGTTNTTTTTTAGGTAGCCTCCGTGGGTCTGTGGGTTGCAGAGTGATTGTCCTTTAGTTTATATCTAGTATCCACTTATCAGTGAATACATACCATATTTATCCTTCTGAGTCTGTGTTACCTCACTCAGGATGATATTTTCTAGTTCCATCCATTTGCCTGCAAATATCATATGGTCATTGTTTTTCTCTGCTGAGTAGTATTCCATTGTGTATATGTACCACATTTTCTTAATCCATTCTTCAGTTGATGGGCATCTAGGTTGTTTCCAGGTTCTGGCTAATACAAATAATGCTGCTATAAACATGGATGAACATATATCTTTGCGATATGAATGAGTGTTTCCTGGGTATATACCCAAGAGTGGTATCACTGGATCTTGAGGAAGATTCATTCCCAAGTTTTTGATAAATCGCCATACTGATTTCCACAGTGGTTGTACAAGTTTGCACTCTCACCAACAGTGGAGGAGTGTTCCCCTTGCTCCACATCCTCTCCAGCATAGACTGTCATCAGTGTTTTTGATCATAGCCATTCTGACAGGTGTAAGGTGGTATCTCAGAGTCGTTTTGATTTGCATTTCTCTGATGACTAAGGATGTTGAGCATTTCCTTAAATGTCTTTCAGCTATTTGAGATTCTTTTTTTGAAAATTCTCTGTTTAGCTCTGTAGCCCATTTTTTAATTGGATTGTTCAATATTTTGATGTCTAGTTTCTTGAGTTCTTTATATATTTTGGAGATCAGCCCTTTGTCAGATGTGGGATTGGTGAGGATCTTTTCCCATTCTGTAGGCTGTCGTTTTGTCTTATTGACTGTGTCCTTTGCCTTACAAAAGCTTGTCAGTTTCAAGAGGTCCCATTTATTAATTGTTGTTCTCAGTGTCTGTGCTACTGGTGTTATATTTAGGAAGTGATCTCCTGTGCCAATACGTTCAAGAGTCTTTCCTATTTTTTCTTCTATCAAGTTCAGTGTTATTGGATTTATGTTGAGGTCTTTGATCCACTTAGACTTAAGTTTTGTGCATGGTGATAAATATGGATCTATTTGCAATCTTCTACATGTTGCCATCCAGTTATGCCAGCACCATTTGTTGAAGATGCTTTCTTTTTTCCATTGTACATTTTTGGCTTCTTTGTCAAAGATCAGGTGTTCATATGTATGCGGACTGATGTCAGGGTCTTCAATTCGATTCCATTGGTCCACATGTCTGTTTTTATGCCAGTACCAAGCTGTTTTTATTACTATAGCTCTATAGTAGAGCTTGAGGTCAGGGACGGTGANGCCTCCAGAGGTTGCTTTAAAGTTTTCTTCTTTGACAATGTCATGCTTGTACGTAATGCATTCTGATTGCCCTCCCCCCTACCCTTTCTCATCTCCCCCATCCCCTGTGCATCCCCCTCATCTCTATTAATCTTGTTCCCACATTCCTTTCTCTTTGTTTAGTCTGTGTCCCTCTGAGTTTGACCAAGACTTTCTCTGTGACCTTGTTCATTGGAAACTGTTCATTGGAGCCTGGTGGGTATACCAGTTAGTACAAAACTGAAGACAATAGCTGGCCATCATGGAGTTGGTCCCTTTCCTTGTACCCTCCATGAGTGACCTATAGTTCAGCAGTAAGGGGAAAGTTCCCATTAACCCCTCCCCAATCCATGAGTGACCACTGAGAGGGCCTGCCATGTGCAGGCCCTGCACAAGTCACTAAAGCTGCTATGAGCTCATAACTAGCTTGGCTGTGTTGTATGTAGAGAACGATGCTCACTGTTCTTCTTCCTATCTTCCAGCTTTTATGTTATTTCATTGTCTTTCCACCACATCCCCTGAGCCTTAGAAGGGATAGAATAAATAACTTGTTNAGGCCTNAGCTCTTATCTTCCACATATTTTCAGCATCTTGAGCAGCCGTGAGACTCTGAATTCACCAGTGACCACTGCAAATAGAAGCTTCTTTGAGTGATGTCGACAGTAGCTTGTGCCTAAGAAATGAGCGTGGATATTTAGAAGGAAATTTGACATCATGTCTATGTAGTTAAATATCAGTAGTAAAGTTTCCTTGCAGGGTCTATGACCTCCCAAGGCTTGGGTTTTGATCAGGCTTTCAGAACCAAGCAAAGGATCCCTTCTATGGCACAGGCTTCAGATCTAGAGAGCAGTTGGTTACCCCCGTGATAGTCATGCCACTACTGCACACGTAGGCACATCTCACAGCCTGGTTGATGTTATAGACTGGTAGAATTGGTAGAATTCACTGATGGGTAAGACCACTTGACAGCTTTTCTCCCCCAGCCACCAGCACAGCTCAGAAGGTGATTCAAACAAATCCAGTTTTGTTTTATGTGTATTATTAAGACTACTGATTGTTGGCAAGTTTCTAAGGCCCTATTATAAGTTTTTTTAAAATATTAACTTATTTGGGTTACAACAGCAGCAAGAGATAGATAATATCAATTATCTCCCTTGCTGTTTCCCAGGAGACTGGCACAGGGGAGTGAGCCATTCTCAAGGTTTCACAGTTAGTTAAGTGGAGGGGTCAGGATGTAATTGCAGATTGTCTGATGCCAAAGCAGACACATGTGACTGCTAATTGATGCAGCTAGTGCTGTGGCCTGTACATAATACACGTCTAGAAATATTTATTCAGTCAGTGAATACATTACCAAGCATGAATAAGTACACCGCAGCTGTGTTTAATGAGGTTGACATTTTTAATTGTGCAAATTAAACAAGGTCAAGGTACAATTCTGCTTCCAGGAGAATTTCACATTTTTTTTGAACATAGAGTTCTGGAACGGCTCTGACATGCATTTTTCAGCTGGAGCATTCTAGAAAACAAATTATCTTCCATAGTTAACTATAGAACCTTCTGTTTGTATGAGTTCCTCTCTNTAGCAGTTCCCAGGTATCAGAGCTGAATGGTGCACAGCTGTGCTGAATGGGCTTTTTAAGCATTTGTGAGGGTGGGGAGGTAAGGCTGTCAGGATAAAAGAAGGCCACTTCACAGTCAGATGACAGCCA
Organism: Neotoma lepida; assembly: GCA_001675575.1. Lineage (NCBI taxonomy): Eukaryota > Metazoa > Chordata > Mammalia > Rodentia > Cricetidae > Neotoma > Neotoma lepida. Next base: position 225,973 of record LZPO01066272.1, read on the forward strand.
GCGTGCCCCTTCAAGGTCACCATCAAGGGTACCCTTTCTCTTTCAAGTTTATTCTCAAACTTCCCTCTCCCAGAGTTTAATTCGCTGGCTTTAAAGTAGAAACTCAGAGGCTGCACTCTGAACTGGGAAGCCAGAGGCTTCTGACCCAGAGGTCTACAGACTTTCTGTTGAGAGCAGTGGTGGAGGGTTTGTCTCCCCTCCTAGGCAGAAGGACAACAACGGTGCTGCTGTTCTCCAGACTCCCAATCCACTCCTTAATCTCCATTTGTGCTGCAGAGTGCCGGAGACAGTGG
>LZPO01066272.1:293453-310469 GCA_001675575.1 Neotoma lepida
GACGACGACGACGACGACGACAGAGGAGGAGGAGGTGGAGATAGAGGAAGAAGAAGAAGAAAAAGAAAAAGAAGAAAGAAAAGGAAAGAAGGCCGAAGACATCGGCATCATGACTTGAGCAAAGATTTAGTCTTGGGGGCTCTTAACACAGCTTTTCTCACCTTGAGTAGTGAAGTTGACTTGTTAGAAAGGCTTGTTGGGTACAAAGCATTGAGCATCCATCTTGAACCCTGTTCCTAAAGTTGGACTTGACTTTGGGGGCATTAGGAGACCCATCAAGGATTCCCAAGCATGGAAATGGGTCTTGATTAAATTGAGATANACCCAGGGAGAANGATCCAAAAGACACATTCACCTAGAAAAGAACACAGCAAAATTCAATAGCACAAGGTATCTATAGTCACCTTGCTTTTCCGTGAGTATTTTGTCCAGAGCTACCTCTGCTGGCTCCTCGGACTTTGAACTACAGAGGCATCAGGTGCTTGGTTGGTGGCTAAGTGGAAACTCCTGAGAAGTAGGGGGCCCTTAGTTTGACTTAGGCAGGTGCTTCAGGGGCAGGGGCAGAGCTAGGCTTGGAGAATGCTGTGTATGCAAATTTAGGAGATGAGTGAGAACTGGAAGGAATAGAGAGGGCACACTACAGGTCACAAAATGCCTTGGAACTGTGGCGTGTAATTCAATAACATCTTAGGCAGGACTGGATCTAAGCTTCTGGAAGAAAAAAATGATTGCTTTGATTGTTTAGTAATGGTAGGTAATGTCTTTTCTTTTCTTATCCTCTTTTGCATGCTGAAATGGAAAATCTTTTTTCCTGTACCAAATGCTTTTCTATTCTAAGATTCGATCTTGCTGATACATCCCATCAAGGACTATCAAAGATGGGCTTGTTCTTTCCACAGTTACCCACTGTATATGACCCTCCACCACACTGAGTGTGGGCCAGATGANGCAATAAGACCTCTGAGAGAGCCATAATTGAAATAAGAGCTCTAAAAAGAATCATTTCCAGGAACTCTCTGTATGCACAAAGAAGCCCACTAAACCCTTCGGAACAAAAAGATCAAGTAATTCTAAAACAGAGTAGTGGTTAGATAGCTGTCTTCTCTGGGAGTTTGAGAACAGAATGACAAGAGGNGAGGCATTCTCCCATTCAGATGGTCTGCCGGGANTACCAGGTTTGTGTGAATGCTGTTTGGCTTCCAAGTCATAAAGCTTGGATTGTAGGACTGAGCTCAGTCAGGACTCCAAACAGAACGCAGAACGATGGACTCACTCTTGTAAATTGTGGTACTCAGTGTAAACATCGGCTGAATTTATAGCCACGCCTCCCTCTCCTGTTGTTGGAGATGGGCCTCAAATCTGAGTTCCAAACAGCTGTTTTGTGTCCACCCAGAGGAAACTAAGAGATAACTGTGTGTGGGTGGGTAAGAGATGCTGCCAGCAACATTCCAATCTGGTTCTAATGCCTACTTTTGTTGGAATGATGACATAATTAGTTGTGTCAAAATAACCTAAGAAACTAGAATGTCGTACTGTAGACGTCCCCTCTCCAGGCTCAGGTTTGCTGATGAACTGAGGCTGTTGCTCTCTGTTGCCTTTGTTCTCGGCTGCAACGTGAGACAGCTTGGATTCATGCCTGACATTGAGTCATTTTTTTAATGGAGCTGTGTGTAAGGAATTTTAAGCCACATTCCCAGGCTCTAGTTCCAGGAAGAAAGCTAGTACTCTCAGGCTCCTGTGACTCTTTAGTTCTTCCCTTGCNGACCTGGGTCCTTAGGCACCAAGAATAAGTCTGGTGTGTGTCAGTCAGTTTTCTGTCACTGAGACAAAATACCTGAGAGAATTGATACGTGAAGAGAAAAAGGTGATTTTGTCTCATGGTCTCAGCGCACGGTCCCCTGACAGCACAGTACCTCATGTATGTGGCAGTAGAGACACACTTGCAATGGCAGTCAGGAAGTAAAGCGAGGGGAGGGGGATCAGTCTTGATACCCTTGATTCAAGGATAACTGAACTTCTTTCTGCTAGGCTCTACCCACTGATGATTTATCTGCTTCCCAGCCATATCACAGGATCATGACCAGGACATTAATACCCGACCTTTGGGGGACATTCAAGATTCAATCTATAATACTTGGGTATCCATGTGGCCTAGAGCTACAGTTACTTCTAGGTTGATGCTCACAATTTGTTGGCCCAGGTTCCTGGGGTTGACTCATACCCTGGCTTCCCCCATGCTCCAACTCATCACCCCACTTGGAACTCAATTTTCCCTCCCAACTACTCTATACTTGTTCCATCTCATCCATCTTATCCCTTTGCCTGGATTTTTCTGCTATGGCAGGCCATATGATGATTGCACTGTAGGACAGGGCCCATCTGCTTTGTGGGACCCTCAGATGAGTCCAACTCAGTTCAGAACCTCTGAAACAGCAGTGACACCACTCCCCATGGGAAATACTAGACACTTGAAGAAGCACTTTTGATCACCACAGTTATTGGTAGTGACACTGAGGGCATTTACTAAGAGGGGACCAAGAATGCTAGCTGTTCTGTCATGCCCAGCACAGGCACCACAGCCAAGAAATGTCATGTGTCTCATGTAATCTTCCAAAGTCACACAGATATGACTCCGAACACATTGCTTATAATTTTCCAGGTATGAAATCCAATCCCATTTTATTTGGACACATAAATTACTCTTGTAAAGTTCTAACATGGAATTTTGCAGCAAATGTCCTTTCAACACTTTAAAAGCAAGAGATTGTACTTTGTTTGACTCAAAACTTTACCAACAGTGGCCTCGGTGTCGGAAAAGCACTTCCCAGGAGCACCACTCTTGGCATTCTCGTTGCCCACTCACTAGTCCCCATCTACATTTGTGTCTGTCACGTTCATTCTGTTCTCAAATTATGCCGTCCTGTTAGTCATGCCCATACATTAACATACTTCGATACATATTATTTTATTACAAATTATTCCTTGTTACCAGTGTTCTATTTTTAAGAGTATTGAGTTTTTAAAAATAGGAATGAGTGGNAAGTCGTATTATTTGTGAATTTCAATAATTGAGAGGATGGAATGAAACATTTATTTAAAAGTTGGGTCTGATAAGGTTGATTGTCATTGATTTAAGTGAGTACTGTAGGGCTCACTCTTGATGTCACACTGGCCCCACGACAATGTTCTGTGTTCTAGGAAAAGGCCATGCTGCTTATCAAGAGGACTCCTGGATGGGTGGTACCCCTTGCAGAACTGACCACTTTCTAACATTTTGCTTCATCAGGACCTTAGAAACTTTCAAAGCAGAATCCAGGGTCAAATCAGTAACATCTATGGGACTCATCTCACCAGTTTACTAGATGTTTCTTCTCAGGGTCTGGGAAGCTACTGTCCACTGTTCAGGGCACCTACAGGAGGGCAACAGTAGATGGACATAGATGCTGTGCCAGAGCACTTGGGTGGAGAGCCCAGTGCAGGCACTGCTGTCCCACAGCAGAGCATCTTCCTCCAACAACCAGGAGGACACAGGCAGGGGTCTCTTCCACACAGTGCTTGGAAAGGCACTGCCGTGTCAGGGTTCTTCGGACTTTTACTTTCTGTAACCTAACCCTACCACCAGCTACCACCACCACCACCATGTTCACTCAGTCTACTGCCAAACAGGGCATGAACAATACAACTGATTAAGTCTTCTAAAGGACCTTTGCACTCTGGACCTGTTTTTCTCTGATTACACGGAAATCTCCTACCTTGATGATGGGTTTGTTTGATCTGCCCATTTCAGACAGTCTTCCATTTATCCAACAGATGGCCAATTGATTACATTCATTGTATATGAATTTCATGAGTTCAACTCAGAAGGTGACCTCATTGTCTCTGATCTCCAAATTGGGGAAGGTGGAGTTTTCCCATTGGTGCTTCCGTATTCTGCCAAAGGTGATGTCAGAAAGTGGGCTGAGACAGTTTCAGACTGCTTTCTGTCTTGGCATCAGTCTCCAAAGCTGGGGCAATTTTCCTGATTGTGTGTGTGTGTGTGTGTGTGTGTGTGTGTGTGTACACCTGTATGTGTCCAGGCTCACATGAATGTGTGTTAACACACATGTAGAGGCCAGGATCAACCTCAGGTTGTTATTCCTCAGAAACCATCCACTTGACTTTTGAGACAGGGTTTCTCAGTGGGATGCGGGGCTTGCCGATTAGGCTGGGCTGGCTAGCCAGAGAGCCCTAGAGACCCATCTGTCTCCATCTCCCCAGCACTGGGATTACAAGCGGGTGCCATCACATCTGGCTTATTTCATGTAGGTCCTGGAGGTTGAACTCCAGTCCCTGTGCTTGCTGGGCCATTGTCCCAGCCCATTGCCCTGATTCATATCTTAGGACAGTAAAGCAGAGCTCTATTTCACTCCAACTCCTACAAAACCTGTATTAAGGAAGCGAGATGTATCCTGAATAGAAATGTTCTTTGCCCCTTACTGATACATCTGCCAACCAATAAAAATATAAGGTTGGAGTCCTTCTAAAACGCTGTTCCTAATAATCCACTAAAGTAAATTCAGATAGCACAGGAAAGCCAAACATCACCGTGATATTTGGTAGAGTTCAGACCTCCAAACTCCTTTAAAGTCAGAACATAGTTGTGATTACTGATTATTTGAAAACATTTTGACATTTTTGGTGTTGGTATGTTATGTCCTTAATTAAAATGTGCTTTTGTGCTTAGGGTGTAGCTCTGGACAACACTCAGGCTCTAAATCCAGTCCTCAGCACTGACACCCACATCCTTAGGATCAGACAATTTTTCTCTCAGCTGGTCATCAATCTTAACCTTAAATATGCCCATCCCTATAATTTAAAAGACTAAGAATATTAACACACTCTACTTGAGAATAGTTCATTTCCTGTCCTCCAAGCACAGGGGTCGATGTTACTTGCTCTTCTGTGTACCTGTCATTGCCCTGTTGGTGTATGAGACGATGCTGAAAGAACTTCACTGAGTGTATGAGGCACTACACAAGGAAGCTTCTTCATCTCTCCATCTTTGGGAGTTTCGAAGAAATTCGACCCCTTGCAAAATGAAACTGTTGTGAGAGTTGGTGTAACCAGTCTTTCTCTGTCCTGCCAGCTCCCAAATAACGACACAAAGACTTCTTAATTATGAAAGCTCAGCCTTAGCTTAGGCTTGTTTCTAACTAGCTCTTACAACTTAAATTAATCCATTTCTATTATCTACATGCTGTTAAGTGGCTTTTAACTTTTATCTCTCCTCCTGTATGTTCCATTTCCTCTGTGTTCAGCTGGCAACTCCTCCTTTCTTCTTCCCNGAGTTCTCTCTATCCAGAGGTCCTGCCTATACCTCCTTCCTAGCTATTGGCCATTTAGCTTTTTATTAAACCAATCACAGTGACATATCTTCACNCAGTGTAATCAAATATCTTGCAACAAGTTGGAAACTTTGCACCTGTATGTATCTANTTTCAGTATTGAAGTGTGNGCTGAGAAGGCACTTTAAAAGAAAACATGTATCATGATTTAGTAGTATTTGGATAGTTCGGAAGGGAAGCGTTCAGGGAACATGGCTGGCTTCTGCACCCTTTGTTAGGGCATTACAGACTGAAATAGTGTTTCTTTAAGCTTCTCAGCTCAAGTACCTGAGCATTCTCAGATCCTGTTACGGTGTTCTCTCTGACCTCCCAGGACTGAAGCTTCCATGGTTCTTTTTGTATCAGTAAGAAGCCACACACTTAGCTGCCTGCAGTGCCAGATCATGTTGAGGCACCATAAAACTCCATGACTGTGAAGATGCTTCTCTCACCAAACCAAGAACTTGTGTGAGCACCCTTCTGTAAGGTGTGATTCAATGGCTTTCTTTTTCTTCAGAAGGCATGGATAACACAAGCCCATTGCTTTGAGAATTTTCAGATGCTGAATAGATATTGAACTGAAATTTAAGTGTAAGAAATATTTTAGATAGTACTTCATCTACTCATTCACTTAAGTATTTATGACATGAATGTTTATTAAGCATCCCTCAGGGGGCAGATGCTGCATTAGGTACTGGAGGTACTAAGACAGCAGGCTATGGGACCATTTTTCAGGGAGCTCTGGTGTAAGAGAGATTCACAGGTGTGTAAAAGTACAAGTGCAACTCAGCTTTGGAGTCTTACATGGAGGTTCACTAGGAGATCAATGGTAACACAAAGGGAGTATGATTAACAATGCTTAAGCAAGGATCTGTGAAATGAAGATGCTTTAATCGGAGAGGTAGAAGTTTGCCCATCACACATAGCAAAGAGAAACAATTCAGGGGGGGAAAAAGAAGAAGAAGACCATGTGCCAAAGTGTAGTGGTGAATCAGGCCAGTGTAACCTCTCAGAAAACAGTCAGGTGAAGCTGGGGCTTGAAACAAAAGATGGCGCTGGACAGACTACATCTGAAATGGTCTAGGATGCCTTGGTTAGGGGCTTATACCTCTCTTAGTGATTAGTGGGCAAAAGAAAGTGGTACAATAATATCTGAGTGAAGAAAGATCAGGATGGATTCCAAGTGAGTGGATGTGTGGTAGGACCAAAGGCAGGAAGTGTGACTGAGGTAGCTGGCTGGCTACCAAAGATCTGGACTGGAGGCTGGGAAGCACTTGTTCTGTGATTATCCAGGTCTCTCCAAGTGGAGGGACTAGTTTTGGCTAAAGGATTGTGAGTAACTGTTTGTCACTGGTAGGCTGCCCCTAATGCAGTAGGCATGTTACAACATATAAAGTAAAATCTAGACTTTCTATGTTCCACACTGAAGGACAGGAACATGTATTATTCAGANTTACAGAACTAATTGGAAATAGAGAGATGCCAGATAGCTAAAGAGTGCTTTAATTAGCTTCCTAAATATTCTTTAATCTAGTCAAATTGGCTCAGGAATTAACCATCACCACAGAGCTGTTGGAAAAGGCGAGTGGGAGATAGAAGGTAGGGAGTGACAATTTATGAGAAATCCCAGGAGATAGGCTACAGAGCACAGGAAGCAAGAGCTCTTAGAGAAGAGGACGGAGAGAGAATGTCTCTACTTCAAACAGTAGTTAGAGAGACATCCATAGGCGACTAGTGGTACTTACTAGTGCAGTGTATTTTCTCAGTGTGTGTGGGGGGAGGTGAGAGAGAGAGAGAGAGAGAGAGAGAGAGAGAGAGAGAGAGAGAGAGACTCATGGAGATGTTTTTCTAATAGAATGAGAGGATGCCAGCAGATGTCTTGCTGAAAAAGGCAAACATTAATGGTAGCACCCACGAAGAAAGGGAGAAGAGACATTTAACATGTGAACGACCACAGTACCTCAGGGTTGCATCCATTTTCTCCAGGCCAGCACTGGAGCCCAGGTGTAGAGGTAGAGAGGTCTTAGATCCATCTGAAGTTAAGCTATTGCTGAGAAGAACAAAGCGTAAGAACAAGGGAATGGCGGAATGCACTAAGTTAGGGCAGGCCCAACCGCTGGAACAAAAATCCCAGCTATTCAGTGGCTCAAGCATGATGCATGTTTCCAATCCTGGGGAAAGTGGAGTAGATGTATTTCATGTTAAGGATCCTGAAAAACTAAACGGTGGCTGGTGACTGGGGAAAACCAGGATTGGAAATATGATAAAAGTTGTAATGAGCTCGCTATTTGTTTCCTTCAGTGTAAACTTCAGGCTGAACTCCAAGCTACCCAAAACTTCAATGTGGGCATCTTTTACACAGAGTTCCAGAAGAAACACCTCTAGTTCCAGCTCAAATGGAAGGGTCTCCTAATGGTCAGAGGGAGTGGACAAACACCTTTCTTCCTTCTGTCCACTTACCCAGCCCCTGGGAGACCCCACAGCAGCATGGAAGTGTCAATGGAATAACAATAGAGACCTCAGGAGTCTAATCTACGGACAAGCTGCTCACTTCTCCAGTCAGAGGAGATTAATCCTCAGAAGGTAGATGAAGCCACATCTTTATTGTTGTCTTCTGCAATCTGTCCTCCTGCTTCTTGGCCCTGGACACCAACGTCTTTGAGGAAAAAGTATATACCAGAGAGTAGATAAATATAGCCACAACTTCCAGGCTGGGAAATAAAAAAGAAGCCCAAGGAAAATAAAAAATACTGAGGAGATTGTTTTCAGGGAGATGAGGAAAGCAGGTTTTTTTTTTTTGGTTTGATTTTTCAAGACAGGGTTTCTCTGTGTAGCTTTGGCTCCTTTCCTGGAACTCACTCTGTAGCCCAGCCTGGCCTCGAACTCACAGAGATCTGCCTGCCTTTGCCTCCCGAGTGCTAGGATTAAAGGCGTGCGGAAAGCAGTCTTAAGACGTTGCTCCTGGTGTGCATTTCCAAGTGGCATGTGCATGGACCTGACCCTAGACAGGATGCCATTAACCATATACAGGATGGAGAGATCACTGCCAAGATCCCAGATGAGCTACTGGGCAGTACATATGCATGCAAGGCTGATTTGAATAATACTGGACAAGCTTTGAAATCAGAAATTACTTTTAAATCACAGAAGGCCAGATGGAATTTATACCCAAGCCCAGCTAGGTTGATTGTCCATTAAACTGAAACAAATGTCCAGAATCCCATGATAATCCAAGTTTCCTGAGGTGATATCATATTTATCAGCATTTGAAAAGCTAGAGAAATTGCAGCATGGGAAAAAGGCAACCATAAGATGCCAATCAATACCAAGATGATACATACATTGGTATTATTTGATGAAGACTTTTGAAACAGTGGTTATGAAATGCTTCAAGAAGTTAAGGGCAAACACTCTTGAAATATGAAAAGCCAGAAAGTCCCAATAAAGGAATTAAAGACATAAAGAAGAAACAAAGGGAAAGTTTATAAATAATATAAAACCTAAAAAAAGACTTAATTATGTGTGTGGTTGAGTATATGTATGTGATTGAGTGTATGTACTTGTGGCTGAGTGTGTGTGGNTGAGTGTATATTTATGTGCACTACACACATACAGGTGACAAAGGAAACCTACAGACGACATCAGATCCTCTGGAATTAGAGTTACAGGTGGTTGGTGGATGCCTGACATAGGTGCTGGGAACTGAAGTCAGGTCCTCAGCAAGGGCAAGTGCTCTTAACTGCTGAGCCATCGCTCTAGCCCTGGGGAAGGGGGATTTCTAAAAAAAAAAATACAGCTTCAGGGAACCTGTGGAAGGACACCATGAAGTCTAGGGCTAATGTTCTTGAAGATCTATGATGGGAGGCTAACGTGAAGAACAAGAAATTATTTAGAAAAATACTGGTGACGTTTTCCAGATTTGACCCAAAGCTGAGCAATTCTTAATAGAACTCAAAGAAGCCACTGCCCAGATACATTCTAAGAAAACTTACGAGACAAACACAAAGGAAAACAAAGGCAATCACAGGGAGAGACACATGATTTATAAACGAGAAATAGTTCAAACAAGCACAGGATACCCGCTGGAACTATATAAGACAGATGGAAGGCAAACAAATTCTTAAATGCAAGAAAAGAAACCAAAAATTTATACTCAAGAAAAAAATCCTTCAGGAGAGAAGATAGAGTAAATATATTTCTAGATAAAGGAAAGCTAAAAAGATAATAGACCCACTTTTAAAAAATGACCAGAAGAACTTCAGAGCCACCAAGAAGAAAACTAAGACATCAAGGACAAAGACAGTGACATAATAGCATGTACACAGACACATAAAAGAAACGAGCATTTTCTTTCTGAGTTTTTTAAGATGTATTTGACTATTGAAAACAAAAATTGAGGAAATATTTAGCAGCAAACAAAAAAATGAATATTCAACATGTCAAATTTNTGAATGTGTAGAGCATGGTGGTGCACACTATAATCCTCACATTTAGGAGGCTGAGGTAGGAAGAGAATGAATTCCAGGCCAGCCTGGGCTACATAGTGAGACCCTGCCTCAGAAAACAAAACAGCAAACAAAATTCATGTGAGAACATTGCTTAAAGAAAGATTTGAGGGGAGTGGTGGTGCACACTTTTAATCCCAGCACTCAGGAGGCAGAGATAGGCAAAGTTCTGAGTTNGAGGCCAGCCTGGTCTACAAAGCAAGTTCCAGGACAGCCAGGGCTGTTATATAGAAAACCCTTGTCTTGAAAAAAAAAAAGATTTGCAACATTAGATATTTATATATTAGCTAAGAAGCAATTCCTCAATTTAATAATCTACACTTCTACTTATGAAGCTCAAAATAAAATCCAAACGGGCAAAATGTAGGGAAAAAAAGTAGTTATAAAAGTCAATGACATTGAAAATAGGAAGAGGGAAAAATAATGTAATAAAAAGCTCAATAAAATTGACAAACGTTCAGGCAGACAGAGAGGAGGAATGGAGTGAAGGAGGGAGAGAGAGTGGACGTTGAGATTAGAAATGAGACACTGTGGCTCCAGACCTGGCCACACCGAGAAGGATAATAAAGGAATATCATGAACAACTCTATAGGGGAAATTTCACCAGCGTAGATGACCTGGACTCTTTTCTAAAAAGTCACAAACATAAACCCAGCAAAGAAGAAACAGATAGACATATAAGCAATTAATATCATTGTTTAAATGTTTCCTGAGAAAGATCAGCCCCAAGAAGTTTACATGGGAATTTGCCTAATGTTTAAAAATGAAATGACATTTTTGTACAGAGAGAGAGGGAGGGAGGGAGAGGGGGAGAGAGAGGGAGGAAGAGAAGGAAAGAGGGAGGGAAGGAACTTCCAGAAAATGGAAGAGGAGGCATGTTTTCTAGCTTACTTTAAGGAAGATTGTTCTGATACCAAAACTAAAGACNGTGCTAGAACAGAAACGAGACCAAGATGCCTCAGAAGCAGCACGCAAAATTCCCAACCAGATGTTAGTAAATTGAATCTAGCAGGACATAAAAAGGATACTATACTACAACCAAAGGAGCCTGCTAATGCAATGTTGGTTCAATGTTTGAAAATCATTAAACACAATCCCATATTAATATCCAAAGATAGCAGTACAAGAATAAAAAAAGAGCAGAGAGGTGACTCTGGGTCAAGGGTGCTGCTGCCCAAGCCTGGAGACCTGAGTTAATGTCTGATTCCCTGGTAGAGGGAGAAAATAGGCTCCTGAAAGTTGTCCTTTGACCTCCATATGCAAGAGCATACACACACACACACACACACTCACACACACATGCACCCCGTATACTCACACTCAAACACACACACACAAATACACATATACCACACACACACTCAGACACACACACAAATACACACATACCACACACACAGACACACACACTCAGGCATACCACACACACACACACACACACACACAGACATACATACACACATACTACTACTATTAATAATAAACAAAAACAGTAATAGAAAATTACAAACAAATGACAGAGAACATTTGCAAACAAAAATGTCTGACAAAGGATTTGTATCCAGAATATATGAAAAACTCTCAAGACTTGACAAAGATGAATTGGACAAAAGATTTGAACATTTTACCAAAGAAGATAGATTAATAGCTCGAAAGCACATGAAAAGATGCCCAACACCCTTGCTACTTGGGGAAATGTAAATCAGGCCTACAAATGACCCTCTGGAGTGATTGAAATTGACACGTCTTGGTTATGGATATGTGACGCAAGCCTTGGCCAACACTTAGCAACTGGAATCTTCCGTGCATTGCAAGTAGGGATGCAAAATAGTAGTCACTTTGAAAGCAGTTTGGAATTTCATTGTTTAATGTTAAATATACACTCAGCACTTCTAGGTAAATACACAAGAAAATAAAAACTATGTTCACACAAAGTTTGTACATAAATACTCATAGCAGAAGCATTCTTAATAGTAAAATCAAAATACAGTATATCCATACAAAGGAAACTTGTGGTGGTGGTGGTAAGATCTTTGAGGGGCTGGCGATGCCTTGAACATGCTAGGCAGGTCCCTATTCCTGACCTTCTTTTCCAGGCTACTTGTATGGTAGAGGAATGAGCTGCCAATGGATGTCAGAATGGAATGCTAGCTGAAAGAAACTAGTCACAGGTGGCTGACATATATAAGTCCCAGTGAAAAGATGTTTTCAAAGGGACAAGATGACAGCACCTTGCACCTCAGTTCAGTGGTTCCCAGGGGCAAGGATGGCAGTAAAATGGTGGAATGGAANGTACACAGGGTGATGGGAATGTAGTAAACCTAGAAGGTGGGAAGCTGGCTACGAGGCTATGCAAACACCCCCAAACTCATCAAACTTCACATTTAAAATGAGTGAATTTGGCTCTATGCAAATTATTTTACAGTACTGATGTTAAAACTTAAAAGTTTACCTTTAAAATGTTTTCAGACAAAACCTGAAAGGAGCCAATGCCAGCAGCAGAGACCCAGAGGAAACACTCNGGNTTTGTTCAGGCTGAAGGAGAAGGGTCTCACATGGAGCCTGGACAGACCTTGCAAAGGCAAACANGTGACTTCATGTAGAAGAAGACTGACTGTGAACAGTGTAAGTGAGCCCAGTCATTGCAGCAGTGGCAGCTGGGAGAACAAGGCAAGCCCAGTAAGACTACTGCAGAGGACCATGCCGTAGTCAGGAAGCAGGAAGCCCCAAATCGCTCATGTGANGGAAAGTGTAATGCATAGAAAAAAAANACATATTGTCATCTCTATGGTAACTACAAAAAATTATGTAAGAATGTACAACTGAAAAAAAGCAAATATAAAGGAATAATAAAAACCGCCTTCATAATCCAAGAGAAGGCAAGAAATGGAAAGAAAAGGAATCACACCTGTGGGAGCCCACAAAGGTTTTCTTGTTAGAGCTGAGCTTGCTTTACACAGCTGGGCTGCATTAGGGGATGGANTGACCATGTGCATGGTCACCAGGTATCTGGGAAGGTTTGCACTTGGCTGTGCTGGGGGGAGGTCTTTTGCTCCACCCCTTGGCATTCCTTTAAAAGCCCTTAATAGAGACAGAAGGGGCTGGTGGGTTTGACCCAGGCCCTCCCAGGCTGTCCTGTGTTTCTAATTGTCTCTCTCCTCTATATTTCTATCCACATACTTCTCACTTCTCCCTCCTCAAGAGTACCCTGGGGGAAAAAGAGGGAGCAGGTCTCCCTCACACACCCCATAGTAAGATATTAGACTTAACTGTGTCCATAATTACTTTAAACATATCTGCAATCCAATGAAAAGACAAAATCTGTCAGCCTGATTAAAAAGTAAAAACCACCTATANGTGCCTCTCCAGTTACACATTAGAGAAAGCTTCAAAATAAAAGGCTGATTTTTCCAGTACAGATAACGAAGTAAATTTGGTGTGGTAAAATTAATACCAGCTGAAGCAGACATTGAGGTAAGACAGCTTCCTAGAGATGAAAAGAGACATCTCATAATCATGGAAATATATTTAAAATATCACTTCTACCATCCTTTTTCATGTTAAGTACTGTAATTATCTAATAATAGAATGACAACCTTCTGGAAATATGGTGATNCCAAAATGTCTTGTCACTCAAATTGAAAGGCACGACAAAACGGATCTTTTAAAAAAAATTATTGCCTGTTTATGCATGGCATTCGACTTCTCAGAGAGACACCCTCGACAATGTTAGGACTGTTAAACATTTGCTGATCGTCAAAGGTCGTATTCCTTCCAATATAATTAATATGTGAAAAAAAATCCTCCTCAGAGTCATCCTGTTTAATATGCAGCTTCTATTTGCTCGTCATTGTCCTGACAGCTTTTGTGATGAGTCATGCAGAATGCAGGATTTAGGAGGCTGTGTCAAAGTAGACCCATCTCACTAGCTGTATGAGATAGTTCAGGGGGCGGCTACTGTGTCTTAAGAGGAGCTCAGTCATTACCTTGTCTTTTAAAAGATAACTTTACTGTTGATTTGTGTTCAGCTAGGTTTTTTTTTCCCCTGAATGCACATCCATCTCCTAATATATCCTTAAATAGAAAGTAATCAAAGTAAAGCTATAGAATTTTTATACAAATGTCAGCTTGGTATTTTTTTCCCTCAACTCTGAATGTCATCTTTCAGAAACCACATATGGCCCAGCAGGGCACTTTTTTTTGGTCCTGAAAACCCTCCTGTTTTTCCCTGGGAGCAGAAAGTAGAGACAGAGACGCCCCCAACATTAAACCAAGAGCTATTTAGATGGAACACTGAAGGAGAATCAGGACTTAGTCTGTTTCTCCACAATTTTACTTAAATTGGAAGGAACAATAGGGAGGGGGGATTGTTTCTAAGCCTTGAGATCCTGCATGTTGGGCCAGCTCAAATGCATTAATAAGTTCATGGCACACTCAAATTGGGGGCCTGAGGAGATGTGGGTGGTGGAGAGGAAAGTTCGCAAGACCTAGAGAAAGCTTTCTGTGTGGGGAGCTCCAACCATCAAGGATGGAGCAGGAGGCGAGCTGCAGGGAGCACTCATTCTCACATCTTAGGCACCTCTGCNCTCTGATCCCCTGCCTGGAGTCCCCACCCTCTCAACAACAACAGAAAGCTAGAAGGTGAGTCAGGCCAGCTTGCCTTGATACAAAGGGTAACAGAGAAAGATAAGCACAGGGATCTAACTAGCACAGAACATCGCTGCTACTGCTGAGACCAGAGTTTTGTGCCAGCTCTGACCATCAGCTGTGTGCTGTGGGCTATGTGGACACCACTGAACTTCTCAGAGCCATGGTGCCCTTTTATGCTGAAACAAGGGGGTTAACATCCTCTTTACGGTTCTCCTGTAAAGATAAGGTTGGCATGTAGAGCATTTACCCAGGCGCTTGGCACNCAGCNAGTGTTAGGTAAATCAAAAATTATCTTTTTCTGACATAAAAGTTATCCTCTGCTTGCCTCTTTTAACTGAAGCCAAGATTCTTACCTTCTTTTTCGGTGTTGGCACACATTAGAAAAATCCTCTTATTCCTACAGGCCCTGGGGAAGTGTCAGATCATCCCAATAACGGATGCATTATAGAAATAATTGCCTTAAGTCAGGAAATTATTTAGGAAAAAAAAAACATTTTTTTTCTTCAGAAATGCTGCACATACCACAGGGACCAACTTGGCCCTCAGCAAATGCTCCGGCATGAATTTCCTCCATTTACCAGAGGCAGCAGTTTATTTCCTAGGACAGCTAGACACTGACATCAGCTGTTCCCGATCTGTTTCTTGCCTGTGATAATATACTCAGCATGCAGGATGCTTCCATGGGATCGACATTTGGGGACACTCAGAAGATTTGCTCTAAGCTAATTGCTCACTCCAAGGATTAGAGCAGTTTTTATTGTGGAATCCTACACTAATTTGCAATGTTATTTCCCAGTTTTGATGGAAAATCTTTAATGTATTCCTGTAACCATCTAATGTTTTTATNCATTATCCCCCAGGCCGGAATGTTTTCTGCTNTTCCCTTTGTCCAGAGTAGTTCCAAAGTAATAATGGTTATGCTGTTTAGGCTTCCAGAAGAGTCTGGGCCATGCCCAGGCTGCAGACTTTTCCTGGGGGTGCTCCGATGACAGGGAGAAAGAAAAATGGAGGTTATTGAGTTCAATACTGAGAAAGGCTCACTGAGTGGCAATCACACTTCCAGGTGTATCTCTTTCAACTGCACTAACTTCACAGTCATTGTGTGGACTGAGGTGAACAAGGATAATTAGCCCCTTGCTCTATACAATCTGTGAACTGACTCTAAGAGATGTTCTGTAGCTTGCCTAAGGCGGCCCAGCAATTCAAGTTGTCTCAAGGCTTGGAATGGTCCTCTGACAGTTCTCCTAAATCATTTGCCCAAGGATAAAAAAGAAAATTTATGTACTTAATCTCTTACACTCAGCTGCTGGCTGTGTGCCATTTGCAAAAGAACAAAATCTACCAGACTTTTAACATTAAAAAAGAAAACAGACTTAAGTGTGGGCAGTGGATGAAGTCCTAATTGGGTGTGTATTATTAACATGAGCACNACCATGTCAAAGACTCCAGTGCCTCAGACTCATGGGAATGACAAAGCCCTTCCTGGGTTAGGCTCAGAGAAATGACAAAGCCTTCCCCTGGTTAATGAATGTTGAAAGTGTGTGTGCAGAAAGTATGGACCACAACTTCCTCCTCCTAATGTCGACAGCCTGAGACTGTTCTCCTGTAGAGACTGCCTACTGAGATTAATTAAGCCTGTCTCCAGTTCAGCTATGTACAATAAACTCATCTCTTCTAATCAAGTGTATAAAACAAACCCACTGAGTTTCTGGGCTGCTGGTGAGTCTCCATCAGAGCTCATGGTCCACCCTATCCCAACCTCTCTGTACATGTGTCTTTGTGTCCCTTTTCCATTCCTCATTGTTCCATTCAGGTCAATCCGATGTTAATCCCAGAGATTCAAGGAGAAAGACCAGCAACCCAAATCACCATGGCCAAATTAAAATAACCTTTTTAATCCATGTACAGGGGCTGCCTCCCCATAAGGCAGGGTTCAAGAGGTCAGCATTGGATATGAGGGAAGATGAGGTTTCTATAGCTCAGAGGTAAAGGATTTCCAAATGGGGGATTTGGTGGGCAAAATGGGCAGGGTTATGGGAACAGAAAATAAACATAACAAGTTCATCATAATGACCTCCAGAAACAAAGACATAATTGAAAGGTAGTCATAACAACAGGTGGTCCTAATAACTCTTTGAAACAAAGGCATGGTTCCCATTTCCTAGAATAGACAGCAGTACAGAACCATTTGTAGTTAAGGTTACAGGTGGGGCAGAGCCCAATCCTTGAGAAACAGAGGTTTAATCATAAACAGGAATGAACCTAGTTTGTCTTTACTGTAAGACAGCTTTTAAGCCTAAGATGGAGGCANGCTGGTTCATCACCCAAAGCCATGCAAGTCATGGGGCACTTAAAAGTTTATGTCTTTGAAAAGAAGACACATTTGTTATAAACCAAATTCACTGACTATTTTACTAAGGAAAAGATTTAAAATTCTGGAAATTATAGAAAGGAGTTGGGTATTCAAAGTCGTTCTTTTTAATGTGTGGGGGGGTGTG
>LZPO01066272.1:314884-325157 GCA_001675575.1 Neotoma lepida
CAGCATAAACAAATGTAACACATCTTTGCCTGGTTAAAATAATATTCCACAACAGTTGCTTGTGCCCTTTCTTGTACTTTCCGGTGAGACAGTGGGAGGAGGAGCAGGGGGACCCTAGTATATGGCTTTGTTTCCAGGCCATGGTCATGATATGTGTCNAGTGAAAGTTGGCTGGACTCTAGTGTTAGTTTTGATTCAGATACACCTCAACTGATTAAAAAAAATTAATTCAAGAAAGTAAAATTCATGCTCCTTGGAATATAATTCCGAGTTATGACTTCACTCCAATGGAAACATGCATACAGAAGCATCTCTTGGAGTCCTTCAGGCATATTCTTGAGTGGTACTGTTAGATTATGTGGTAATTCTATTTTTGATTTCTTTGAGGAAGCTCCTCACTGATTTCCACAGTGGCTGCACAGTTTGGGGTCTATCAGTCATAGCTAAAGGTGCCTCCTTTTCTACATCCTCCCCAGAATTTGTTGTTTGTTTTCTCCATGGTAACCATTATGACATGAAGTGTAATTTCAAAACAGTTTTAATTTTCATCTCTGCTTACTAACGATGTTCAACACTTTTTGACATATTTATCAGCTATTTGTATTTCTTCCTTTGAGAACTGCCTGTTAAGTTCATTGGAGTATTTGCTGATGAGATGACTCCTGGCATTTAATTTTTTTNAAAGATTTATTTATTTTATTATGTATACAGTGTTCTGCTTGCATGTATGCCTGCATGCCAGAAGAGGGCACCAGATCTCATTACAGATGGTTGTGAGCCATCATGTGGTTGCTGGGAATTGAACTCAGGACCTTTGGAAGAACAGCCAGTGCTCTTAACCGCTGAGCCATCTCTCCAGCCCCCTGGCATTTAATTTTTGGGGCACTCTATACAATTTGATATTAACCCTCTGTCAGATATACATTGGCAAAGATTTTTTTCCCATCCTGGAATATAGTGTTCTCTCTCTCTCTCTCTCTCTCTCTCTCTCTCTCTCTCTCTCTCTCTCCTTCTCTTTTTCACTGAGCCACTGAGAGGCAGCTCTCAGTGTGCCATCTTACTCTGAAGGCTTAAAAGTTTTATAGTTTCACGTTTTATGCTTATGCCACTGACCCAAACTACATCATTTTGGGGTATGGCTTGAGGTTCACTTTCATGTTTAAGGATATCCAATTATCCAATTATAGCTTCACCATTTGTTGGAAAAGGTGCCCTTTCTTCTTCAAATTGCATTTGTACTTTTGCAAAATTCAATTGACAGTTTTTGTGTTACTTTTAGAGTCTATTTTGTTTCACTCATACATGCACCTTTTTGCTAAAACCATACAGTTTTGATTACTATAGTTTTTTTTAGTAAGTCTTGAAGCCAGGTAATATTAATCTTCCAACATTATTATTCTTGTATAGATTATTTTGACTATTCTAATTTTTTTCCTTTTTGAATAAATTTTGGAGTCACCTTCTGGCCACCTCCTAAAAGTCAACTTTTGGCCAATTCTTAATTTGTTCTATTCACTTTGGCTAGCCACNGTTCTTAAAGTTTAATGAACTCACAAATTATAAAAATGCATATGCCTGGGCTCAGCTGTGAATTTTCTGACCCAGTAGTTCTTGGAGTGCCATCTCTGTTTTAAAGANTGTTCCTAAAGTGAGCTGATATGGGTGGTCACAGAACATGAGTTGAGATACTTGCCCCCTCACTTCTTTCAAATGNTCCCAGGGTGTGAAAACTATTATAAACAGATGGAAGGACATGGCATTAGGCATGGTTATTTCTAAAAGCTGGCAAAAAATATATGTCTCACAATATAATGGCAAGTCAGGATTGTCCTAAGAGTGCTCGCACAGAACACAGAAACCCATAGATGACTAATTGTCCCAGTGTAGACCATGAGAAAATCTGGCGTAGACTTCCAGTTCCCATGGAAACCTTCTGGTGGTTATTCTCACAGATGATTTTCTTATGCTAAGGGCAGAATTCGTAAACCATTCTCAAACAAAAATTATTGGAGAAATTAACNGGGTAGAGGGGGGTGAGAAAAAGGGTGGGAGGGAGAGAGAGGGGAAACATTAATCAAATGATTAAATTCTCTAGAGAAAAAATCAGATTAATTATGATCATAAATATTAACCTTGTTTTCTACTGAAATATGGATTGACCAGCTTGCTCAGGGAATTAAACATCCTTTTAATCTAATTTTCTGGGTAGTGGGAGATGGAAGGTTAAGTGAAAAAAAAAGCCTTCCAGTACAAAATCTTTCTAAAATAGATTAGACTGCTTTCCCTCTGAATTTATTACTAAGTGTTCATGGCTTTGCTTGTTTCCAATGGGTGGAAAACAACAGCTTAGAAAAGATGAAAGTGAGTTGAAAAGCCCCTTCCAGGTTCCAGGCCAAGAGGCTCTTGGAATANTCTCAGGAAACAGGTGGAAAGAGACAAATTAATTTTCATAGATTACAAGTATGGAGGTGATCCCCCTTTCAGGTGATAATTGCTCTGCAAAGAAGCCAAGTCTACTTAGAAAGGAAGGATGAGAGAGNAGCAACATCGGTCAGGTATGAGTGACCCACAGACATCAAAGNATCTCCTCACAGTCACAGAATCCGCAGCCAGGGACTGGAGNATAGCTATACTAGCCACCCATGGGGAAGACAGTGGCAGACATGACCTAGCAAAAACTCATCTTTGGTTTAAATTTTATCAGCTTATTCCAGATAGGGAACCAACAAGAGACCAAAGTAAGGATATGACTAAAGTACAAATTGGTAAACAAAGGAACTTTGCTGGGGCTACTTACAGCATATCAGTGATGGGTTACAGGACAGAAATGACTCAAAGACAGCTGCGTCACCAAAGCCCACCCTAGNATGGGTGGTGACTCATGCTAGCTGGAAACCTAGAGCACACTGCACAGCTGCAGGCAGCTCAGCTGTTTGGAGAATGTCTCTTGGACATTCTTGGATGCAGCTCAGATAGTCTGAGCCCCTTCTGNGCAGTTCAGCTAGTAGTCTGCCTCTTCTAGGAAGTTTGGCTGGTCTGGGAATCTTTTAGGTAGTTTGGCTGGGTCTCTATCTCTTTCAGGTGGCTTGGCTGGTCTGAGGGTATCTCAGTCCTTAGTGCCAATATGTGTGTGGAGAGGAAGGGGCCTAGGGAATCGGGTCAGCTTCAGGGACTTCCTGAATCTGTTTTGAGTCCTTTACTTTTTGAACTTGGAAAGCTTCCCTGAGGGATAGAGTGTTTCACTTCCTCTTCCTATTGTTTCATCTCCCTTTTAATGTCCTGCATCTTAACAATCTTCCTTCCAAAATGGAAGGTTTTAGTCTGGGAGGAAATTGCTACATAACAGATGAATACCTGATTTCTCTGCCTGCTGGTGTATGATCTCACAAAAGTCACCACATTTCTCTATTCCCCAGTATCATTCACTGTCTTAGGGTTTCTATTGCTGTGAAGAGACNCCATAACCATGGCAACTCTTTATAAGGAAAACATTTANTTGGGGCTGGCTTACAGTTCAGAGGTTCAGTCCATTATCATCATGGAGGAGAGCATGGTGGTATGCAGGCAGACATGGTGCTGGAGAAGTAGCTGAGAGTCCTACATCTTACAGGCAACAGGAGCTGAACTGCACATCACACTAANCAAAGTTTGAGCAAAGGAGACCTCCAAGCCTGCCCCCACAGTGACTCACTTCCTGTAACAAGGCAACACCTACTTCAACAAGGCCACACCTCCTAATAGTGCCAGTCCCTATGAGATTATGGGGCAATTACATTATACTACCATAATCACCATCTGCAAAAGGAGAAAATAGCACTTACCTCATTACTGTAAAGCAAATTGGGTTAATGTATAATTATGATATACTCAGGCCAGTTCCTGGAGCTCATCACTACCTCAGTGTTAGCCACTGTAACTAGTAAAGCCCTTTATGAGGAAAGATTTGAAACCTAAAAAGTGTCTGAGGANGATATTTNAGAAATGAGGGGCAGTAAAGACCACAAGGTATATTCCATTTGCATCTCTCCACAAGGAAGGTGGCTCAAGTATCCATCAGCTATCAGGGTCCACATCAACCTTCAGTGCCAGACCATGCCCTTCCCAGCAGCCCAGAGCAGGCATGGAAAGGCCTGGCCATCCCTGCTATAAGCTCCAGATCTCTCCAATGGGTTGGCCAAGTTCTTGTTAGACCTCCAGTATGGTCTGCAGTTCTTCTGCCCAGAACTATATCCCCCTTACTTTCTCTTCACTAATGTCAGATTCAAAATATGACCTGAAAACTCTCTCTGCCCTAGCCTGCTTCCTCTCTCCCTTGACCTTGATTCTTGAATTCTCTTTCCCGCCATGTTCCCAGAAGGCCTAACTGACAGACAAGGCTCATTGACACCCTTCCTTGAAAAGCCACTCTGAAGATTGAACCCCTGAGCCACCCCTGAGAGGAAGTGACTCTCTTGGAATCCCCTCAGACAGAGGGTTCTGAACCACTGCTCAGGAAACATGACAGGTGAAGGACAAACCACTCCAGCTCTCGGCTCTTCCGGTTATGAGTTGTGTCTNTGGATGAGCAGGATGATTGTTGACATGAAAGGGTAGCTCAGAAGATGTGGCTAGTACGTTTTTCTTCTCAACTTTGATTTCTAATGCCAAAATAACAGATTCCAAACAAANCAAATAATCTCCTACATGTTAGGAAAAGGAGGGGGAGATGCTTTGGAGGTGACCATGGGGTTTTATATGAAGTCTGGAGGGAGGACAGAAGGAGTCAGGAAGAAGTTTCTAAATCCATAAACAGGAGTTAACATAGGCATAGAAGGACGATTCACATAGNGAGAAAGAGAAGTTCAGTTATTCTGAGAAAATTGCAGAGAACTGGGCAGTAATTCGCATGTCTCAATTNTTCATACTTCAGTGTACAATTTATAACACGGCATAACTGAGGATTTTTTTAAANAAGCAGATTGTTCCAGGCTGGCTCTTCTAGGACACAAGACCCAAGACAGAGATTTGCATGCAGTAAATTCAAATTCGTTAGGTACTAGAAGCCTTGGGATGGAGATCCATGGGGGAAGGGAAGAGGCAGGACTGAGCAGGAAATAAGGCTTACAGGCAGCCGAGGCGTTGACTCTGCTGAGCTGTCCTGAATTGGGGCAAGAGGCCACCAAGCCTAAACTCTCATGTCCACCAGTCAACTAATGGATGAGGACTACCCTGCAAGGTCATAGCTTTGAGGACTAAGGACACTCTCTTCACCTGTGACCATCTCCAAATGGACTGGCAGCTAGGGGCCAGCCTCAATNGCACCCACAGCAGCTGGAGTAACAGTTTTTAAAAATGCCTTTAGAGGAATAGGTTATGCACTGTAGCATTTACCATACAGATAAATATGATTTCTTATGTAACTAGAAAAACAGGATTGGTTCCATCAACTCAGTGGTGTGTGTCTTTCAATATTAGACAGATCTGATGAAAAATGGGCATATAGTACCACCGTGTGTCAAAACTAAACTGTGGGATCCAAGCACTCAGCATGTGGAGAGACTTCAAACAAGAGCAGGGAAGTGCTGGTATTTGTGGGACCGTGCTAAGAATGCCAGGCTAAATAGAGGCACTGAAAGATGCCTTTGTAAAGCACATGATAAAAATGTCACAGAGGAAATATGCAATAGNGATGGGTTACTTCGACTCTTTAGACATCTGCTCAAAATCTCTGCAACAATCAGAATTTAATACATTCTGGACTTGCCTTTTGATGATTCTATTTCTCAAAAGATGCAAGGAAAAAATGATGAGAGCCATCAGGATGATCAGAGGGGAAAGGCACCTGAGGAGAGTGAGTACAGTCCCCTGAAGANCAGGCAATGGAGAGAACGGAGAGAGAAAATGGGGAGAATATGGTCCGCAAAATGGCTGTCTAATCTTCACATATNCTGTAGCACTCGTGTCCACTCAAACACATATCATGCACACATGCATGTGCACACGCACACACGCAAACACACACACTCAATTTTTTTTTTTTTGGTTTTTCGAGACAGGGTTTCTCTGTGTAGCTTTGCTCCTTTCCTGGAACTCACTCTATAGAGAGGCTGGCCTCAAACTCACAGAAATCCGCCTGCCTCTGCCTCCCGAGTGCTGGGATTAAAGGCGTGCGCCACCACCGCCCGGCCACACTCAATTTATTTTCAATTAAAAAAAGAATTATAGAAAATTTTACTCTACACCCAGTTTTAATCAGTAGGACTTGTTGGTAACATTTATACAATAGGAATTTTCACTTCATCAAACAAGCAAAATCAAACATAGTCCTTGCCTTCCTNAAGATGAAAATAGTTGTGTTGTACCAGATCTTGTAATAGAAAAAGAGAAATCTTGAACATAATAAGACATTGACTTGAGGCCCTCTGGAAACCATTTCACTAAAATACAAATATGAGGCCAGAGACAATGAAAATAAATTCATTTTTAATTGTAAAACTGAAAAATTAAACTTGGTACCTAACAGTCCATGCAGAAGCTAAAGTGATGCTCTGTGATGTGGTTTTCGGAAGAAATGACACACACATAGAAATGAGGGAGAGAACACAACCCNAGGTGAACAGACCAACGCTACAAACCCTCTAAGAAAGAATGCAGCAAAATGCAGAAATCAGAATAGGAGCCAAGGAGTGCTAAATGAGGAGGGCCCCAGAAAGAGTTCTGAAAACACACACAGCTTGAGGCCAGAACATGAAGGGAAGGATCAGCTGCGGCTTGGAGGAGATCCTGATATCGATAACAGAGCAAAGGCAGAGTCATTCAATGGCCTCTTTCTTCTCCAGCAAGGAACATGATCCTCAACCTGAGCACAGTAACCCGGATAGCACAGGGAGCAAACTGAAGNGAAGAGAGAGTCTGAGCGCAGTCTGCGCACAGGCCCTGCACACTGGATGAAAGATTACAGGCTTCAGAACCATTGCCTGTCATCTCAGAGAAACTGAAACCCAGATGGGGGCCAGGAATCAAAGCCAGGCAAGGATACAGATTGATTTTTTTTTTTTTTTTTTTTAAGAAAATGGGTTTTGGGATCTACAGCATGAAGGTAGTGTCGCTTTCTACAACGTTCTGGAAGGCATTTTGTGTCAACATTTGGAAGCTGACCACTAAGTCACACTACCTGCATTTCATTTTCTAGTAAAGCTAGAAGATAGATGGAATGTGGAAACACCGAATGCAGCAAATCTTTTATCAGCTCAGTATTTTACAAAGATGCTTGTAATATGCATTTGAACCAGATAGAGAGGCCTTGCTATGTTTGTTTACTAGTTAGGGACATCTCCTGCTGGAAATAACTTTATTCCACCCTTTGTAAGTAGATCCACGTCCATCATAAAACAATGTCCCCAAGGCTATTTACAGCTCTGGACATATTCCTGTCTTCTCCAAGACCTTTTTAGAAGTGTATGTGGAGGACAATAAAAGGTGTAGTGGGAGGCACTGGAGAAATAGCTCAAAGGGTAATAGCACTTGTTGCCCTTCCAGGAAACCCAGGTTCCGTTCCCAGCACTCACATGGTGGCTCACAGATCTGTAACTCTAGTTCCAGGGCATCCGATGCCCTCTTCTGACTTTAGCAGGCTTCACCANGTATGTGGGTTACATACATTTATATACTCAGACCCACAGAGACACTCATTTCAAAAGAGTATGGTGGTGATAATGTAATCAAAAGGAAGCTGTTCTTTGACTAGGAGATATACGAGGCTTGGCTTCATTAGTAACTCAGTATTCCTGAGAGTATGGGAAAATGCTGTCTTCATTCACATTAATATGGCTTTTTGGAACAGTTTCGGTAATAAAACAGTCATTCCATTTCCAGAGATGCAGTCTAGGGAAATGCCTCATATGTGTCCAAAGACTCATGCACAGGATTTTCATTATAACACTTTGTTAGTAATAAAGATTAAAAAAAAAAACTTTTCTTCTGTCCACAGAAAGTTAAATCAATTACAGCTTCTTCTTTAATTTCCCTGGGGCCACCTCCTTAGATAAGTTGAAGATATCATGTCATGTCATAAGCACATTTAGCATAGCTAAATACACATTATGGCTATCGACATAATGAGTGCACTATGGAGTGAGGCCTGCTTATCTTCCTGATTGCTGGCTGACTGGGAGCTGAAGCCCATCTGGCATCATACCAACTGCTGCTGAAGGAAAAGGGTCAAACCTCAAAATATGGTGCTGTGGTTTAAATGCCAAGTGTGCCACCCCCAATAGGTTTAGGAGTCCCCTTCTTGTGGTTCTATTGGGTGATTCTAAGTTACAGAATCTTTAGAGGGAGGGGCCTAGCTGGAGGAAGTGGATCCCTGTGAGNAGATCATTGAGATTTACAGCCCGGCTCCCGAATCCCATCCTGACTCTCTTTCCTGGTCTATTAAAACATGAGGAAGCAGCCCCATGTCACTGCTGCTGCAGCCACAGGCATCCCCACAGCCATGCCTTCCCTGCTATAATGGACTATATTGCCAAACAGTGAGATGAAGTAAATCATTCCACCCTTCAGTTACTTCTTGTCAGGTTTTCGGTCATAGTAATAAGACAGTAACTAATACCCATGGTTTTACTAAACACAAAGTATATTCACACTATCCTTAATCAGGGAACTATAAAGTGAGCCCTCTTAAGTCAGTTTATAAATCCTTATGTACATCCTTAAAACAGAACACCATGTGTTAGATAAAGAGCTGAATAATATAGGTAAATCCTAACAGGGGAAGAGCTCTGAAATACATTCTGTTCTGAAAAGGAAAAACCTCAGAATAAGTACAGTTTGAGGGCCCACAAAATGAACTGTTTCTGAAGTAAAGAAGTGCAAGAGAAATGCATTCCAGGTTATGCCAAGGGGGTTTGGCTTTTTAAATCTATCACTTATAGATAATGTGTCATTTCATACAGCATTAGTGACCTTAACATATACTTGTAAAACTAAAGTTAAACAAAAAGATTCACTTAAATATGTTTGTTTAATTTAGAGAGAGCNTACACCTCAGCACCAATCTGAAGTCATGTCCTTTTTCTGGATCTTCACTTGCTGGCGTATCCTCTCTGTCCTGAACATCCATGGTGTCATCTATAAGAAAGGGAACAACCACTGCCCAGAGACTTTATTCACTCATTTGTCTTTGTGTGTGTGTGTGTGTGTGTGTGTGTGTGTACATGTTCATGGGGGGTTGTGAATACGCGTGCATGTGGATGTCAGGGCTGATGTCAGGTGTCTTTATCATCACTCTCCACTTTATTACTGCTGTTGTTATTGTTATTAATATTATTATTTTGAGATTTCACTGAACCTGGAGCTCACAGACTGGAAAATGGCTGCCCAGGGATCCTCCTATGTCTGCCTGTTCAGCAGGGGGAAGGAGGTGCACGCCACCAAGCCTGGCTTTCTGTGTGTTCTAACTGTTGGAACTCAGGACCTCAGGCTTGCATAGCACACACTTTACTGACTGAGCCATCTTCCCAGCTCCATGCTCTGAGACAACAATGATGACATGAATTAAGACAGACAGCAACATTCTACCAACTTCACAGGACACTAAAGTTCCTGTAATTATAGTTATATAATTATAGGAAGTTTATAGGCCTATTCAGGTTGAAACTTTTGACAATCATATTTGAAACAGCTAACGACTGAATAATAGAACTAGGGTCCAAGCTATCTTAATAAATTAGAACCATGGGCCTCAAATGGTCAGAATAACTGAATAGGAGGGGAAATTTTATTTGCAGTTTCTAAAAATGAATTTTGCTTAAGTACAGGCTAAAAAAACTGAGTGTTAGATCATTATAGTGAAAGTCTTAGAAACCGCTTATGATGTGGGTGCTACCAATGGAACACAATTCCAAACTGTATTAAAATAAGGCTTGGGAAGAGAAACATGAGCACAGTTGCCAAGTGGGGCATCTACAAGAGCCACTGCTTCAAGCCACTCAGCCCAGTTAGAACTGCGGAGTATGTACCATGCAGGAACACATCCAGTGTCCCTAAACATCAATCCATCAGATGCTATGCAGCTTAGCATTAAATGTGATTTAAATCATTTTCATCATCATCCCCATCTGGATTGCAAGCTGCTTGAGAGCAGCCTCCACATACCACACTTCTGAGAGGAGCATAGGCAAATTAAAGGCACCTAGTAAACATTACAAATAATGTGATTTTTAGCCAGGTGGTGGTGCCACATGCCTTTAATCTCAGCATCCGGGAGGCAGAGACTGATGGATCTCTATGAGTT
>LZPO01066272.1:330187-340846 GCA_001675575.1 Neotoma lepida
GGAGAGGGGGAGGGGAAGGAGGAGGAGGAGAACAGGTATTGGACTTCTCAGCAAAACACTAAGTATTCCAAAGCAATGGAGAAAACAGTCTCCAATGTACTCATTGAGACAATGAAGAGTCATGTCTAGGTAAGCTACAGTTTAAGTGACCATGAAAGAAAGGGTCACACAAGACTAAGACTGGAACACTCACTTAGAAGCTACTTTTACTCCACAGCACTGAGTCCTTACTTGGTCCCCAAGATAACTATGCTGATGCATTTTTGTCCACAAACTAGAGATGCCACAGAGAAAGGAGCCTCAACAGAGGAATGTCCCCATCAGAATGTCCCATGGGTGAATCTGTAGGGCATTTTCTTGATTGAAGATTGATAATGGTTGGCCCAGATCACTGTGGGCAGTACCACCCCTAGCCAGGTGTTTGTATAAGCAGGCTGAGAAAACTAGGGAGAGCAAGCCAGTAAGCAGTGTTCCTCCACAGCCTGCACTTCAGTTCCTGCTGCCAGGCTCCTGCTTGAGTTCCTAGCCAGCTTCCCTCAATGATGGGCAGTCCCTTAGAAGTGCCAGCCAAGTAAACCCTTCCCTCTACAAGTTGATTGTGGTTGGTCGTTGCTGGGTCCTAAAGGGTTCCTCAGGAGAGAGGGTGAGAAGGCTCAGTGTGAATGAAACAGACACCAGAAGTCAGGTGAATAAACAGCAGACTTGTTTATTCAGTAAAGAGAAAAGCCTTATATACCCTCCTCTCAGCACCCAGGCTGCGTCTCCATCTGGTGACATTGTGTGGTCACCCCTCATTGGTTGGGCACGATCAGGACCTCTGACAGCGCCTGTTGCTAGGCCCTCAGGCAGACTCCAGGTTGGCTCATAAGGAAGTACATTATGTGCATGACTTGGTGACTGGTTTGAGCCTTATCTTCTTGCTGGTGTTTTATCTTGGTGTTTTATCTCAGCAACAGAATGCAAACTAGGATAGTGAGTAAAAGCCAGATGAAATCCTGATACTATCACCTTCCTTTTGTGTCCACACTTTGGCTGAAGGTAGAGAGACTNTTATTGTCCTTAACCTGTCCTCTTGAGTCATCCAGATGANGACAATTATTCGTGAGGGTGATGTCCTACCTTCATCAGTTAACAGATTAACAATTTAACAACGTATTCCACCTTTGCAGAACCAGAGCTGAGACAACAAAGTGCCAGAGGTAGATGGGACTACACCTTGATCAGAACTACTGAGTTATGCAGACTTCTTGCCTTGTATTTAAACCTAAACCCCATGTCAGTATCCACAGTGTGACTTGGGGTCATTAGAACACTTTATTTGTTCCTTTTCCCAACACAATTACAGCAAATAAATCATCTTTCTCCACTTTTCACCATTATTTATCTCCTTACCTGATGTATCGGGTCAAGTAGCTGGGTCTACCTTGTTAGGGCTGCCAGNGGCTTTTACCCTAAAGCCTCAGGTCACAAAATTANTGATAATACACATATTGCCGTTGAAAGAACCAACCACCACTTCCTGAACATGCCTCCTGCCTTGACATCTCTGCCTTTACTTTGTGTCCGTTCCTCAGCAGTTCCCANACCCCTATACCAGCCTACCACATTCTCACCCTGCCTTGGTCATGCTTTGGCACATATCATTAACCCCTCCTTTCCTGTCTTCCTTTCCTTACAGGCCTAAGTCTCCATATCCTCATGTTGTGGGCATCAAGCACTTGTAATGTCTTATACCTCACTACTGAGGCCAGCTGGTCACACTGCTGCTAGCGTGTCTGCTCAAGTTGCTTTTTACACATAGTACAAAACTTGGGGCAGTCTACTTCTGGAAGCGTGGAGGAGGGCTNCATCATTATCCTTCATGCAATTGAATGTGCAAAGGGCAGGGGTGGAGGCAAGAAAGATGTGAACCTGGAGGAGAGGCAGAATGTTGTAGAATATTATTTTAAAGTGTGTTACTTTTATTTATGCTCTGGAACATTTGTTTAATGATGCAAAGATGTGTTTGATTAAATAAAATTCACCTGTGGTCAGGAGGCTGAGTCAGCAACTAGCTGACAGGAAGTGGTAGGGAGGAGCCAGGTGGAGAAGGTTTTTATGGTGGGGTGAAGAGAAGTACAAGGGCTTTTTGGAGGACTTGAGCAAGGAGAAGAAGAAGTAGCCAGAGAAGGAGGAGGACTCCAGGGGCCNGCCAGCCACCCAGCTACACAGCAAGCCATGGAGGAAGAGTAAGATTTACAGAAGTAAGAGAACAGGAAAAGCCCAGAGGCAAAAGGCAGAGGGGATAATTTAAGTTAAGGAAAGCTGACAAGAAATAAGCCAAGCTAAGGCTGGCATTCATAATTAAGAATAATCTTCCGTGTGTGATTTATTTGGGAGCTGGGTGGTGGGCCCCCCAAAAGAGTAAAAGAGACAAAAGAGACAAAACAAAAACAACATTTTGGCACCCCAATGTGGGCCATATTTCCACAGGGCCTGAGAAAGCTTTAAAAAAAAAAGAAAGAAAAGAAAGAAGGGGAAGAAGAAAGGGAGGATATAGGAATGATAGGCTGGAAGGAAGATTGTTGAATCTATTATAAACTAAGAGACAATTATTGATCTCAAATATTTTGTATTTGTAAGGACATTGGTATATTGATACAAATTTAAGGTAGTTTTTGTTACAACNCACTATGTATATTTCTAGTTTTGTTTAAAGGATCTTTGCATATTGATGGAAAGAAGTGAATAGTTTTAAAATAATAAAGTCTTTAAAGAAAGAGTAAAAGTAATATAAAAGAAAAAAGCCAGAAGAATAAAAGACAAACAACAGAAGAGTCCTATGGCCTAGGCAAAGAGGTGTAGGAGAGATCAGAGTTCCAGAAAGTAACACAATAACTCACCATCTTAAAATGTCTCTTTCCCTTACTGTGTATAAGAGAGACAGAGAGACAGAGACAACAGAGACAGAGAGAGAAGGTAAAATGTGATCACCAAGAGTTCACAGTTGCTCAGATGTGGCTTCCCTCAGCATGTGTCTGGATTCAGGAGCAGCTAGTACAAGGACACTGCTCTCTAATGTGCTTGGATAATACGGCTTTAATAGAATGTCCCATGTAGCTAAGAATTACTTTCACTTGTGCTGTGACATTATAATGGTTAGGGCATCCCACCACAAGGATGTATTAACNTGAAGCACTGATGTCTCCCCAGCACATAGTTTTCCTGGTGGGAGCTTGAATTCTCCGAATTTAATCCAGAACCCTGCTCTGTGCCGGACATACAGGAGCACCCTGGATCACCACTTCCGCCCTCTTTTCTGTTCTGGGTTTGTGTGCTTCTCTGGGGGTGGAGCTTGTCCGTGGAGATGTTTTTAACAATAAAGAGCTGTCTCATGGCAGGCCTAATGGCTTCTTGACCAATTTAACAGCCTATTAATACCACCTGACAACTTCTAAAATGACTCCACAGAAACAAAATTAAGGACGTTTCTGATGACTTCAGCACAGCAAACTTAATTTCCTTGAAGCACTGGGAAAGTAGAAAGCCAAAAACTCCAAATACGATAGGAAGTGAAAGGCAGTTTTAGAAACTGATGGGAACCACAAGCATATTCATCTCTGAAAGCCAAGTAACTTGAAAGTTACAGTTTTTTTTAAAAAAGAATTAAAATATATACCATACTTTAACAGACATTGTGGTGATTGTTGCTCTTTTTTTTTCTTTTGATGAGAAAGAAAATACACAAAAGAACAAAGAAAAAATTTCAAGCATTTTAGCATCACCCAGAGATAGCCACTGTTAATTTTTTAAAGAATATTTTTTATTTTTCTTTGGCAATTTCATGCGTGCATGTGATGTATTTTCATAATCTAACACCACCATCTCTCCCCTTCACTCCCCCATCTTCCTTTAATGTAACACACTGGGTCCAATTACTGTTGCCCCCTGGAAGGCTGAAGGATCTCACTGGCTTGATCTTATGTGAGGATTATGCTAGTAACCACAGCTGCACTGAGTTCCTGAGCACAGCATCCTTGCCATGTCTTGGCATTTCACACACTCTTCTTCATTCTCTGGCACCTACATTCTTTCNGCCCTCCTCTTCTGTGATATTTCCTGAGCCTTGGTAGAGTTGATATAGATGTCCCATTTAGGGCTGAGCACTAACTGGACACTTACTCTAAGCACTTGGGCGGTTATGAAACTCTGCATTAACTGTTGCCCACTGCAGAAAGAAGTTTCTGACTAAGACTGAGAAAACCACTAATCTGTGGGTATAAACATAAATATTGGAATACAGTTTGACAACGTGTTCATTTAACACAACAGTAACAGGTTTCCCCTAGAGCCTTTGGCACCCCAAGCCATAGACTTTTGACCAGGTTTACAATACCGGGCATGAATTTCTTCCTATGCAGCAGGCCTCAAATCCAATCAGAAAGTTGTCGGTTAACCCATCACAATCATGCCATTATTGCACCACAGGGCCTGTCTTTCCTGACAGCTCTGTAGTGCATGATATTAAGCTTTAGAGTCTACAATTTTGTAACCTCATTTGTTCTCTTAAAATACATGAGATAATATATCACAGTTTTCTTCTGAACTTTATTGCTGAAGCTGTCCTGTGGCTGTTTCCTCAGGATGGATATGATCGTGACCGTCTCCGAAGCACAGCTGCTATGATCCCTTACAGATGGAGTGAGGCTTCTGGTCCCCTGAAGCTCCTGTGGCTCTGCCCCTCACTTCCCAAAGACAAATAAATGGCAAAAAACTGAGAAGAAGAGACTNGTGGCNTAGCTGCCACCACAGTCCTGTAAGTAACTACCACAGTTTGCAAAACTAGCTGCATAGCATCGGCTCTTTGCTGTCATTGGCCTCTTTTTCTGGGGCAAATGGAGATAGAATCCCAGGAAAAGCCATGCCACAAAAGCATTACATTGTTTTAGTAGGATTCCATGGTGACAATGTAGCATCACCTGCTTAGCCAATTTTCCACTTTAGGGAAATTTGGATGGTTCCATTCTTCATTGTGACAAATGTTGCAAAAGCCATTCTTCAGCAATCCTTGTGCACATCTTGGATAATCTTTTAAAGTAATTTTGAAACATGTTTGTCTTCCTGAAGGCTAGAGGGACTAACTGGGGTGGGGGGGGATAATTTTAGTGCCAATTTTCTCCTCACAGTCTCTGCATTCCCATTCAGGTTCACAGAAGTGTCAATTACTTGAATCTCTGGTGCTCGTGGGTAAGCAGGCTGTGTTTCCTAATGCACAGGCTGTGATCAGTGAACACTTTGTTTCCCCGTTTGAAACTCTAGAGTTGTTTTTACCATTTCCATCAAACCAGTCTTAAAAACACACCCTGACAGGACTCTGATGTGAACTGTTGGAAACAGCTGACATCCATTTTGGTGCCTTTAACGTGAGATTGAGAGCTGTTATTTTAGGACTTTCAATAGCTACGCCCATGCCATCCCAAGGCCGACTCATGAAGCTTTATCAGATCTGGGATGTGTGTTTTAATTAGCCCCAGCATTGACCCTGTAGAGTTCTGCAATACTTAAGTTTTAGAGAAACTTGATGAGCGTCTTAACACACAGTGCAGTCCTATTTAGTGTGAGTCAGAAGAAAAGACATGATTAGCTTACAAACTACAGCCCTTCTGTTAACAGTCCCACTTAAATCTCAGCAGGCAGAAATGAAATCACTCTGGACCAAAGCCCGAGAACTCAGTGACCTCAGCACACAAAACCTCCAGTTAGATAGCATTGCCTAATGGTCTCTCCTCGTGAGAAATGAAATGCAAACCCTCCTGTACAATAATGACAGGGCTCACACTGAAATAAGCAAAGCAGAGCTGGTGGCAAGGGAAGGGTAGAGTTTCTTAATTGATATGTTATAGAAGAATAATATACAAATGTAGAATGATAATAAATAAGAGTTCTCACAGTTTTATTCACTTATTCATTTAAGGGAGGAGTATGAGTTTTTCACAGATGACCCAATTACCGATGAAGTAGATTTGATTGATTANAAGCAAATCTTTTCTGCAAACAAACAGCATTCCTCTGGAGCAACTAAGAATAGTTTATGGCCTATGGCAAAAGCAGATCTTAAGATATATCAGATTTCCTGGCTGAAAATAAAACTGAAATGGGCAAACTCGAATGTCTAGGACATCCAAATCAATTTTCAATGCATTTAGCATCCCTGATTCCAGAAGAATTATAACCAGTTTTTAATAAGGTTGATTCAAGAGCAGGGGCGTAGAACTTGTTATTCGTGGCACTCTCCACAATCATGGCTTGTTTTCTCATAACGCTCTATCACTTGGTTTATAAAAGTCAGATAAGGCTGCCTGAGCTCATTAGATAGCTCATTGGAGTTCAGCCTCAGGATGCCAGAGAAAGAAAGAGCAGCCTTCAAAAGAGCTTAGAGAGAATAATCTGGAGAATAAACAGAGCTTGTGTTGAGGGCTTGGGCGGGGCTTGGGGGTGGAGGNGTGGACACAAGGAGTCAAGTCTAACCCTCTTCTTCCACAGCCAAGCCAGAACCAGCACTTGAGGAGCACAGTGATTGCACTGCAAGAGACTAAACTCCCTCACTGTCTCTTTGCTATAATAGTTTTAGAAGTAGGTGGCTTTCCAGCACCCATGTGTTCACTCAAGGGGAACTGGAGCTGAGAAGTTAGGGGAAATGCCTGGGGTCCGTGTCTGGGTACTGTTTAAGCTGTGGGGAGAAAGCACAGGATCAAGACCTTATAAAGTGGGTCTGGGCTTATTGCCAAGACTGGCGAGGCTAGAAGAATGGGGTTGGACTTGTAGGGAGTGTAAATCACCGGATGATAGGACCCTGATCCCTAAACCAGCATAAAGGAGATGGAACCAAGGGGGCTTTTACACTCACAGCAGTAATAAAGAGCACAAACATTTAGTTGTCACACCAGCCTGATTGTCCTTTCTTCATGTCTTCAGGGACTNGACCACATTCCTTAAGCACATGGAAACTCAAGAGGAATGGCGTCTGAAAAAGAGGGCAGTCCCTGAGGTACAGGGTTCAATAAATAAAACCATGCATGAAGAAGGTTATGAGTGTGTGTCACGGTGAGCTTCACTGATCAGCAGGGCTTACTCTGTGGGTTCCNTTCTGTTTGGGGGCCCGAGGAGTATACAGGGACACTGAATCTGTAACTTATGGAGAAAGGGAGACTTGTGAGATGTGCTTGCTGTTCTCATGAGTCATGATGAATAGGTCAGTCTTAAGGCCAGATGGAAAAGAAACGTCAGAAGTGTTAAGAAGCATTTGCTGCCTGCCAGTCTTCCTTCCCTTTGCAGGGAGACACATGCCATTTCCAGAGGGAAATTTTCCAGTCTAATAAGGCTGCCATTCCCAAATCCATGAGTCAGTCAAATCGGTGATGCCTGAAACCAAACTCTCCCAGACCTCGGATTTCCAGTGCATGATTTCTCCTTGAGAAAGAGAGTAATTCTTTGGGAAAATACTGCTTGGGTTTACAAGGAACCTGGAACCTGAGTCTTATCTCACCTTCAATCTCACAGCTCCTGCCATTGCTAACAAACCTACCCCATCAGCTCCCAGTGAAGCATTGCAGCCAAGGCCAACAGTTATTCAGTGTTACTCTTTACATTGGGACTCTGGCAATGCTCTGTTCTTACACCCACAGTGGAAGCCTGTGTCCCGAGATCCCTGGACCCTGGATGCAGCAGCATCAACCCAGGGTCTAGTAATCTGAGCTGTCTTGATCACTAGCCCATTTGGGGAGACAAACGGTGTGTCTTAGTTAGGATTTCTATTGCTGTGATAAGACACAGTGACCAAAAGGAACTTGGGGAGGAAAGGGTTTATTTTATCTTACAACTTGTAGTCCATCATCCAGGGAAGTCAGGGAAGGAACTTGGAGGCAGGAAGTAAAACTGAAGAAATAGAGAATGCTGCTTACTGGCTTGCTCCTCATGGCTTGCTCAGCCTGCTTTCTTATAGAACTCAGAACCATCAGCCCATCATCTACAGTGACCTGGGCCCTCCAATATCGATCATCACCCAAGAAATTCCCCACAGGCTTTCCCANAGGCCAATCTGGTGGGGGCATTTTCTCACTTGAGGCTCCCTCTTCCTATATGACTCTTGCTTATGTCAAGTTGACATAAAACTAGCCTGTAGTAGTACTTTCTCATCGGGACCACCAGCACGCAAGTAATGACACNGANATTTAGTATCAATTATGAAATCTTGGACTTTAGCTTAGGCTTGTTTCCAACTAACTCTTATAATTTAAATTAACCCATAGTTTTAAATCTATGTTCTGCCACGTGGC
Source organism: Neotoma lepida (assembly GCA_001675575.1). Classification (NCBI taxonomy): domain Eukaryota; kingdom Metazoa; phylum Chordata; class Mammalia; order Rodentia; family Cricetidae; genus Neotoma; species Neotoma lepida. Next base: position 338,503 of record LZPO01066272.1, read on the forward strand.
TCGTTACCTCATCTCCATACTGCACGTCCTGTTTCCCTTGCATCTTGCTGGTGAATCTTGCCTTTTCTCTTCCCAGAGTACTCNCTCTCTGCCCGGAAGTCCCGCCTATTCTCTCCTGCCTAGCTATTGGCCATTCAGCTCTTCATTCCACCAATCACAGCAATACATCTTCACACAGTATACAAGTATCCCACAGCACTAGCCAGCACAAGGTGTTTCTCATCTCTNTCTGCTCAGCAAGTCTACTCTAAGCCTCATGGCCTGGGGTAAGTGGGGAAGTTGTAGGTACCACAAGAGCTGGGTCAGAAGCTTCCTAGATCTTGGGGTTGAGCCTACAGTGTAGCTAAATGCTAACTTGAGATTTGGTAATGGAGGACCAAGAAGTGGTGGTGGTGCAAAGGGCTTCAAATAGCTCCCTCTCNGGGCTCTTAAACAGCTGAGTCACAGGGTGAAACTTCTCCAGGATGTTTTACACTTCAAGTTGCCATCTTGGTCATCCATGAGTTTTGGGGGAAAAAAAAAAACAGAAAAAATGACTTAGCCAGACAAATGTAGTAAATGAGGTAGGAGGTGGGGAATAAAGAGCAAAGGTAAAGTAGGAACAATTTAAGGAAATAATAAAGCAGAAAGGAGGCTTGAGCAGGCAGTTTAGCTGGCAAGCTGTATCAAATATAAACTATTTGCACCATACCTTATGAAACAAATTACATTTTCTTTTTGCTTAGGATGCTGGGAACTGAACCCGGGCCTCATGTGTGCTAAGCATACTCTTCAATCAGTGAACTACACACCTAACACTGTCCAAACCTACTAACAAAAGGCTTTGCATTCATACAAAGTGTCCTTTGTCAGCTTTCATGGATGGAGACATGAAGGACAGGGACAGAGGTATCCTTGCCCCCAAACACCCAGTAAAACAGATTTTCCCAGCCCTTCATTTGTCTTCTGGCCCTTAATTCATGAAAGCAGTTGCACTGCAATGTTATTCTGGCTCATGAGAACAATTGACGGAAACTAATTATGAAATGTGAGAAGAAAGGAGCCTTGGAGATTACTGAGATCAAACTCTTAATTTCTCGAAATTTCTCGAGACCAAAGCACGTACAGGGACATAAAAAGGTTTAACCAAGATCATGTGGCTGTTCATGGAAAGCCGGAGCCCAACACAGATGCTGTGATTTCTAGGCAGCCGACTACCCAAGCGTCTCCAGGACTGAGATTTCTTCTTTGGTTTTTTTCTTTTTTCTTTTTTTTTTTTTCATATTCTACTCAAGATAGTTCACATTTCACATGAATGAAATGTGACCAAAGCACTGGTTTCTCTCGTTTGGAGTGTTTTAGTGGTTTTTTTTCCTTTCTGTTAACTATAAGGAATTGAATTCAGTAAAGTACATCGAAGTTTTCCATGCAACACTCTAAGCGCAGCTGAAACCAATTAGATGCTAATCAATTTTACTCTGTCTGATGCAGAGTGGAAAAAATGTCCCAGAAGTCTCTCCACCCAAGATGTTCTTGGCGACGGGTCTCTTGCTGTGGGCCCTCCCACCTCTCTTAGTCATACACACTCAGGAAGGAGACCCAGCCAACTCCCTTCAGACCCCAGCAGAGAACAGAACCCAGCCCAGCTTTTGCCCTTGAAATAAAAGTACATCTTAGGAGAGAAAGACTGCAGATTTAAGGCCTATACACACTAAAACTGTGAGAGTATGAAGACTTGAGGAGACCCCAGCCCTATCCACTCTCTGAGACTACCTCAGGATCTTCATTGCTGTACCCTCTCATGACTGCCCTCCAGCCCCAACCCCTCCCATGAGAAACAAGGACCAAAGCAGACTTTCAAATTTGACAATTTAGGGTTTGGATTTGGGTTCTGACAGTTATTAAACATGATACTAAACAACTTGTCTAATCACTGTAAGCCTCAATTTATTATAAAAGGAATAATAATGTATCACCTTTAAGTGTTAAAGGACTCAAGAAACTTGTACCACATGGTGACAATGGATGATAACAATGAATTGCTAACAAAGTTATTTTCAGAGTCCTCAGGACAACTAAAAGTCAAATACATGAAGTACTGTGTATGTTAATCATCTCAGTTTAATCATCCTATAATATCTACATGTTAAAAAATGTTACATTATATGCTACAAATTATAATGTTTTGTCAATTAAAAATAAGGAATTATGTACTTACAGATGATATTTATAGTGAATCTGATACATGTGGACAATCGACAAATGGTCACTTTGTCTCATGTCATTACTCCTTAATTACTCTTATACTTTTAGATATTCCAGGCATTTCATTCACTTTCCTCTAGCCTAGTTCAAATGTGTCACA
>LZPO01066272.1:377419-387540 GCA_001675575.1 Neotoma lepida
GGGTGGGGGGCCGCAGCAGAGAGAGGGCTTCTACCAACTGTCACACCCCCTGCTCTTTCTTTCCAGGCCCCTCCCACTGAGAATAACCCCAGTTCTTTGGGAAGCTTTGGTAATGCAATGGAGGGGTGACATAGAGGATTCCAGGCATCAGTTTGTGTGCCCCTGGAGTTTTGAGTGTAATTCAGTTCCTCTGACATGACAAGCTAGAGGGGACCCATAGCCCAACTGCCTGCTTCAGGAGGACAGTCTTAGTAAGCGTTCAAGTGCCCCTCNGTGTGTGCCCTGGCTTATTTTTGCCGTGGTTCCTANCATTCAAGGTCTAGAAACTCATTATTTTAAATTACATATACAAGGAACAGATTTACAGAGGAGATCACTCATTCCAGCAGGGGATCCACACTTGAGCTGTGAGCTGAGAATGTGCCTCTGGAGACTGGTGTGGAGAAGCAATAACAGTTCTCCAGACAGATGCCCTGTGCTTAGCTATAGGCATCCCACACTAGCAGACTGTCAGGGCTTTGTCCCTCGGAAGCCACACTGCTTAATGTCCTTTAAACCTCCCCACCTGCATGTAGTTAACCAGTAGGGCAGTGTCTGCNGGGCTGGGAAGGGTTGGGAATGCTNCTGCATTCTATAGGACTGTCCTTGAGCCTACAGTATAACCCACACCCCCCAACTGCATGCAGGTCCTGCGCACTTGCAACTTGCACATTAGCCACCAAAATGATCTGTTTATCCTGTAGCAAATAAACTACTTGCTGTGGTTCTGAAGGCACTGTTGGGAATTGAGAAGTTAAAACATAGCAGGGACACCGCTGAATAGCTAAAACAGATGGGCAAGCACCTGGCAGATGGAGGCGCCGCTGCTACCAATGTCTTCAGAAGGTGGACCCATTACAGTTCCTGTCCAAGTGAGTAGGGTGACAGGAAACTCGTCAAACAAGTTGAAGAGCTGTCGTAGGAAGAGGCTTGGGACTGTGGCTGAGGTGGATATAAGGACCCCAGAGGTATATCCCAAAGGAGTGGTCAGCTAGGCAGCAGCACAGGCCTGGGCAAGAAGAAAAAGTAAATGATAAGCTGTAAATACCCAGGGACACATTGGTGGATTGGAAATATGATAGTTTCTTTCTCTTTCTCCTCTCCAAATAGCTGGACATCCAGGGGAAACAACAGACATCTATTTTATTGGCTTCATAATATCGGATATCATATTATTAGAAAAAATGAAATATGTTCATTTTGTAAGTCAGGTGATGAGTGACCTTGAAANTTAAATGTGTACCTCTTCCCGGGTTGCCCAATTCCAAACACCGTGGCTTCGGCAAGGGTGCTTTCTTCAGGGTGATCCATCGATGGCGCAGGGCTTCCCTTCATTGTCTCAGTCAGATGTAGCATTGTCTGGTTCAGGACAAGCACGCCCTGCACACGTACACAGAGCAGAATCCAGGATGATGTGCAAGGCTTGACCTCTGCCCTCCAATTCCTTAAGGTCTGCCTGTGGGCCAGGAGCTTTAAGTGCTAACAGATAAAATGTAGGTTAGAATAACATTATTAACAAGTGATTTCAAGGACAGCCTGGTCAACTTAGAGAGTTCTAGGCCAGCTAGACCTANATGGTAAGACCCTGTCTCAAAATAAAAAAATAAAAAATCTGGGAGCTCCTTCCATAACTTTTTGAAAATTAAAAAGATTTATTTATTTTATGTGTATGAGTGTTCTGCCTGCATGGATGTCTGTACACCCCATGTGTACCTGGTGCCCTTGGAGGTCAGAAAAGGGCATCAGATCCCCTGGAACTGGAGTTAGAGATGGTTGTAATCTGCCACGTAGGAAGATGCTAGGAATCAAACCTGGGTCCTCTGCGAGAACAAGTGCTCTTAACCACTGAGCCATCTCTCCAGCCCCTGAAAATTCCTCTACATTAGTAAAATATATACATCTATAATGTGTAGCTTGATAAACTTTTGTACCCAGCCATTCCCAGGTAGCCACTACCCAGTGAGACAGGGAGTTGGTGAAGAAAAGCTGTTAAGTTCAGGGTGAAAAAGACTCGTAGTAGAAACAGCGTGTGAAAGGGTTTGGCCCAGTCCACGTTTAATCAGTCCTTGTCGAACAGTGGTTTTCTTTTAATCGGTCTCTTGGTGTCTAGTAACATTTGGCAAATTTTTAGTCCACGTTTTAACAATAATGAATTTTTACAAATCAGTGAAAAGGCTAATTCTCTCAAGAGTCTTGCAATTTAGATGTTATGTAAGTATTTGAATCTGTAGTTATTATATTTAAAGAGAGTCTTCATAAGATGCTAATCATGTTATTTGGAACAGCTGTCAATTTAGAATTGCCCTGACATCTAATAGGAGAAGGGAGGGCATAGTCACGTGTGCCACTCTGAGTTGTGTTTCAAAACCTTATCTGTAAGTGGTGGGGTTGAGGGTAATTGTTCCAGTCTTTTCTACATTTTCTAAGTTTTTATGAGTGNATCTTAGCTTCATGTCTCATAAGAATATAATACTAACTTTTTTCTCATGTTATGTACATGTGATCTGTGTGAATGGGTGGGTATTGACATGTGTGGACACTTAATGGGGTGTCTTGCATATGTGTCTGAATGTGTGTGGAGACCCAAGGTTGATGCTGGATGTCTTCCTCTATTGTTCTCCACCTTATGAACTGAGTCAGGGTCTTTCATGAGATATGACTAGTGGAGACAGCCATCTTGCTCTAGGGAGTCTGTCTCTGTCTTCAAAGTGCCGGACTTGTAGGCAGGCCACCATGTCTATCCAGGGTTTATGTGAGTTCTGGGCATCTGAATTCCATTGCTCACATTTGCATGGCCAGTGCTTTTCCTCTGAGCCATCTCCCCAGCCCAGNAGTAACTTTTTCTTTAAATAAAATGACATTAGGAGGATAAATTCCTCTTGGAAAAGGAAAGGGTCACAAGAATCCTCACGATGTCAAGGCCCTAGATGGAATATCAGAAGAGTAGGACCAACAGGGATTGCTTTAAGAGAATATGGTGGATGATGCTATATAGCTTCCAGAGAACTGATCAAATTAGTAGTATGTGATGATCTCATTAAACACCACAGGCAGTGAAAATAAATACCTCCCAACACTGGAAGAAATGGCTTGCTGAGATGGCATGAACAAAGCATACATGCAGTCCTTACTTGCCCCTACCCATGACAGACATTACTAATCAATCATAGAATTCTTCCCTACTGAATTCAAAGGAGGTTTGAAAATCTTATTCAGTAGTATTCCATGTAGCCATTAGCAATCAAGTCAGAGTCGATTTGTCATTCCTGCTGGAACACTCAATCCAGTTTGGCAAGTACTGACAAATTTTAACTGAAATATGAGAAGAAGGATGAGGGAGGATAGTAAGAAGAGTGGATTCAGGGTGGTGGGACTGACACAGTGAACAAGAGGTGGTGGACCTGAAGTTGAAAGCGTCAAGAGAAGCCACGTACCAGTTTCTGACCCAAGCATCTCAGTTGTTTGGGTGACTGTAAACACCTTAAAGTAAGCCAAACCCCTTTACATTGGCTATCAGCAAAGACGCGACAATCAGAGTTTTCATGGCTGCCCTGATGAAATGCACGCTTGTTCTGGTTAAGCCTCAAAGAGCTGCTGCTGTCACAGATAGCTGCTTCTGCATTAGCAGGGTCTGGCAATCACTTGCTAATACAATGTTCTCTGGGTGGTTATAATACAAAATATAGCCTATAAATTTGCATCTTCTGCTGTGGTTGAAAGATTTTCGTGTAATCTCTTCATGGACTTTTTATGTCCTCATTTGGAAGTAATCGCTATTAGGCTATTCCCAGGATTAAATCTGAATTTATGCCACCTGATATGTCCTGAATAATCCAGGCACTATCTGTGACCAATCAGGACATTGCCAAATGAATCATGTAATATATGGTAAAAGCTGTGCTGTGTTGCAGGCTCATGCATGTGTGCATGGTGTGTGTGTGTGTGTGAGTGTGTGTGTGTGTGTGTGTGTGTGTGTGTGTGTGTGTAACGGGATATTTGAATTCACGTAGGGAAAGTGACTCTTTTCTCCTTTGCTTTTTTCGAAATTAAAATCCTGTGTCTGCGGGGGAAAAAATGTCTTTCCCCGGTTTTTCATTTATCCTTCCATGATCCTTAATAAATATGACTTATTACTCTGTGGAAGCCGCGGGCCCTTACTGGGGTGTGGTATCAGTCACTTCGCACATTTCTTCCCGTTAGCAGCAGTGGGAGACTAATAGAACCGGGGTCTTTTCTTGGAGGTGCGGCCTTCATCCCCAATGGTTTACAGCCCAAATGGGTCTGGCCATTAGGGAGCCCCAGAATGAGTAGCCAGCCCTTCCTCACCTCTTCCTCTGCTTTAGACAATTCTGAAATGCAGCAGTGGGATGCATGGCCCCTGCCCACCCACAATTCCCTGGGCAGATGGTATCATTACTGCCTCCCGACCTTGTCTTCTGTATCAGCGCGTCAGCTGTGGCAGCATTCAGGCATCTGTACTGGCCTGCTCTTGGGGTCCTGACAGGATAAGTCCTCAGCTGCAGCCACTAAGAGCACCCTCTGTGGGCATTCGCCATGATCCCTTCTAAAAGTGGGCCTTGCCCATCTCAGGTCTCTTTCTCTTCTGCCGCNCTTGTCATAGGGACCGGTCTCTGCCCCTTCTTTCTCCTCTTCCAATAAACTTCCCACGTGAGCCCTGTTGTATGGCGTATTTCCCCCCCACNCCCACCCCGGCTTTTAAACTATANCAAGCTCTGTGGCAGCATTTTGTACAGAACTTTATCTGAAGTGATGTCTCTTCTTTGCTCTGGTGTTTTCCCATTTCCTTGTCATTCAGAGGTTCCCCGAGTTCTCTCCTTCATGTCTCTTGTTGCCAAACTAGGTATCTCCAAGTCTGTTTTGCCTGTTTGTTTATCTGTTTTTAGTTATGCGAAAGCATTGAACCCTAGGCCTAGCTCAACCTAGCTCCACCACTGGTCATGTCCCCCAGCCCTTGAGGCAGAATCTTGCTGTGCACCTCACACTGACCTTGCATTTGTAATGTTCCTGCCTCTGCATCCCAAATGCTGAGATGACAGGCTGGTGCCACCATGTCTGGCCTCCAAGCAAGCCTGTCTTTTAAATCGACCCTATTACAGAGCACTTTTGTTATTAAGGGTGACAGTGTAATGAAATAGTCCATGGCATGGAGGTCCTGGGAAGTGATTCCTGACAGGAATACAGCACCTGCTTCTCGGAGGGAAACCTGAATGTGCTATGAAAGCAGGGCTCCATCCAGAGCCCAGCCTGACTCTGGCTCCATGTGCTCACAGCTACCCAGTCCCNGGCCAGGGCTCCTCTTTGCCATCTTCTCCCTCCCTCTCATCCTTTATGTCTAGCTTCTCCTTCTCATGCTCTTCCTGCTTCCCTTCTAGCCATCACCCCAAAATGCCTGGGCTGTGTTAGAAACTGACCTACAGACCTCCTGCTTGTCTNCACACAGTTTAAACCCGCAAACCCTTNCGTGCTGCTTNTATCACTTGTCTGAAACAATTCATTCTCTCAACGTCAACAAGAAAGAGAGTCAGCGGTTACCCACTTGGGCCTCTGTGAGTCACTAAGTTAGTGCTGGTGAAGAAGGGCCTAGTCACGGGAGCTTTCAGTCTAGTGGAAGAAGTAGGCAAGGAACATCACAGCCTCAGAATNGTTCAGTGTGAGAAACAGCAAGACAGGGCTGACAATCTCCCTGTGCTGCCAAAGCCTTTCAGAAGTAGCCTGCAGTTGAGCTTGGAAAGGCGCCTACTGTGTAGCTCAGGCAGAAAGAGAAAGAGCTTCTACCTAATTCTCACAAACTGATAAGGAGCTATTCTAATCCTCATTTTACCCATGAAGAAACTATTCAGTTGCCCCTCATCAGCTAGAGGCAGGATATAAACCTGGGCCTTGACATCACAAAGTCAAAGCTTAGGGGTCTGTGCTACTGTGTCTTGTTTCTGGAAGTCAGACTCTGAAAACACACCAAAGATTTTGCTGGTCATATGNACTCAGCTCTGTACAGACCTAGTCACTGACTCTTCAAGGAACTTCAGTTGCTGAATGGCCCTGGTACCTGAGTTGATACTGTAGCCTTGCCCGCTGCAACCACGTGAATGTGATCATGATCTGTGCTTGAGTCCAGCCCCAGCTGCTTCTCTGATGCGTCCTGAACTGTAGTTATTATTTGGGAGCATTGATAACTAATGGCCAGTGACTCAAGATATTTTAAGGGGAGTTTCTGTCCTTGAGATGTATTCACAACTGTTCCATACCACATAATGCCAAACTGCAAAATGGCTCCGAACTCCAACCTAGTTGCTAAGTATGGCTGTCTGTTGCACAGATATGCCTGGCTGGGGGGCCCGATGGGGCCAATTCCATCCTGCACTGTACTCACTGGGCCGTGTGCCCTGGCACAGGGCCCCTCTGCCACCCAACAGAAAAGGTCCCTTTCCCCACCAACTGGTTCGTAAAGCTTCCCAAAGCCAACATTACCTCAGAGTCATAAGCTTATTGGACTGTGCTCGCCATTTCTATGTCTGTACCAGTTTTAATCCACTGGTTTCATCAGAGTCCTGAGGCCTCCATCAAAAGCTTCATACGGACAAGCTAAAATAACACAACTGGAAAGAATTTTAAAACACNGCCCTCTCCCCTACAACGTGCCTCTTTTGGCCGTTGCTCACTTTAATTTGGGTGGAGGAACTGCGAGTTCTCAGGAACTAAGAAAAGCATCCCAGCTCCCCTTTGATGGGTGGATTACCAGAACTTCCCTCAGCCTATAGCTGGATTCCAGCCCCTGGGAAGAAATGTCTTGGATAGAGTGAGCCCCCAGTCTGGTGCCTTTCAGAGGTTGTGTCATGTGTTTGCATTAGCTGAACAAAGAGCTATGGGCTTTCTGGCCTGGATCCCCTCCTCCCTCATTCGCCCCTCCACTGGGAGAGGCCAGCTAAAGTCTAGACAGCGTCTGCTTGGCACCGNGCCTTCCCAGCAGCCCACAGGGCTCTGCAGCCCCGACTGCCTCAGCGGTACTCCTTCTGGTTCCTCTCCTTACTCATTTCCTGCCTTTCTCAAAGTCAGCCCTGAGTTGTCTTGAGGGACTGGCACGTACCCACACACGTAGGAAGCACNTGAGTGAATTATGAGGCCAGGATTCGGCTGCCTTGTGAGGTTCTGAACTGAGAAGCACTGGCTGGCAGCATGGCTGTGGTAAGTGTCCTTGATGGAAGCTAGCTTCAAGGAAACCTCCATCTTTGGCCAGAGAAGGCTGGAGTGAATAACCCAATGGCACCCCAAGGGTAAACTGAGACAAACATTTAGCCCCTCATCTCCCAAAAAGAGTGAGAGTGAACTGCAGTTTAAAATCCACCCATTTTGGATTGTCAAAATACTCTATTTAGAGGAAGTACGATGTTTGATTATCTCTTACTTAATTTTCCATCTGTGGGGAACCATTGGGAAGAGGCTAAGGAACAAGAAAACAGGTTGAGGAAACCAGAAGACCCCGGGTCCTGCTCTTACTTACTGAGTGCAGCATAGAGTTCCAGAGTGTGGTTCCTGAAGAGTCGTCTTGCCCTGGGATCCTTACTCCTGATTACTCCACAGATAGGAGTCATTTGATTTTCTACTTCAAGTGGCAACTGTGTATAAACACTGAGAAAGAAATGGAAGATGCCAAATCCTCTTGGGANTGAGGGAAAGATATATAAAAAAAGCAAAACAATCTAAAATTTGAAGAATGCAATTTGAGATTTTTTTGTTTGTTTTGGTTTCGGTTTTTCGAGACAGGCTTTCTCGGTGTAGTCTTGATTGCCCTGGAACTAGCTTTGNAGACCAGGCTGGCTTCAAACTCAGAGATCCGCCTGCCTCTGCCTCCNGAGTGCTGGGATTAAAGGCGTGCGCCACCAACTGCCCAGCGTGAGATTTTCTTGACAAAAGCAACTTTCTTCTGACTTTTTAATATTCACATTTTCCTTTAAAAAAAATGGTGCCATATTGCAAATGGTTTACAAAGTAGCTGTATAGAAAAGTGACTTGGAATCCTTCTTGCCTCCCACCATGTTGCCTGGCCCACGACCAGGAACCAGGAGTTCCTGAACAGGTGTTGATGAATGTCCTGCCTTGATCCCTTGGCCTTGGTCTATGAGTCAGTGATGAGTGTTTGTGACTGTCTCAGGTACTGAAATCAAGTGATTTGTTGGAGTGACCTTTTAGTAAGGGAGCCAAGGCCAACATGGATGCTTCAGTCTCACTGACATGTTTGGTGCCATGCCCTGGCTTCTGTTTCCAACCCCCAGTAGATAGCCAGGTGCTCAATTGCCCTGACTTCTGGTCCTGAATAGGGGCTACTCATGCANTGTATGTGTTCTTCCTAATAAGGGTTCTTGTACAGGTTAGAACTGTACACGTGTGTGTACACACATTTGCACATGTACACTGACTTAAGTTTCACCCCTCAGGGAACACAGCCAGCTGCCAGTATCTCATAGTAAGATTTACTTCCGCAACGAATTCCTATNGGAACCAATGGAGAGAGGCAAGGACGTATTGGAATTTCTTCTATTTAACTAACTGCCTTATTTTACTGTATGACTTCATGTCGACACTTTAAGCCTAGGTACAGTGCTTATTTTTGTGATTATGAAATGACTGCTAGTGAACGCATATGTCTTTCAAACAGTCAGTCAATCATTCTGCTTTAACCAAAAATGGTCAGAATGCCTGCAATTAGTTAAGCCAACTAAGTTTGGAGAGGGATTCATGTTTGGGGTATAACATTTATAAGAGAGCAAGAACTTGGATAAGGAACTTGAAGACAGTCCAGAGGAATTCCTGGTTACTGTCACAGGGACGCTTGGATCTTTTGAACCTTGGGGTGGTNTTGACANNGGAGGANTTTCTGCTGGAACAGCTACAGCTANTGNAGCAGATGTGCAGGTGCTCACGGTGAGCGCGACAGGTGCTCGCACACCCAGGTCCCCTGTACTCACACTGCNTCTGTCTTGAGGACCCAGGGAAGCTTATAGCTTCTTGCTGGCCCAGCTCAGTTCACAAAGACTTCTGTAGGAGTGGGGCATATGTATGCACCAGTTCATTCACCAATGGTATGAACAGGNTTCTCAAAATGCTGTAGCTATGATGCTACGGTCAACTAGGGCAGGGCCAGGCTACCCCAGAAACTGTGGGCTCTTCTGGTCCCAAGAATCTTAAGAATGTCAATGTGCCCAGTTGCTCTGTTCCTCCCCCTTCTCTTCGCCCCTTCATNTTCCACTTTCTTTCCTGTCTTAGCCTGTGTTGCCTCAGCCTTGCTGACAGGCACGCAGGGAATCAGGTTTCCTGGCTAGGTATTTATTTTAAAGGCAGCACTTTCTCTTTCTGCATCAGTCGGTGTCTGCATCTTGTTCATCGAGATTTCTGCAGTGCACCACGGGCTGGCTGAGGACCAAGAAAAACCCCAGCCAAGGAACACCCGCTGACTTTGGCCTCCTCAGTTCCCTTCTGGAAGATGGCGGAAGAAGGAGAGTGAGGCTGGAATCCAGGTGCTTACTAAGGTTGATGTGACAAGTTCAGTCGTCCCTGTGTGACTGTCATGGCAGGAATGACGATATTCTACCCTTTGACTATAAACTATTGAAACAACTGGCCNCAAGAGAATGGAATTGCTCTGGGAAGCTCATGATGGAAAAGGCTGAAGCCTGGTGGCAGCCAGAGGGGGGGACCNTGTCTCCTAGAAGAGACTTCACACAGTTCTTACAACTTGTCAGACCACTTTGCGGAAGTGTCNGGAGCCAATGATGGGGGGCAGGACCCCATCTTTATATGGACTGCTTAGCATACCTTATGTCCTCTCTTTAAACCTAAATATCACTAGGACCCTGACAGTGGACTTGGGGGATGATACTCGTCCTAATTGAATAGATCTCCTTTTTTTCTACTTTCCACTATTGCTTGTTTGCCGATTGGCTTGTTGAGGATGGGAGTCGCAGCCTGGCTTATCTTAGGTTGCCAGGCTGGGGTTATGTCCCTAATAACTCCAGTTCATAACTTCAGGCTTATTCCTTTTCAAAATTTTTATTTATTTATTTATT
>LZPO01066272.1:395451-407545 GCA_001675575.1 Neotoma lepida
ATAGGAACTGGTTTTATATAGCTCTTAATTGGTTCTAGAAACATCGACATTTCTCTAATCAGAATTGTTCAAATCCTGGGGACTGCCGGATCTTGCCACCTGGCAGAGCAGAGAGAGAGCAATGGCTAACCATCAATCCTTGTAAGCCATAAAGCTCCCTTATTACCTCAGAAATGTTGGAGAAGTCCCAAACTTGGCAGAAATCGGTACCCCACTTTTCCAGCCTGAGAGTCTGAGCATGGGTACAGGTAAATGAGGATGTTAGCCCAGGGGCTTCCAATCTAAGCCAGAGTGGAGATCAGGGCTACCACCAGCATGGCTATGCAGTAACGGTCAGATGCTGGGATTGCCAGCATCTGGGACATTACTAGAGGATGCATCCTGGGTGGCCCTTACCCTCTAAACATCTTACAATTTTGTAACTGTGCTTGTGGCTGAACCAGATGCTCATAATATTCAGCCTGGATCCATTATGGCTAAAATATAGTCATTTCTGCTGGTCTCCNGGGGGACCCTGACNTTTCCCTGCACTTCCTGACCACAGGATCCCAGAGCCACTGCTTTTGGTTAAGGAGTGTGCAAGAATGTACCCCACGAAATGTTCCCTCTTCAGGAGAGATTTATTAAGCCTCCATGCTGGGAATGATTAACTACTTTACCACCAGGAAGCAGTTCAGAGGCACCATCTTCNTTTGGTGACAGTGTATGGAATGGGGTTATCCTTTTAGAGAAGCAGGTGAGAGGATTTATAATGACCAAGACCTAGAAGGATGGNTGCTCCCTTCACCCAAATTTCCCACCATCCCAGTAGCAAAACCGCTAAGAATCTAGTTGAAGCAGGGCCGCAAGAGGCAGTCCATATCCTGAGTAGTGATTTGTTAGGTTTCTCATTGTTCTAAGTTCAGAGAGACTTCCGTTTTTAGTATCTCTATGTCCCATTGAATTCAGTCCTGAAATCTGTAACTGGGTTTCTGGGGACCCACAGACATCAGGTTAGAGTTCCTACTCTGTAATTTTCCCCCATAGACCTCATGATCAATGTGATTAGAGTCTTAGTTTGTGCCTGCTGCTGTCTGACTGGAGCTCCGTTGTCCCAGTGGATAGGATAGATACTGAAAGCCACATCCACAGACCCTTTTCTACTTGTCCTGTATTACTTGTCTTCCCAGAGTTGCTGGCTGTAATAAAACAGAAACAGGGCTTGTGGCCTCCCTGCATGGCCCTCAGCCTCAGATGCAGAAACAGACTGCCCAGAGAACTTCCCTCTAACAACTTGCAGCTCCCTTGGGAGGCCACTGAAGGGAAGCATCACTGAAGGGTAGGAGAGGGAACAGGGAGAAACTAGACAAGACCCAAGAGCCTGGAAGCAGGCAAGCTGGAGGAGTACCACCTGCCTCACACAATTCCCGGGAATACTATTCCTGGAACTCCAGGTTTCTCCTGGCCAGCGGTTTCCATGGCAACACGGTGTCTGAGCACTTCTAATTACATCTGTCTGCTTCTCCTAGAACCCTACTGAGCCACACACATATGGAGACTTCATTTAGTTGGGAGTTTCTGAGTTTTAACCCCTTCAACACTTTTAGACTAGAATAAAAATTGTTAGGATGCGGGAATCTTGACAGCTGTTTTGCAACCACACAACCCCCAAAAGAGTCTCAGGGTTCTGTCCCCATTTTTAAACCGGAGACCCATGCTGCCCCACTACACCAGGTCTCCTAGTTCCTTTATGCTCAGCACTCTGACCTCCTTGTCATCCCTGTTAGCCCCAGTGCCTGCCATTGACAGAAGGTCTCAGTCTTGGTGGGCATCACAATCCCAGGGAAAACACCCTCCATAGGTCCAGCTAAGTACAGACCTTCCCTCCCAATTCTCTTTCCAGTAAATTATAGCCCATTGCCAGGATAGCACATGAGCCAGGGGCGGGGGCGAGGGCAGTGCCAGGAGACCCAGATGTTCTGCCAATAGCCAGGAGACTCGAACGTTCTTCCACAAAAGAAGGGACAAAGCAAGGCAAGTCTTGTTTCAGGTTGAAGTGTATTGAGCAGTCCACTTCCTTCCACTTCCTAGGATAATGAAGGAGCAGAGTTCCTAGGAAGAGGTCACCAAACAGCTGCCCCAAGGAAACAACCCATTCCACTGTTTCTCTCACCTTCTCTAACTTGCTTCTCTTGGCCTCTGCTTCCCCCATAACTAGGCTGCCGAGGTGTCAGGCCACTTTTTTCCTGCCCGAATGTGTACCCTGNGGTCTCACCAGACTTCGTCCACCTTCCTTCTCTCCTTTCTTATTTGTTCAGCATGTCTCAGCTGGAGCATACATGAATCATAGACAAAAACCACGATTGAACGGCATTTCAGGCACCCGTTGTCTCTCCAGCTGCCTCATCAGCGCACATGTGCCCATAGAGACACACACCTGCCGGCGTCTTTTGTGGGTCTCAGACAATCTCAGATTGGTAAAATTCTAGGCTGAATGTTAATGTCTAGTGGAGATTTGTGGGGTCTTCGGTCTCTTTCTGCAGAAGAATCCATCCTTGGGTCAGTTCCAGGAGAGGAGTTGGTACTGAGCCTTGCTGCCCCAACCCAGAGTGATGAGACCCAAGTCTACTCTTCATCTATTACTTCAGGTTGATTGAGTGACATGGGTGATATACTAGGGCCTACAAAAGGACACTAAAGCTTTTTTGTTTTGTTTTGTTTTGTTTTGTTTTTCAAGACAGGGTTTCTCTGTGTAACAGCCTTGGCTATCCTAGAACTCACTCTGTAGACCAGGCTGGCCTGGAACTCACAGAGATTCACACGCCTCTAACTCCTGAGATTAAAGGCGTGCGCCACCACTGCCAGGCACTAAAGCTTAACTTTTGTCCCCTAGAAGGTTGTAGTAGCTCAGCTGGAAAGAAAAAAATATATACAATCAATTAATGTTTTTAAAATAAGTTATCAAAATGGGTTGGCNTGAGGGAGAATTGCAGATTAGACAAGGAAGGAGGTATCTGTAACAACCAGAAAGAAAGGCTTGTTGAGAATGAAGTCGCATTGCCTGAGCTAAGCCTTGAAGGTCAAGAAGAATTTAGGGAAGCCAGACCATAAATCAGACTTCCCAGATGGTNACAGTGGTTTTTTAGCCGGTCTTGTGGGACATTCTTTGCCCATCTGAAGGCTAAAGACACACCTGGCAATATCTCACAGCACTGACATTTTCAAAGGGTAATGAGCTCTCACTTGGACTTGGAAACCCCCAAGAGCCCAGGTTTGTGCCTTTCACCTGTCCTGNCCACTTACCCTACTCCCAGATCCCTCCTCCTAACTCTCCACAGTCAGGGAGTCTAAAAAGGAAAGCATCTCTGGCAATGAGGCCAAGGATGCCAAGACCACATTGAACAGTGAAGTCACACAAGAGAGAGGGAAAGACCACATGCTGTGGACTTGTTAATGTGTCTAAACGAAGGCTGGGATATGAGAGTCAGGCAGCCAATGTGCATGGGAACCCCTTTTCAGGACAATGGCTTCTCTTCAGAATCNGGGAGTACGGTGNTTTGAATAAGAGTGCCTCCCATGGGCTCTTACATTTGAATGCTTAGTCACTATTTGAAAGGATTAGAAGGACTGTGACCTTGTTGGAGGAAGTGTGTCACTGTGTCACGAGGTGAGCTTTGAGAGTCTCTCTACCTGCTTGCAGACCAAGATATAGCTCTCAGGTACTTCTCCAGCACCACGCCTGCCTTCCACCATGCTCCCTGCCATAATGATAATGGACTAAAACCTCTGAAACTGTAAGCAAGCCGCCAATTAAATGCTTTCTTTTATAAGAGTTGCCTTGGCCATGGTGTCTCTTCATAGCAGTACAACACTGACTAAGACAGGGAGCCATATGCAAATTGGGATAATGGAATTAAGCTGCAGATAGGGGTGAAGTCTACCCTTNTACACTATTCCCCAATCAAGATAGCTACTGTGGGTTTTTGCCACAGCCAATTCCTTCCCTGGCAAGTGTGTGTTGCCAACACCCGCCACCCAGGTACTGCTGGAATTGACTAACAGAGCGAGATGGCTCTTGGTTTTATCCCTCTCTCCGCCCCCTCCCACCAAATCAGAATAAAGAACTCTGCATTCCACGCAGAATTCTTAAGAATGAATACTAATTGGTTCCTGGCTGGGGAAGCCTAGGGAGATGGAGGGTCAGCTTGGGGAGGAGAGGAAGCAGGGATGTAGGTCCAGATGTGGCTCTCGCTGCAGGGGATGGATGCTTCTAAAACTGGCTGTCTGCGATGGCTCAGTCGGCCGTCCTGGAACCTTCACCANCCAGAATTGAGAGTATTGGGGATTTAGGTGTGGGGAAAAAAAATTTTTTTGTAAAGAAACTCTCGACCAACTATTTTTCATGAACTACATGTGGAAATAATTAGAGCATGAATGCGGAGTAAATGTGAGGCCTGGCAGCACAAGACATACTTCAGTGACAGGTTCTTGGCAGGAAAGAAGGCTCTGCATCGCCAGTGAATTTCCGTTAGCCATTTTCTCTATCTTCCCCCACTCCTTTTTTCATACAAGACAAACATAAGTAGAATTAAAACTTAATTAGTAGCGTTCTAGTGGGGTAGAGAGTTCCAGCAGGTTCCTCACGAGGGAACTCAGCCCACTTGATACGCATTGTTGTTTCCTTCTAGGACAGTGGTTCTCAACCTTCCTGAGGCTTCAACCCTTTAATACAACTCCTCATGTGTGGTGACCCCCCACCGCACCCCGCAACCACAAAATTATTTCATTGTTACTTCAAAACTGTAATTTTGCTACTGTTATGAATCATAATGTAAATATCCGATGTACAGGATGATCTTGGGTGACCTCTGTGAAAGGATCGGTCAACCACAAAGGGGTGGTGACCCACAGGTTGACAACCACTGCTCTAGAGCTGTCCAAGAGGAAGTGGAAAAGCATTGCTTATGAAGTCCTTAGACTCTAAGAACCTACTCTGATGCCCCTAGCAAAAAGCCTTGAAATGCCATCAAGTTGGTATGTATACAAGCTGGTCATGGCAGACATGCCTGTAATCCCAGTACCCTGGAGGCTGAGGCAGGAGGATTGCTGCTAGTTCAGTACCAACCCTGACCTACATACATAGCATGTTTGAGGTAAGTCAGGGCTCCATAGTGAGACCCTGTCTCAAAAAGTCTGTAGAAAATCTTTCTCTTAGTGTGGGCATGCTAGTGAGCTTACTTGGGAGATAAACATTTGATATTCANGATCACATGGAGCGGTAAATGCGTGAGCTCGTTAATGGAATTCAAACAATGTAANGGACCTGGGCATCATGTCCAACCCTTGCATATCATAGATTGGTAAACTGAGGCTTGAAGATGTTAAGCTTCTTCCCTAGTCACACCATACAGGAAGCAGGCACATTTCTAAGGTCTTACTTCAGGTCTGTCTCTTGGGGACTGGTTCAGAGCTGTGATGCTGTCACTGTCCCATCCTACCNTGTACCAAATCACTTCTCATGCAATCGTATTCTTCTGTGGAGCTCGCTCTCAACATGCTGGGCTTCTCCCCAGTTTCCTGAATCTTCCTCCTCCACTTTCCTGGTTGCTTTACTAAACTTCAGAGCCTTTGTGCTGTGGGCAGGCTATTGAATGAAGAGAAATGAAAGGGTCTGCAACCCAACCTGTACCCTATACTCTGGCCCACCACTGCATCTGCCCNGAGGGAAGGTATCCTTTCTGATTGCAGAGACCACTGGTGGGCTGATGCGCGCATGCTCTGCAATCCTTGGACTGTTTCCGATTTCCCTCCCCAGCTGTCCTCAGCCTTTCTACCCCACCCTTTCCTCCTGAGCCCATGTATTCCTCTCCCCGCACCTCTCACTCCTACACAGATGACATCCAGATGTGCATCTCTGTCCCTATTTCTATCAGTGGGATGTCCTACTCTCTGCTGAGACGTGTGCCCATACCTGACTCATCACTGCCTACCATGTGCTCACCCTCCCCTCTTGACAAGGCTGCATCTCTGATCGAGACATTCCTCTACCGGCTGGTCCCCCAAAACCAAAGGCCTCCTCAGCTCTCAGGCTCACTCCTTCCTTCCCCTATACGCAGTATATTGCCAGGCCTCAATATTCTTTAGAAGGTTCTGGATGTCTTTCAACCATATCTCTACCCTCCTCCCATGAGGTGGTAATCCTTTCTCCTCTGTTTCTCCATGTGTCTACAGGGTTTATGGGTAGACCCTGCCATCCTGCAGGGAGTAGTGTGAGCCCCATCTTCAGAGTGGGTCTCCTGTTTGTAGCACTGCAGGTGTCTACACACCAGTCCCACCACCCAGCTGCATTAGAAACCTCACAAAAATGGAGCCCACATCCTCAGTTCCTTTAGACTTATACTATATCCCTTGTACCTTGCTGGTCACAGACTATTATATTGATTAGGTGGTTTTTTTATTATTTGTTTGCTTGTTTTGAGGCTGAGCATCATTTTGTTTCCTAAGCTAGTATGGACCTCCTAGACTAAGGTGATCTTCCTCANTCAGAGCTGGGGGGCTCAGGTGTGCTCACCACCAGATCCAGCTGCATCCTCATGATGTAGCCCTGNTTGGCTTGGAACTCTCCNTGTAGAGCAGACTGGCCTCGAACTCACAAGAGATCTGCCTGCCTCTGCCTCCTGAGTGCTGGGTTTGCAGTTGTGTGCTCTGCCACTGTTACCCTTCTTTAATAAATATGGGCATTCATCAGTTCTAATTTTAAATACATTTAAATTATTTAGTTTCCTTGTTTGAAGAAGCCTGGAAAACTGTGTCTGTGCCCTACATTGGCTCTTAAAGTGGACAAATCTTAGGCTGAAGGCTGAAGAACAGAAAATGAATCTCTTGTGAAAATCTGCTAGGAAAATTTAGAACGGATAAGTGTTCTGTGCTTGGAAGTTTCACCCAGACATTCTAAACTTCGGTATACAAAAATTTTATGTATTTGAGATAAACAACTTGATGATTTTTATATTCGTATTTTTGGTTGTGAGCCTAGCCTTTAGCAGCTGAACCATCTCTCCAGCCCAATGTTTTTATATTCATATACAATCAAGCTAATTAATATGTCTGTTACCTCTAAGAAGTAGTTACTATTGTGTGCATGCCCTGAGAAGATTTAAAGTCCCTTTTCTTGGCAAATTAAAAACAGCCATTACAGTGTAGTTTAAAATCTATATATTTATACCATAGTCTGCAGAAACTTCTCATCTTGTATAATTGAAACTTTGTATTCCCAAATTCCATTTCATATGAAAACTGTTCCCTGAGAGTGGGTCTGTGGGAGCCAAAATATGCAAACCACTTAGCGCTTGCTTGAGATAAGCCAGATGTGCACAGGCTACTCTGCAGGGCTCTGACAGACTGAAGGCCAGAAACCATTGTTAGGAAGGTCTTGTTTAAGAAGGAAACAATGAAGCAAATGGAGAGTTGGGTTGACCTGGATGCTAGTTAAGCATCTGTTTCAGTGCTCTTACTTGGCAGGTCCCTCCCAGAACCCTGGGCTCCATTTTCTATTCACAGTTGCATGTTCTTCTAGAACTTTTCCCCCTCCCCAAATATTCAAGCTTTAGGCCTCTCAAAACCCACGTGTGGCCCTGGTATGTTACTCTTGAGATAAGGCGTTGGCTGGGAACACACCCAGGCAAAGGATACTTAAGTGTGGAGTTGGCAGGAAAGCCTTGTTTCCTGCCAAGCCAATCAGAACTACTCTTGTGGAGCGTCTCTCCCCCTTTCTCTTCCCCGGTCCATGGTGCTCTAGCANATTCCTTTTCAAGGCAGGGGAGCAGCGATCGTATGGGGTCATGTGATGGATGCTCCAGCTAGATGTTAGCAGCTGGAAGAGGTTTCATTTTCTCCTTCACATTCTTCAGCTTTACTGCGGGCTTGTACTCCAGGAGGGCTGCGTGCACAGCCAGCATCCCACCCGTGTCCCCGACCCCATCTCCCCAATTCTGTAGATCCATTTGTCCCCAGCTCCATGGCACTCTGCATCGGAGAGGCGCTGATAGTCTCATGCAGTTTCCGTGGCTAATTCTGGCAAAGCAAGGAGAGCCCTTCTCATGCCANCAAAGCCACTCTATTACAAAACAGCGGCAAATGGGGCCAGATATCCACCTTGGCATTAGCAGGACAGAGTGAGGGTAGGGAAGTGGGGACTGGGAAGGGTAAAAGAACTAAGAAGATGGTCCTGACCCAGTTCCAATTAGTGAATCGATGCTGTATTAAGCTGACATTTATGGCTTTGCTCATAAGCTTCCATCCTTGCCAGAGCACATGGTTCCTGCAGAAATTGTTTTACCTCGTAAGGCTTTTTAGNAACATTTCCATGTGTGTTTTGTGCTGTTCGGCCCAGAGANTCAAACACAGGATCACCTCTGCTGGTTTTGCAAATAACATCTTTGGTAAGAGGCTGGAGGCCAGGNCCAGGGTGTAGTGTCACCTGAGGACAGTCATCATGCCAGGATTTCAAATCTGGAAGAGACTAGAGTCAAGCTCCTTTTAGAGAGCCAATAACAATAATAACAACAANAANAATAATAATAATAATCTATCAAAATTGCTGAGCGGTCGTTAAGAGCACTTGATGTTCTTCCAGGGGACCAAACTTCAGTTTCCAACACCCACGTTTGCTAGTTCATGACCATCTGTAACTCAAGCTCCAGGGGGTCCAGTACCCTCTTGTGGCATCTTTGGGTATCCACAGCATATCCTCACACAGGATGCACACACACAAATGNATAAATAGAAAAATGTTTTAAGTTTAAATTGATTTAAAAATTGCTGTGCAAGCACAAAGCAGCCCTAGCATGCAAGAGCTGACAGAGAACATTTTCAACTGGTAAAAGTTGAACTGGAAAGGTTGGGCATTCGTTTGCTGAGAGGAATTTGTAGTGTGGAAAAATTAGCCATGAGACTAGCTCTTCAAAGTCTAACTTGCCATGCACATTCCGGAAAACAACATGGACACAGGTCAGAAGTCAAAGGACCAACCTAGAACTTTCTGATGGTTTTCCATTTGAAGGCTCTGCTAGTGTAGGTCAACTTGACACAAGCTGAGGTCATCTGAGAGGAGGGAACCTCATTAAGATCAGGCTGTAGGCAAGCCTGCAGGGCATTTTCTTAATTAGGGATTAATGGGAGGGATGGCAGCCCATTGTGGGTGGGGCCACCCCTGGGCTGGTGGTCCTGGGTTCTATAAGAAAGCAGGCTGAGCAAGCCATGAGGAACAAGCCAGTAAGTAAGCAGCACCTCTCCATGGCCTCTGTATCAGCTCCTGCCTCCAGGTTCCTGCCCTGTTTGAGTTACTTTCCTGACCCTTAAGGATGAACAGTGATGTAGAAGTGTAAGTCAAATTAACTCTTTCCTCTCCAAGTTGCCTTTGGTCATGATGTTTCATCACAGCAATAGTAATTCTAACTAAGACAGACGCAGATATTTTGTTGTTTTTTTTGTTGTTGTTGTTGTTGCTTGGGGTTTTTGTTTTGTTTTGTTATGTCTTATAGATTGGGGTTTAGTTGTGGATGTTTTAGACAGTATCTTGTTATGTAGCCCACAAGGGACCTCAACATCTTCCTGTCTCGGCCTCCCAGATGCTGGGATTATAAGCATGTGTCTCCAGATATTTTGTTGGTTTTTAAAGCTATATCTAGATGTTCATGCTTCAGGAACATACCTCCACTCACACTTAGTCCATCACACTCGTGAGCGTATTCAGATCTATGTATGTTTCACACTTTTATATGAATGGACATGCCTGAGACCTTGTATGGCGACCCTGAATAGGCCAGTGGGGTTAACTATCCCTAAAATCACTATGATAGATGACAGTGCAAACAGTTCTACTTCATTTGCAAGAACTGTGTGTCATCCCTGTACCAGGCCTCGAAACTGGCCCCTTTGCCCTCAGCACCCTCCCTTGGCCTTACCAGAGAAGAAANCACGGAGATTCAGGGAGTGACGGGGTCAATTTGTGTTCCTTCCCTGACTTGCCTGTCACCAGTGCTGCCATGGGGTTTTTCTGAATCTCAGATGCCCCTGTATGTGTTACGTGCAACTGAAAATGCATGACACACACAGAGAGATCAAGGTGAGGACAGATGTCTGCAGAGCCTCACGCAGCTATAGGTACTGAGTTAGTGTCAGCATGTCAAGCCAGTCAGCCCATAGCCTCGGGCCTGGCAACCCCTAATTAGGTTACTGCCTTAGACTTTCCGATTGGAATCAGCCCCTCTTCAGAAACTCACCTATGACCCCGAGGAACTTTCCAGGATCCTTGGGAATGGCTCTGACACTTTGCCTCCCGAAGATGTTGGGGCTGAAAAGATAGCTCTGAGTGGCACAAAGAGACGACACTTCTAGAGAAAAATGTCCTTCATCGTTAACCTAGATTTCTGCAATCAAGCATACCTGTGAGTGAGAAGAGGAAGGGCAGTGAGCACGGCAGGTTAGACTGCCTCCCCAGACTGGCAGATTCTTCTGCCCCTGTCTATCCTGTTCCCCCTCCTTCCTGCACTTCTCACCGAGAGGACAGAGCTGGGTAGAGCTGCAGCATCCAGGAAGGCTCTTCCGCATTGCGGCTCTGGGCTGTGTGAGACAAAGAGAGAGATTGCCACCTATTGACAGACATGTCACCTGCAAAGAGAATGCTTCCCCATCTCTGTGCTCTGTCAAAGGCCCTCCAGGGATTGCTGGGCCCTTTGCTCTCAGGGTGTCTTTCCACAATGAGGACAGGGAAGAATGCAAATATGACAGTCCAAGGTGACAGTGACAGCATTTCAGTGGGCAAACTGAAAATAAATCACCCACAGTAGTGACAGCCACTTCCTGTTGTGTAGCACACAGCATGTCCCATTTAATTCTGAGTGTGATTCTAACCATCAATATTTCATATTTGCACCCGAGGAAGCAGGTTTCAAGAGACTACCTTGCTCATGACCATGACCGTGGCAGACATGGAAGAGGGTTGGATATGAGAGTCAGGTATCAGCTCTAAATGCCTAATGCCCTCAGTACGGTCTCCTAACACCTCCTATTGTATTACCCATATTCCCACTATAATTTCCCTAACCTTAAGTCATATGGATTTAAAAATAAACTAAATATAGAAGAATTATTTTCCTGTGGTTGGAGGAATATCCAACCCTGTCACTTTTTGTAACTGAGCCTCTAAAGTCAGATTCCTCACTTGTAAATAGGGATAATATGATATCAGAATTAGAGACTTACAGAACTTAAGTAGCATCACCTGTACTAGGTCACTTTGCAGGATGCCAGGTGTTTATGAATGGGTGCTTAGTCACCTGTGAGCTGAGTACAGGCTTCACTCTTTTTTGGTTTGGGGACCTTAGGCAAATTATTTGACCTCTTGGAGCCTGAATTTCCTCATTTGTAAAATGGGGCTAATAGTAATTTCTTATTGGGTTAGCAATAAGCAATGCAGTAAGGTGAAATTGCGTGTAGGAAAATATTTTCAAGTTTTAATTGTACTCTTCAAATATTAGTTGTTAGGGTATAAGAAAAAGGTATTCTTCTCCAAGCATAGTTTTGAGAACTACCGCTTCTGCAAATGACTTCTGTTGAATTCAGCCTCCACAGAACAGCTTTTATGTGTAGTCTTTATCAAAAAGGGGTAGGTGAGACAGCTCAGTGGGTAAAGGCACTTGTGGCCAAGCCTCACAACCTGAGTTCGATCCCTGGAACTCACCCGATGGAAAGAGAGACCCCACTCCCACAAGTTGTCCTCTGCCTTCCACACATACCCTGATGGGTGCACCCCTACCACACACAAATAAATACACAATANGCATACACACGAGACAAA
Source organism: Neotoma lepida (assembly GCA_001675575.1). Lineage (NCBI taxonomy): Eukaryota > Metazoa > Chordata > Mammalia > Rodentia > Cricetidae > Neotoma > Neotoma lepida. The sequence continues at coordinate 407,291 of LZPO01066272.1, forward strand.
ATGCTCCTAGTGCTGCAGGCCCTTCTGCAAGCAGCCTGTAAGCTATTCCCAGTGATCACAATTTTTTTGTACTATTTACTCCTGTTTCACAGATGAGGAAATGCATGGCTTGAAAATCAGAGGGGCTAATCAGGGACACGTGGGGAACACTGTGAGTGCAGACATATGCCCAAGCTCACTGTTGTGTGCCTGTGTATCTCTTGCTCATTTGATGGGCCCATAGGTTAAAGTGTTCTGGGAGGGGAAGAGACCACC
>LZPO01066272.1:407705-432773 GCA_001675575.1 Neotoma lepida
TCCAACCTTCTGAGAATTACTTCCTCTTTTCTTCACTGCCAGGTCTTTTGAATTCTACTTAGCAATATTTAAGAAAAAGGAAAAAAAAAAACTGGTGTAGCAACAGCATGTAAACCAATGAGATGTGAAAATGCAAATGAGTTTTAGACCAATGAGAGCCCTGCATGGCAGGCAAGCGGGCTCATGGGAGAAAAGAATAACCTGGAGTTTGCAAAGTAGCCTCCAGGTGGCAGCAGAGCAGCTATTTTGGACCGGTCTCATGGATCTCAAGCTCTATATTTTTTGGTTTTGCTTTAGTTTGTTTTTGACCTGTTCTTGTTTCCCCGTTTAAGAAATCTTCTGTTACAACCTTGTGGGTCTGAGTTCTTTAGATGACACGGTAGGCGTAGGCGTGGGCTAGAAGCGTGAACTTTGCTTTTACCCCAGTCATTCCTAGGCTTCTTCCATCCTTGCTGCTTTGTAACCAACTCCAGCACAGCAGGCTTAGGCCTGGAAGCCTGTAGCGCTTCAGCCTGCCGAGCCTAGTTGAGGACGGGCCCGGAGGAATCCCGTTCTCTGTTTATCCACCACAACTGCAGGGCTGAATGGTGAAAGAGGGGGGGCTGGCCTCTACCACAGTGAATGGGAGTAAAGGAATGTGCCACCAACAAACTGGTGCTTATCAAAAGCCACATTTTCATGTGGCATANAGGCCTTCTTCCTTTCCTTGCGGTTCTGTTACATGTGTCTGGACAGGAATCCTGACCAGCAAGAGGCTTGTGGGCCATTCCACTCTCTTTGGGGTCATTTGGTCCTGTTCTTGTAGCCTGGGCACATACAGTGGCTGAACAGCAAACAATAGCGTATCCGCGTTTTAGCCATCCTCCTACTGTCCTGAGATGGTATTGCTGTGAACATCTCTTGGTGTTAAAATGTCTGGATGTGTCTCCAGTGTTTCCATTTCTTCCTGGCTTAGTCTTCTCATCCTTAAAGAGTCAGTTAAGGGCATGGAATCCTCAGAAAGCCTCACCCGATTCTCTCATACACACCTGCTCCCTGGAGCTACGGCTGTTGCACTTCCATGTATGTGCTCTAAATCCTTCCTCTCTGGGAGCCACAGAGTTCATGAGGTCAAAGACTGCCCTTTGTATCTCAGCCCTTAGCATAGTGCTAGCTTTATCACAAATGCTCAGTGCATCTCTTTTTTAAATGAGGAAGAATGCAAGAAAGTTGTTCTTGCTTTGCTCTTAAGGGAACAATCTGGGGTTCCTGAACCTGAGCCAGAACAGTGCCTGTGAGATTGGTGTCCATTATTAGAGAACAACTTTAGGCAGACCAAAGTCCCAAGCCTGAAAGGTCGTTACCACCATTGTTTTATCCTGTGGTGGGCTCGCCTCGGTAATGTGGCCTCCTTTATGATTTGTGTTTTAGGAAGAACCAAGGAGCAAATCCAAGATCTGTGCCAATGTCTTTTGTGGAGCTGGCCGGGAATGTGCAGTCACAGAGAAGGGGGAACCCACGTGCCTCTGCATTGAGGTAGGTCCTGATGTCCGGCGGGGAGCACGGCAGCTGTGCAAAGGTCCAGGTGTTGGTTTTAATGCGGCGGTGGCAGCNCAATGTTAGTGGCACTGTTTACCATGAGAGGAAAGCCACAAAGTACAATAGAACCCATTATCCGAGTTTTATTAGGAGAAGGGGGAGACAGGGAAGAATGTGACCAGGCCTGTGGAAGACACATGCATGGGGAGAGAGAGGAAGGAGGAGAAGAGAGAGAGAGGAAGGAAAGGAGTCTGTGACCGGGCGTCTTGAGGATTCCCCTGCACATGCACATATGGGCTTACAGAGCTACACCATGCATGCGCATAGATTGCATGATCACGCTGTGCGCAAATTACNTGATCACGCAGCACACGGATTAGATAGGACGTAAGGCTGCCTTGCTTGGCTACTGAACTGTGCATGTGCAGTCCTTTAGCCGAGGGAGTGGCCAGGAATTCCAGCACCAGGGATCCCATCATTTCTATAAACATACAGCTTGCCTATCCCAAAGACACATGGAAGGTTCCCCTAGGGTTAAGAGTGAAATCCCTGATTTTTAAATTAAAGTTTAAGGAGATAGCTATTCATTTATTTAAAAACCAAAATGTTTAGGGAGGCTAGAGAGCTAGCTTAGTAGGAAACATGCTTGCTGTACTCAGAACCTCAGGACCCACACAGATGCCTGGTGTGGTAGCAGGAGTCTGTAAAGAAAAATGACATTTGTAGGAAAATAGATGGACCTGGAAGGTATNATATGTGATATTAAGTGAGGTGATTCAAACTCAGAAAGAAAACAAATACAATGTAAAGAGTACGTGTAAGAGCGGGTGTAGTCTAAAAGGTAAGAGAGTCGTGGTAGGACCATGGTAGTGGGTGAGGAAGGATGGAATGCAGACAGAAGGACCCATGTGTCATGAAAGAGGATGATACATGAAAATTTGTNTCTAGTATCAAATCTGTCATTGGTTTTGTCTGTTGAGGGTTTGGTTTGGTTTGCTCATGCTGGATGTTTGAGCTCAACTTTCTGGGTCTGAAGTAGCAAGAACTGTTCACCTTTCTCTAGGAATCTAATACGCCGGTCCNTTGAGGCAATAGTGTGAAAGCTGAACTCTCTTTTTAATCCCGCTGGCCACTGGTGTAACAGGAAGTAGCCACNACTAGTCACAAGTATATTTGTCACATTGACCCACTTTGAAAAAGTGACTTTAAAAAATGATCTGAGGAGAGGCTCTGGAAGAGTAAAACTTTTTCCTTTGGTCTAAAAATTCTAAAAATTCTACCAAGTCACCCCATTATAGTGCTATTNAATATGTAAGCTATATTGCTCTACATGAAATTAAGTGTGGTATTAAATTTTAAATTTTTTTCTTTAAATTAAAAATTAGGGATTGTTTTATGTGTCAAATAGTGTAAGTATTTAGACATTTGTACTACAAAAAAAAACTCAGTTCTCACTAGTCTGAGGTGACTGACATTAACAGCTTTTCTGAACACCAGAGTTTCCCCTATTTTATACAGAATACTATTTCCACACATAGGTCTTACGCAGTTTGTACTTTGCAGCCTTTGGTGTGCCCATGGCAGCCTCCCAGATCAACACAGATTTTAATATTCTTAAGCAGCCGAATAATATTTAGTGATGTAAATTTATTCATTCGTTTCCTTAGAGATGGATCTTTAAATGGTTGTCCNGGTTGTTTACCACCACACCAATAGCATCCTTTTGCCAATATCCTCTATTTCTTAGAATTGATGGCCACTGGGGGCCTGCTGGGTCAAAGGATATGCAAATTTTTAAATTATCAGACAGAATGTGAGCTTTGAAGTTTTGTTTTTAAATGGCATTTGAAAGGCAAAAATGAGCCTTTGAGAAATAGGCAAGACTTTAATAAATTTTCATTCTTAATGTGAAAGTAAAAAACACTGGCCATGGGCTTTTCTGTTCTCCCTTCTATCAAGCTGCTCCATCCCCTGGAAGTGGGCTTNTCTGTAAATAATACTCTGTTAGTCACTGGCCCCTGATTCATTGCATCTGAATGGAAGGTGTACCAACTTGAATCCTACAACCTGATCCCACTAGGATCCCTTCACCCTGGCAGTCTGCACGAGAAGGATGCTGACCACCATGTGGTAACATAAATTAGACTCTGACAATAGTCTCAGCTTGTCCATAGATAAGTGTGTGATTTTTGAGCAAACGAATTCCCAGGAGTTGCTGTAAAGATGAGCCCATGTTGGTTTTGTTCAGCACCCATAGTAAGCACCCATAGCAAATGTTGGCTGAATGGATAAATGAGGTTCCCCTTTCTTCATGTATAAAATGGAGGGGTTGGACTTCTTTCCTGACTCAGGAAGGGGGTCCAGCCATTTTGACATCAGTTCTCTTGTCCTCGTACCTCTAGTAGCCCTAGTCTGCCTACAAACCAGATGAGCTTTAGTCCGTATTTCTGTCCATAATGATCTCCTGTAGTCTTTCACCCTCATTGTCAGCCTTACACAGTGGTTGTGAAATTAGGTCAAAAGCTGAAAGACTCCCAAACACTACAGAGCATGAGGTATCCTTGTCACTTGGCCCCGGAAGAATTGGGGTACGTGTGCATACATTCGTGCATTTAGTGTCCATGCTCCCAACTCTCAGCTCTGACTCTTTTGTGCCATGGAAAGTAGGATTATTCTGCTTCTATTTCCATTACAAAATGTCTGAGCTGGGCACTTTCTAAATCATAGATGTATGCTTCTCCCAATTTTGGAGACTGTAACATGCAAGATCAAAACAAAATCATTTAATGTCTAACAAGGGCCTGGTCTCTACTTGCAAAGGAACCCACAGTGTTCTCACATGGCAAATGACAGAAGGGCCAAAGAGCCAAATGCTGTGTGAAACCCCTTTTGTAACAGCCTTAATTCCATTCGTGAGGAAGGCGCTCTGGTGACATCATCATCTCCTGAAAGCATAGCTTCTTTGTGCTATTGCATTGGGGATATGTGCAATACAAATATTTCAGCCACAGGAGGGTGTTCGTGTACTTGCGACTTGGCACTGAACAGAGGGGCGTGGAGGACTCAAGGTAGCAGTGGAGTAGAGTCACTGATGATGACCAGAGCTGGGGTTCCCTGGGCCCTGGTGGTAGACATGCCCCTTCTCTGTTGGTGGTGAGTTACCTGACAAGATAGCTGTGTGAGTGCGTGCTCCAGCCTGCATGGCTGCACAGACATCCCCCTGCCAATCTGTTTCAGCAATGCAAACCTCACAAGAGGCCTGTGTGTGGCAGTAATGGCAAGACCTACCTCAACCATTGTGAACTCCACAGAGATGCCTGCCTCACTGGATCCAAGATCCAGGTTGACTATGATGGACACTGCAAAGGTAAGGCATGCTGTCATCACTGAATGGCAGGTCTTGTAATAGGGAGACAGAGACAGCAACGATAGCAGTGTGGCCTAGTGACCACACAACTGTTTGGAGATGCTCCTTCCTGACATTCCTAAGCCTGCTAGGGCCTTTGCCCTGTGTTTCCTGCATCAGATCTGGGTCTGCTCTCAGCATCACCTGCAGCCAGAGAGTAAATAAGGTGACCNAATCAATAATCAACAATGGTGAAACNGTCCTTAAAAGGATTTCCACACCTTTTAGAAAAGGTAGATCAATTTCTCCTTTCCTGCTTTTAAAATTTAGGCATTCCTCAGTCTAGTAAAATGCTTCCTTTATTTTCACTCTGGTCATTGTGATCAGTTGGAAAGACGGAGTCCCNGGCATGATTGCTAATTACTCACCAGACCTTTCCAAGCCTGCCCAGCCATTCCATCCTTGACTTTCCCTGGAAAAACATGAAGCTTTATCCCAAACACCAGTCTCCTNTCTGTCCCCTGTGCAGAACTAATCTCTATATCAAGTTTTGAAATCCCAGGGACTGCTCAACCCAGCAGGAAGAAATAGAAATCTAGAAGGGCAATCCATTGTCCACAGGCAGGAAGGATCCCAGCCTCAGACCCTACAAGAAAGAAAANGATATAAGAATTGAAAGCAGGGGGCTGGAGAGATGGCTCACTGGTTAAGAGCAGTGGCTGCTCTTCCAGAGGACCTGGGTTCAGTTCCCAGCACCCACATAGTAGTTAGCAACCATCTGTAACTCCAGTTCCAGGAGATCCGATGCCCTCTTCTGACCTGCAGGTACTAGGCATGCACAATAGTGCGCAGACATACATGCAGGCAAAACACCCGCACACATAAAATTTTTTTTAAAATCCTAATTTTTTTTAAAAAAAAAAACAATTTAAGGCAAAATGATGACAATGTTGCAAGACTTCTGAGTTTTAATCCTAAAATCGACATATTCTTTTATTTTTCACTTTGCATTACACCTCTCCTTTTGTCTTGCAGAAAAGAAGTCTGTGAGTCCGTCTGCCAGCCCAAGTAAGTACCTGACCTTTCTGCAGTGTGTGTGCATCTTAGGGAGGAGACTTATCACGGAGGAAGCATCTTGTCTTCCACAGTCCCCACTGAGCTGCCAGGGGGGTCAGGACTTTTGATCCAGATCTGGTCTGAGCGCAACACAGCTCAGTCAAACCACCAGACTGCATTTTGAAAATGTTCGTTTGTTTTGGTGTCTGCCGNTCAAAGCATCTGTTTGGGTCTAAATGTTGGCTCTTCTGCATTTTTGCTGAGAGGTGAATGCACTGTAGGGGCAGCCAGTGAGCCCTTCTTTCAGGGCCTTGTAAGACATGCTCATGTAGAAGACCCAGTGAAATCAGCTCTTTCTGTAAGAGGACAGTTGGAAATGCCAGCACGGTGACTGCTGTCGCTTTTTATCAAAATGTATTAAAATCTCAACGTGGTTTATAGGCCCAGACCNCACAATATCCTTGCANGTCTTGCTATAATTACCTTAGAGTTAAGGTATAAAGGCTCATAGGATTGAGTCAGTTCCCCTAAATCTCACAGCTTGGAAGAACAGAGTGGGAAATGCCCGTATGTTCATTCCCTGGCCCTGTGCCCTCTTCATGTCCTAGCATATGTTGTCTTCCAGGAATTTCCTTTGGCCAGAGCTGTCTCTCCCCTGCTTCGCNNCCCACTGCACTCCCACTTGTTGCCNCATGGCTTTTANCAGCTGCTCAGAACAGGGCTGAGGCGGGGCCCTTCCTTGGCCTGGTTTTCTCTTGTTTATAATAAAGGATGATGGGAGAAAGTTATAAAAGCCTCAGTTGGTGAGAAAGGGAGAATTTCAGCAATCCAGCAGCATGAATAACTAATGTTTTCATTTATTGATTTGTTAATACTTTCAGCTCATCTCAGAACCAAGAGTTACTTTAGTGAATGATTTTTTTCTCCCTTGCTCCTTCATGAAGACAGCCTTTATTTTTTCTTCCTTAGTTTTTTCTTACATAATAACTCCTCTGTTTCACCATTGTTTCAATTTTCTAGTCCAGTGATTTTCAAACTTCCTAATGTTGTGACCCTTTAATAAAGTTCCTCATGTTGTGATAACCCCTAACCATAAAATTAATTTTGTTGCTACTTCATAACTATAATTTTGCTATTGTTATGTAACAAAATTTAATGTAAATAGCTGATATGCAGGATGTCTGATATGCAACCCCAAAGGGGGTTGAGATCCATAGGTTGAGAACCACTGTTCTAATCTTTATGGGTGTTTTACACAGGCGAGCATGCCTCCTGGGGTAGACACATTTCTGTACTCTGGGTACCATAATCCTGCCTCTCTGGGTGCTGTGAAAACTGAATAGGATGATGCACACAGAACTGAGTGACACTGGGCAGTGGGTGCTGATGACCCCAGGGTTCTCTTCCTCACACCCACCTCACATCCCACCCCACCCCCCACAGTTGTCTGCTATCAAGCTAACCGTGATGAGCTCCGGCGTCGCATCATCCAGTGGCTGGAAGCTGAGATCATTCCAGATGGCTGGTTCTCGAAGGGCAGTAACTACAGTGAGATCCTGGACAAATACTTCAAGGTAATCAGGGTGGAGGTCAACAGTGTTCAGCCCTAGAGAAAGGGGGACTCCCTCTTCCCCTTTTTGTGACTATCGGGAGACACCGTTCCTTAGAGANCCTGAGTATGCCCTCATCACCAGTTATTTTATGGAGCTCAGTAAGTTGCCTTGCGATCTGCTTGACCAATGGGGACCAGCAGTTGACCTTTGGGGTCCAGCATGCATGTGCTGTTCCTTATGAGCTTTTAGAACCACCAAAGTCTCAAGGAGCTGCCATGGGAAATGTGGCCAGGCTCTCTCCTGCCCTGTGTTTAACGCTTCGGGAGCTGGTACAGAGCACCTTTGGTATACCAGACCCATTTCAGCACCTTTCCTGCCCAGCTTGCCACCCATTTCTCCACGTCACTAACTTGGCCAGTCCCAGCTTCTTCATCTGAGAAGAGTCAAGGAACACATGGGACTGGAGATTGTTCCAGAATCCAAGTAGTGCTGCCATCTACCATATTAAGTAGAAGAGAGAGAGTTCCATTTGGAGGCCCAGAAAGATACTGCTTTTGAAGGGGAAATAGTGAGGAGATAAATCATTGGCAGTGGGTATGGGTATCACACATGGAGATCATTCAGGAGACTTGAGAGTCATTGGGAAAAGTGGTTAAGGGCACTTTACTTACTAATTGACAAGAACATAGACATACATCTACACTATTCCAGACACACAAACCACACACGCCCATCAAAGACACTCTTACACTCAGCCACACATTCAGGTACCGCATTCCCACAGAAGCACCAAGCCCCTGCGCTTCCAAGATGCACATATTAAGGTCGGTGCCTTGGACACTCACCCCAGTGTGTGCTCACAAAGCCTGCTGTCCCCACAACTAGCCAGCCAGGACTTAGAGCTCCACANATGCAAGGGACTTCCTGAAAGCTCTCGGGCCACCAAATATGTTCCACACCATCCTAGTGTGTGGATGAAATCTTTAGCTGGCATTATGGACACCCACAGATGAAGAGATGCTGGGTTGGGTTGAAATGGACATTTGATCATTTAAGGCATCTGCTATATTATTCTTATTAGATAGGAGTTTTCTCCACTCTAGTTTTCATCTTACACTGGAGAGAAAGCATAGCTCTTCCCACTCTGCAGTGTCTCAGCCATTCCCACGTGACAGAGCACTGAAGACATGGGCAATTCCTCTTCTGTACAAAACAGCATCGCTTTGCTGAGCAGGAGAGCCAGACAGGAGCAGAAAGAAACATAAAGAAATTGACTTGGGGCTGGCAGGCTGCCAAGGCTGGTGACCTATGCTCAATACCCAGGGGATACCAGGAGATACATGGTAGGAGAAGAAAATTGTCCTTTGACTTCCACACACATGTGATGGCATGACACCCCATATACACATACATACACAATAAATAAATAAATGTAATTTTAATTATTTTAAAGAAAATGATTTTTCCCAAAGCCAAATGAGTAGTGTCTACAAGGTTTATTGTAGGCATTCACTCTATCCTGTCCTTACAGCATGGAGCTGTTGGGCAGAGGACACTAATTCCAAGGGGCCACTTGGGATCTTGTAACCATTTGTAGATGGCAGCTGGCCTCCAGCACTTCTGATACCTGCTATTAAATTTGATTGCCAAGTATCCAGGCCACAATGCCACTCAACAGATTTCCCTGTCCCCAAGCGGTAACACCCTTACAGGCTCCTAGGGAAAAAAAAACCCCACAGCATGGCCACTTGGGAAAACAGCTTTTCTCTGGAGCATTCTGCCNTCTCAGAAAGCTTGCTCACAGCTTACAAACACAAAGCTCCTCTTCCAAGACATCCGAGAGAGATGCCGTTCTGCCAGGTCCGCAGCTGCCTGTAGGTGAGAGATCTGATGTCTCAGACTTCTCNGTGGCAGAGCCTTGCTCTCCAGCCCAGCTGGCTTTCCTCACACTAGATAGCTGANTGGCAAATCCAATCAGAATCCAAAGTAGGCCCACACTGCCTTTCCCCTCCCAATGGTCCAATCACCGTTTCTTTGATGAATTCAAAATGGAGTAGAAGGGGAGCCTGGTAGGGAGGCTACCTATGCTGTTCATACCTTGTGGCACTAGATGGGAGACTCCTAGANTGTGGGACTAAAACTGCTCACCTCCCTGACCCTGGCCAGCATCATAGACCCCCATTGCCCGAGCTGCTTCATATGAGTGAATGCCTGGCTCAACCCATCTCCTCTGAACACTATGTCAGNGTACAAGTATGATTCCCTAGCATGGACCTCAAAACATCCTCTCCCTTCCTTTCTACAATCAAAAAAGAAAAATGTTCCTGTCTCAGAAACAGAGCTACAGACAGGCATGCAGAAGTATCTAGCCTTTGTGGCTGGTTAGTTGAGTAAATTATGCTGGATTCTGGCCAGAGATTGGGATGCCACTGGGTTTAATGCTATTTCTGNGCAGGTACCAGACTCCAGAGATGAGATTGACAAGAGCTGGGATGTCCCCTTAGTTTCAGGCCTGTGTTCTGGTTCCCTGGTAGTTGAAGTGTGCCCACGAAGCACTGGCTTTTGAGAGCCACCTGGACTGTGGTACCAGGTCCGGGGTGTCCAGTCAGTGGCTGTGCACCTACTGCAGGACCATTGCTCTCCTACACTCACTCTTGTCACCAGACAGGGAACGGGGTGTGTTCTAGTGGTACTCAGGAAAGTTCTTTGGTCCCCAGAATGCTCCCTCCCTGATCAAGCTTATTGAATTGCGCATCTTTAATTAGTCAAAACCTTACAAGTGGGATTGTGGGGAGATTTCCTCAGGGCAAGTGTAGTGAGTGCATAAAGAATGTCTCAGATCTGTCCCTGAGACTCAGGACAAGCGTGACAAACAGGTTCTAAGCAAAAGTGTAATGGTTGTCTCTTGTCTTCCCCTCATTGTCTGTGCCATGGACATTTTACATGTGACACATAGCAGTCATGAGAGGAGAGCAATTGGCTNCGTGTTGCCCCCTGCCTAGGAGTTAGGCAGACATTTCTTCCAGACTCTTTCACAGTGTAAGNAACCAACTTGAAAGGAACATGGAAATTCTGCCCATTTCCCAGTGCAGCCTAAGAAAAGTGTGGGGAACAAAGGGGTTCCCCCTAGAGCTAGTTAGGATAGCAGCATCCAACATGGAATTTGGTCTAAACCTTCCAGCTGATGCCTCCTCTTGTTGCTCAGCCTTAAGCATGCTGAATGGTTCCAGGTGGCCGAGGTCTTAGTTTAGCATCTTGCTTTGGATGCCCAACCTTGTTCACCACTCCTTGTCCAGTTGTGTTCTTGGGGTATCTGTCACAGGTCATCACCCTGCACAGTGGAGCCTGAGGACCTGTGCACACGCAGGCACTGCAGTATAGGGCAGAGGAGGANGGAGGCTGGTCTTAAACAGCAAGATAGACTTCTGTAGGTCCCAAAGGGAGCCTGGAAGATCACTTGCACCGCTGCTTCTCTGGAGCAGCCTGTTGGAGTCATATACCCAGGGCTCCACCTCCCAGATTCTAACTTACAGTTAGAATGCCACACCTTGTTAATGTGTTCACTAAGGTGTGAGACAATGACGTCATCAATGGCCTGCAGGACAGTGTCAGGGATTGGGTCACAGAGTATTCTTAGGTAATGCAGACATCTGTTCATGCTGCCCTCCTGAGCANGATCCATCCTGAAAGAAATCCCCTGATGGCTTCTGGTCAGGAACTTTCGCTTGCTCATCTTGGGGTACCACTTCCTAGTTTGGGTGTCCACCAANCTGAGCCACTAATTACTACTNTAGTTCCTTGTGGCTAGGTGAGGGCAGGGTTGGAGTGTATCAAGAATAAGATGAACTGAGGGGTCAGGCCAGAGGGTGCACCAATAAAACGGACTCTCCAAACACTCCTGAGAGATCTCTTCATCTCCTTCTAGAACTTTGATAATGGTGACTCTCANCTGGACTCCAGTGAATTCCTGAAATTTGTGGAGCAGAATGAAACAGCCATCAACATCACCACTTATGCTGATCAGGAGAACAACAGGCTGCTCAGGTGGGGTATAAGGGCCTGGCCATGCGGTCCCCAGGGAAGGTTGCCTGAGAGAGAAGCTTTGGACCACTTNAATCAGAGAAGCTGCCAGTGCCAATGTAAAAAAAAAATAGAAAAGTAGGATTTCTGTCATGATCTAGTCTGTGAACATTATAAAACTGGGATACCAAACAACATTGATATCTGATCAGTGGTTNTTGTTCAGGGTCAGAACTTGCAAGGAGAAAAGCCTGTAAGTTTAGAATAAATTATCANGGTCATGCCATACCCACGTTGCTTCTGAGTGTGGCAGCTGATGTTCTATCGATGATCTGCTGATGGAACTGTATTAATGTATTCTCTAATTGTAGACCTAAAATCATTTCATTTCTGGTGTTTAAGATGATNGGTGTGGTTCCATGTAGAGTTCTCTAATTGTTATAAGTGTATGTCTTTCTTTTAGTATCATCTTAGAATAAATATTAAGAAACAAAGAAGCTTCTGGCATGCTACTAGTACATCAGTAAGAATTAAACATGGGAAAGTTGCCTCTCTTTTGTTCAGAACGAGTTCAAATTGTAGCTTCTGTGAGTCTNCCTAATCATAGTCCTTGACCTTAAGGAATAGCAACTCATATTTTGGTAACCTGGATTTAGGTAATTTGATAATTTCGATGTTTGACCCTCAAAACATCCCAGTGAGAGAAGGACTTTCCCGCCTATCTTTAGAGGTGAGAAAATAAACTCAGAAAGATTGAATAACTAGCTCAAGGACATTTGAGTAGGAAGTGGCTGAGCCAGGGCNTAAGTCTTAGTCAACAGAGGGGGTGATAGAGCCACGGTCCTAAAAATCTTCTGAAAGAACTCCTTTTAGAATGGTNATGGTATTGATTCTCGCTTGAATTTAATATTCTTTCAAGTCCTATCTTCCTTTTCATGTCATCTGTCATCTCTCTTCTGCTTTGGTTTTTCTGGACTGGTTGACTTGTCATCCCATGGGGAAAGGCAAGCTAGAGGAAGATATGCCAATAGTGAGGGCATTTGCTAATCAAGGTGGACAAAACTATTCACGAATCNGTAGTTGTCTTTGGGGGAGCATTTGAACANCCTACATGAAGTGATATCCAGTCTAATAANCTGAAGGTTGGATGTTTCCAGAAGTAACTGGGGAATGGTGTGACAGNTNAAAGAAGAGAGACGTGTTTTCAGTGTACAGTCATATTGCCTGGGGCTCCAGGTGTCTGTGAGCCTTGTGCTTACTTCCCTGATTAGGGAAGAAGCCAAGGCCTTGCTGATGGCGTTTCTCCTGTTTTGTTTCAGAGGACTCTGTGTTGATGCTCTTATTGAACTGTCTGATGAGAACGCTGACTGGAAACTCAGCTTCCAGGAGTTCCTCAAGTGCCTCAACCCATCCTTCAACCCTCCTGAGAAGAGTATGCCTAATCTAGAAACTGAGTGCTGTTGGGGGTGGAAGCATGACAGGGAAAGGAAGGTGCAAGCCAGAAATAACTGGTAGAGTTCTCCAGGGATAACTGAGCTAACCCCCATCCATGGTACTGGGCTGTCATCAGCCTATCGTCTCTATGATGAGGTTAAAGCCATGAGTTTATCAGGCATTTGACCATGAGAGACAAGGCAGTCCTTGTCTGGGAAGCGGGACGTGTAGGTGCTCAGACTGTATCAAAGACACCACCCTGTCCCACCTTCCGTGTCCCAACTGTTGCCTTTATCTGTGATCCAACAGAGTGTGCCCTGGAGGACGAAACCTATGCAGATGGAGCTGAGACGGAGGTAGACTGTAATCGCTGCGTCTGTTCCTGTGGACACTGGGTCTGCACTGCAATGACCTGTGATGGTAAGCCATACTTAGGGCAGAAGGAGGGAGCAGAGCTGGGACTTGAATGAGAGAAGGTGACATATGGGTATGATGGGGGAAAAGAAAGGCCAGGGACTGGAAGTAAGTGGTAGCCCCACAGTCCCCCTGGGGAGCACTGTGGCTGGAGCACTTGTTCCTGGTGCCTCAGGTGTGAAAATCATTCCAGAGGTATCAAATGAGAGAGAATGGTGACCCAAAGCACTAATGAATATTCAGTCAATATGAGACTGAAGCAATCATGAAAGAAACCGCTGATTGGTGAGAAATGTGTACCAGTGCCCTTCCACAGTCTATGCATATTAACCAACTTAATCCTTATGACACTTAGGGAGATACTCTATATGAAAGAGTCACATGGTCAGAAGTCAAAAGAACTTCATTTGCAATACCATGCAGAAAGAAAAGGAAATGAAAAATGCAAAAAAAAATTAAAATGTTAAAAATTAAGATCATTGAGAGATGGGGCAAGATGGGTTGGGGACATATAGGTGTTGGAGTTTGGGAGGCAGAGCAGAGGTTAAAGAGTACTTTGGAACCACTCCTGTCCCATCAGAGACCTAAGCTACAGGGATGTCAGTGATCAAGAGGGAACTTACATGAAAGTCAGGCTGAAGCAAGGAGTCAGATGAAAGCAAATCAGAGAAGGGTATTAAAGTCAGGTCCAGAATGGGAGTCACACTGAGTGGAACCAGACTTAAAAGTTATACCTGCAGGAATGACCCTGAGGTTATATTTTAAGAAGTTAACTGAGGCAAGAAAAGGTAGGTACTGAAAATTATGTTCAGAGGGATTGGGTAAGATGGTCACTGAGAGACAGCAATCAAAGACCCAAGAAGCACTCTAGCCAGGGAGCCCAGAATGCCAACGGTGTACATGGAAGCCAGTGTTATCCTTAGGTTCAGTGACCTTCGTAGGTCCAAGTCTTCTTCAGTGTGAGAGAATAGATGCCCAACCTAACCATAGAGACTTATGAGAAAGCAGAAGAGGCTGTTTAAGGACAAGAATTTTCTAAAAGATACTGGAACTGATAGCCAGCCACACACACAATAGCTCCTGAAGCCATCAGAAAGCATCTTTAAATGGGATCCAGCCTGCCTCAACCAGGAAGCAACCCCAGTTTGTCTTCCCCAAGCTCCCTTGCATATATCTAACTGCTCTTGTTCTCACTTTGGAAAGGTAAATCTCTTCTGTTTCTAAGATGCAGGAGTGAGTGTGCCCTAACTTACGGAACCCTAAACACAAACATCTGGGTAACAAGCCAATCACTGTGCATCAGACAACCTAGCACTCCCATGATTCTTTGTCAGTTTCCGTGGCCATGCTGTGGACTGCATGAGCTCACGGACAGTTGGGCCTATGGGGCCTCAGCACATCTTGGTGTACCTATGTGTACAGGTTATGACATAAGAGGATATTGAAGAGACATTTTCAGGCCAGTATCTGAAAACTACCAGTGTCATCTTATGTCACAGATCTCAAAGGTACAAACAAACAGGATATTGAGGTAACACCAAAAAGGGCCAGGGCCATGAGAACTGGCTATGAGGAACAGACTGATACCTGTGTCTATTGTTTCCTAATGGTAAGTGCTGTGTTTAGCAAACGGATTCCCAGACACCCCTCCAACCCTTCTAGATTGTAATCTACAAAAAGAACATCTTGGGGACCTGTGTAGGGTTTTTGCTTTTTGTTTGGTTGCTTGTTTTGGTTTTGTTGTTGTTGTTTCATTTTGTTTTATTTTGTTAGGGTTTTTTGTCTTGTTTTGTTTTTTACTGTTTTTTTTTTCTTTGTACTTGAGAAATGTTTGTTACGTGTCGTAGTTATCAACTCTGGGTATACAGAACTCCTTCAAAAAGCAAAAACCTTGGTACCCAGCTACCTCCCACCCTAATCAATTACATCAAAATTTCTACAGTTAAAAGCCAGGCAATTTGAAATTTTTTTTGTTTGTATTTTTGTTTTGCAGTTCTGGGGAGTTGAACATGAAGGTGGGGTACACGGTTTGCATGCTACGCCAGCACTCTGCCAATGAACTACATTCTGAGCCAGAAATTACATTTGCAAATGTTCTCTGGGGCATTGTAAGGGTGTGGGAACTGTTGAGACTCACTACCCCGGAAGAGTTTTCCTGAGCCAGGACTCGGGTTGTCGCCATTGCTTTCCTGTAGGACTAGCTTGTCTTGTGGATGTCAATTAAAGGGAACGTCAGGAACAGAAGCCAGAGATTTAGGATAGATTGCTTATTTGTATTACCCTGGATGCCTTAATGCTCAGAGAGAGGTGGGAAGTTCAACTCTCCTCCACAGATTAAGTGGAGAGTCTGTTAGGTTGAGTCCTCCCTGGCGTACCACAGCCCCCACTGCTCTGAACGGTGATTCTTCTTACAGGAAAGAATCAGAAGGGGGCCCAGACCCAGACAGAGGAGGAGATGACCAGATATGTCCAGGAACTCCAGAAGCACCAGGTGAGCAGCCACGGTGCTGGTTCAAAGGTTGCTGTTGCTACCAGGCTCTTAACACCACTCAGAAGCTGTCCAGTGTCTCAGGAGATGAGGGAAACACACACTGTTCAACACAGATCCCAGAGGATGCTACCTCACCTATACTACCAAACTGTGATACAGACCGTTCCCTGAAGGAATTACTGTGCTGGAGGTGGGAGGGGCTGGGGTATCTCTACAAAACCTTCCATCAACCATCATTTGAGAGCTGCTACCAGAAAACGATTCTTAGCATTTCTGCCCTCTAGCATGTGTGGGCAGAATAGACGCCTAAGACCAGAGNAAGCCCCGAGCGGGAGATGCAGGTGTAGGTCATGAGAAGTCAAGCCANCATTCAGTGCAAGGCAGCTGGACATGGAGTGCCAGCCGTGCCTGATAGATGCCAGCCAATGTTGTCAGCAGTTTTCTAGGGCCAGTTCTTAAACTGAAGTCGAATTCACATGTCATAAAATTTACCCCTTTAAAATATGCAGTTATGCAACCAAGTGACTTTCAATGTATTCCTAAGATCGTCAGCCATTCCCTACGGTCTAATTCCAGAGTGTTGTAACCTCCCCCAAAGAAATCCCATGCCCACTAAAAGCAACTTCCTTTTTTTTTCCCCTTTCCCTCTGCCCCTGACAATTGCTAACCTGTTTTCTGACTCTGTAGATGTGCCTGATCTGGGCATAGAATGCTCCTTTTCTGTCTGACTTCTTGCACTTAACATAATGCTTTTCAGATTCATTCTTGTAGCACAAATCTATGTTATTCCTCTTTATGTGAGTCATACATGACATATACATGACATTTTGTATATGTATTCAATAGTTGATGGATATTTAGGTAGCTTCTGGCTCTGATNGATGCTGCTGCTATGAACATTACTGTACAAGTTCCCGTGTGGACATGTTTTCACTCCCTCTATATATTTAGGAATAGAATTCAGGTCATAAAATGAGGCTGTGTTAAATCCCTAGGGGATTGCAAATCTGCTTTCCAAACGCCATTTGTTGTACATCCTCCCCAACAGGTCTCCATTTTCTTCACATCCATGCCAACATCTGTTACTACTATTCTTNATTTCATCTGACCTACTGGATGTGTAGTGGTATTGTTGTTGGTTGGTTTTTCTCTTTGGCTCTTTTGTGCAGCCCACCACCCACCTCCCAAATAAATCATACACAGAGGTTTATTCTTAATTATAAATGTCTGGCCTTAGCTTGGCTTGTTGCTAGCCAGCTTTCCTTAACTTAAAATTATCCCATCTAGCTTTTGCCTTTGGGCTTTTAATTTCTCTATTCCTGTATACTTTTTCTTTGTTTCTTACTCTGTGGCTTGCTATGTAGCTGGGTGGCTGGCCCCTGATGTCCTCCTCCATCTCTGGCTCCTTCTTCTCCGGATTTCTCCTTCTATTAATTCTCTCTGCCTGCCAGCCCCACCTATTCTTTCTCCTGCCTCACCATTGATTGTTCAGCTCTTTATTAAACCATCAGGTATTTTAGACAAAGTAACACAGCTTTGGAGAGTTAAACAAATGCAANATAAACAAAAGTAACACACCTTTAAAATAATATTCCCCAACATGGTATCTCATTATGTTTTTATTTGTATATTCCTCTAATGTCTAATGGTGTTGTGTCCTTATTGGCTATCTGTCCATCTTCTTTGGAGGAATATGTCAGGCACTGTTGTAAGAGCTGGCACAGTGTTGCCCTGGTGTTACAGTTGAAGATGGTAAGGTGTAGATTTCAAAATATTCCCAAGGACACTAGCAAAGCTGAACAAGCCAAATTCAAGCCCAGACCTATTTCCTCTGGGATCTATTGATTTTAGTAATTTTGTGAGACATGGATTCTGAATATTTTCCCTTTAGTATCCTTCATCCTTAAAACTGGGACGATAATACCTGATTTGCTTATTTCATAAGATGTTCATATAGAGTCAGCTCTTAATTCAGTAGACTACTCCTGAACGACCATGCCACAAATTGGACATAACCTCATGTTGTTCATCACAGCCGGAGGAGCTGTACAAGTAAACAACTAAAATCTAGCATAATCATGTGTCTATTGATGCTATAGAAAGTCTGGGGGGTCTGGATACATGCCATCAACTTTTTATTATTTGCATAATGATGATTTCCTCTTCCATCTCAAAGGAAACAGCTGAAAAGGCCAAGAAGGTAAACACCAAAGAGATCTAACAAGAAGAAGCACACACAGCACCGTGTCTGGAGCCCAGCGCCTCCTCTTGAGNGCTGAGTCCAGTATACACGAGCGTCTGCTGAAATCACCAAACCACCAGTATTTGCTTGTATGGCGATGACTATTATTTCNTTTGTTTTGCAATGAAGGAAATGAGGGTGGCTGGCTAGCGAGGGAAGGCCACAACCTGCATTTCTAGGAGTGCTTTAAGAGAAACTAAAGGGCACTTTGGGGCTGGAAGCAAGGAAGGAAACTGCATCATCAGGCTGGCAGAGGAGCGGACCCGGGTCTGAATGAATCCGTGCTGGGTTCACAGCAGCTCTGAGGAGGCTACAGGAAAAGTATGTGATGTTGGGGGAGAGAGCTGAGCTGACTCTGCTGGAGGAAGGGTGGGGAGCTCTGTGGAGAGGAAAACACTGTCAGCATGACAGACCTGCAGCCTATCCGCTTCCCCTCTTGGTCCCAACAATCCCCTGAATACACAGCCGTGCCAGTAGTTCCCTGTGTCCCTCAAGTTTGGATGGACTCTTCAGGAGGGTGTGTTTAAATGATGCAGATACTTAGATACTTCAAGCGCCATGGAGACCTAACCAAAATTTTAAAGTACATTTTTTTTTAAACAGAGGTGCTATTTCTCTATAAAAGACTTTTTTTTTTTTTTGGCAAGCTGACTTCATTCCTCAATTATTATCATTATATTATTGTAATTTTTTAGTATTTCATTTTCTTGACTAGATATTAAGCTTTCATAATTATTTTTTTCAGTAGCCTTCTGTATCAGAGGTAAAAGGGGTTTGGGAGTTTTGCTGGGTACAGGGAACCCTGTAACATAGAAGGCCCCTTACCCTGCCACATACTAGACCAGATGCAACCCAGAGCTGTACCACCCCACCCCAGGCTTCCAGAAGGTCAGCTGCATGCCAAGAAGTGGGAGGTGCCTCAGACAGAAGCCATAGAAAGAAACGTCTTCATAGACAGTTGTTGAGATCCAAAGAATTTATTTGTTTTTGTTTCTTGTAAGAAGTTCAAAGGACAGAACCCCCAGGCTGTCCCAGCCTGCCAACACTCTGTGATCTGTCATCTGTGGCTAACTGGCAGACCAACTGTGGCCCTATAGGTCTGCTCCTATTTCTGGATGTCAGTTTCCTTTGTAAACTTGATAACAATGCATTCTGGGATTTAATAAATGATACAGTTTGTGGTTTGGGTAACTGGTCCAGAGAAGCTAGGGCCCTGCGACTCCCTTCTTTCTCCTTAGGATAGATGAAACCACACAACAGGAAAAGACAGCCAGTAACAGCATGGCCAGGTTTTGCCTTGGTCTAAATGATCCTTTCAGGTGGCTGGGGTGAGGGCTTTATGGATCAATTTGCCCAAGAAGAGAGTGTGAAGGAGAACTGCCAACCTNCTCAAAATGGTGCATGTGAGTGCAGTCTCTGGAGTCAGAGATTTCCCCATACAAANGAAGATAAAAGTTTTCAGATTTGAAAGCAGTTAAAAATGAAGACTAAATCTTAAACCTTGGCATGGGGGTTGGGGGAGAGACTCAGTTATTGCAAGTCAATTCTTTCTTTGGACCTCTGATTCTTAAACTCCCTTTATTGCCATGCATGTTTCATGTGCATTTAACATCATACACAAAAAAATCAAAACCTTATCTCATTTGCAAAACTTTAGCTATAGACCCTCCAAATAAATGACTGAGATTTTCCTGAATAGGCAAGTGTGGAAAGTTGGGATGGAAGCAGAATTCCTCCTAAATAGTTTTTCCTGTTTCCACTCAACAACTCTACGTTGCTAAGTGGTCTGTGCTTTTATGTACCACCCCATTCAAAAACTCTCTGAACCCTTTGTGCAGTCCAGATTTCAACTTCCTCTCCAAGTGCCTTGGAGAACTCACAGCAGCAAGCCTTAATCAAAAGTTTTGCCAGTTCTTGGACATGATGGGAGAGGGCAGGCGTATCGGTTTGCTCAAAGCAAGTAGCTACAGTGTCTATTCACCGGTCATCTTTAGAGAGCAGTGGTTTTCAACCAAGACTAACTAACACTGAATACCCAAGGGCAAACTCACATTCCTNCTGAGTTCCGCTACTTCTGTGTAAGTAAGGCAGCTGTTGTCTACAACANCATAGATTCATGTGATGCGTAAACTATTCATGAAAAGCTGCTAAGTAGCCTAGTTTGGGGAGCCTTAGGTAGAGCTTTGCATGGGACCAACAAGCAGGATTGCATCAAGTTCAGTCCCTACAATCCTCCAGAAGCCTATAGGCCAAGACTGCAAGCTCCCTGAGATTTCTGAGATTTATTTTAATAAACAACAGTGTCTATTAAGATTCAGAGCCCAGGAAGGTCTTCCCATATGCATATGCCATGACTCTGAATACTACTGTCAGTCTTGGGAAAGCAGGCTCCTCCTGTAACCAAGTCCATGTGAACAGTCGGAATTCCTTGGTTATACCTATGCTCTAAATAGTTAAACTTCAGGAAACAGTTTCAACAGGTTTCTGTTGCCCATGTGGTTATGAAAATTCATTTGTATTTAGTGTGCTTCCATATTTCATTTAACTTGTTTTTGTAATTTCTGAATTTTGTTACTATTAATAAATAAAAATAAAATAAGAGTTATGTTGGTTTCCTTATCTCCAGTGAAGACCAAATGATATTATGAGAGTGTTTACCTTTTGCCACATAAGAATAGGTTTGAGTTTCTCTGAGCTTTGGTGGGGTGATATAAACACGTAATTATTTCCTTTTATTTAATGTTAAGCATTGGGCCACCATGCATGGCAACAATCATTGATTCTCAGCAGTTTGACCAGTTACGAGTTTCTACAATAACTGTTGCCCGTAGCTGACCAACGCTGACAGCAGCAGAAATCTGTGGCTGTAAAGAACTCTCTAGAAGGCAGTTTAATGGGCACTTCATAGCTGCTGAAATCAATAGCAGTAGCTTCCCCACTGGGATCTTTCACCTCCCCCGACTCTGGCTTACAGTGCCAAACATGAGTCCCTGCCTATGGGCTTTAAATCCAACCAGAAGATAGTTGGTTNCACCAGTAATGGTCATGNTCCTATTGCACCAGTNGGCACATCTTGCCTGGAAGATGGTAGTGCAGCATGCTGGTCCATAACTACAAAGTATTATGTGTAACACTTCTCTCTCAGCAGCAAATCTNTAAGATGCTCAAAGACTACAATTCTATAATGAAACTTTTTTACATGGATTAGAGGGGACCGGCCACTGTCCATTTCAAGCAAGTGCCAGTTGGCCTTGGGATTCAGCAGCTAAAGTGAGATAGTTCTGTCTAACTCAGTTAAGGAGAAGAGTTAGTGTAAGGTTGGAGTCTGCTTCAAAGAGACAGAACAAAAGCTTGAGAAATCCACAACCACAATGAGAAATAGCTGGAATGTACTCAGAAAAAGCATGTTGAGAGGAATCCAAGCTGAACACAGCTCCAACCATTTGGCTTCTGTCCTAACTAGGGTTACTGTTGCTGTCATGAAACACCATGACTGAAAGCAACTTGGGGAGAAAAGGGTTTATTTTACTCACAGTCCCATAAAACAGTTCAAAAGTGAGGGCAGGAACTCAATCAAGCAGGGCAGAAACCTGGAGGTAGGAATTGACACAGAGGCCAAGGAGGGATGCTGCTTACTGGCTTGCTCCTTGTNTCTTGCTCAGCCTGGTTTCTTATAGAACCCAGGACCACCAGACCAGAGATGACATCACCCACAATGAGCTGGGCCCTCTCCCATCAATCACTAATTAAGAAAATGCTCCTTGTAGGCTTGCCTATAGCCCGACCTTATGGAGGCATTTTCTCAACTGAGGCTCCTTTGATGACTCTAGCTTATGTCAACTTGATATGAAACTGGCCAGCACAGCTTCCCATAGTAAGTGTCATCCAAAAGGTGAGCTAGCTAGTTCTGGTGACAAGAGAGGCAGTCCTGCCCTCAGGACATGCCATGAGATGTAACAAGTCTTTCTCTATCCCCAGCTCCCAAACAATGACATGGGGACTTCTCCCAAACAATGACATGGGGACTTCTTATTAATTATGAAAGCTCAGCCTATAGCTTAGGCTTGTTTCTAACTAGCTCTTATAACTTAACCCATTTATATTAATCAACATTCTGCCATGTGGCTTGTGGCTGTTACCTCTCTTCCTGCACATCCTGCTTGTTCTGTCTCCTNGTGTCTCTGCCTTTCTTCTTCCCAGAGTCCTCTCTGTCCTTGGAAGTCCCACCTCTTCCTCCCTAGCTATTGGTCATTCAGCTCTTTATTAAACCAATCAGAAGGTACCTTGGCAAAGACACATCTTCACAGTGTAAACNAATATTCCACAACAACGAGTCTCAAACCCAGTAGCAGGTTTTGGTGAGACAGGAATTCCTCTGGCGGACAGGTAGAGGGGATATTCCCATCCATTTTGTCACTGTATGATTTGTCAGACAGTGGCCTGACACCATCTTTTGAAGGATCTTGTTTAAAGCTGGGATACTCTGTGGGCTCTGAACTCAGCATAGCACACACTGGGTTGAGAGATAGACCTGGGAGGCAACTGTGGAGAGCAGGAAGGCCAGATACTGACAAGCAGGAAAGTGTAGACTCCAGAAGGCTCAACTCTGACAATGAAGCGCAAACCCCTGCCATCTGTGGTCAGGAGCAGATCTTATCCACTTAGAGTAACATTGGACTTAAATAGCCCCAAGGCTGAGGGCAGTGAGATGGATCACTGGGGTCACCTATTTGCTCTTCACTGCTGTGGAGCCCAAGAACTACAAAGTGCATCTCTCCAGCANGGAAATNAATGCTNAGGAGGCCTTTCAAATATGAAGAGAAGGCCTCTGCTGCCTTAGTCCTCAGTTGCTTACCTACCACATTCCCAATGCACTTTACCACCCTGACAGGGACAGTGTGGAGAGGCTTAGGGTGGGAGACCCTCCACAGTCAACAGACTGCAAAGCTAAGCGAGGTCGGCAGAGGCCCCTGGTAGAAAAAGAGGAGNAACTTTTAAAGTGAAGACAGCTTGAGCAGACGCCGGACACGTGCCCAATAGACACAGCAACAGCATAAANCACAGTAAAATAAGAGAGCCCCAGTTCAGCTGACAATCTCCACCTGCCCATGCAGAAAATGCAGCCTCCAATTTCTGAGCAACCAAAAAGAAGTTGTGCTGATATTTTGCTTTAAAAAGCAAACACACACCCCCTACATCTTAACAGTATATTTTACTTCATCATGTTTAATTTTTTTTTTACTTTTTTATTTTGTATGTATGAATGTTTGCCTGCATGTACACATATGCATCGTATGTCTTCCTGGTGCCCGTGAAGGTCAGAAAAAGGTGCCAGATACCCTGGAATTGGAGATACAGATGTTTGTGAGCCTGTGTATGGGTGCTGGGTACCAAAATCAGGTCCTCTGCAAGAGCAGTGAGTGGTTCACTGAGCCATCTCTCTAGCCTCTTCNTTATATATTTTTAGTTTTTAAGATCTGTTTGTTTTATTTTAATTACATTAGTGTTTTACCTGCATGTATAATTGTGTANCACATGNCTGTCTGGTGCCTGTGGAGGTCAGAAGAGGGCTTTGGATCCCCTAGAACTGGAGTTACAGATAGTTGTGAGCTGCTATGCAGGTGCTGGGAATCAAAACCGTGTCCCCTGCAAGAACAGCAGCCAGTGCTCTTAACCTCTGAGCCATCTTTCCAGTCCCCAGAATTTTTAAAATTATTCTTCATATATCAAAATCGGTTTCTGCAGTATTTTTCATTATTGGGCAATCTTTTCCCCATTTCCCCCTTTGTTGTGTTCCCATCCCCTCCNNTANTAAATGCTCATTAGTTTTTAAATTTCTTTTATTGTATTTTAAACATATNTTTATATCTTATTCCCTTTANATTCATCNAATTTTGCTCTCAAACGTTCTTATTATTAGGAGTTTTTGTTTTGTTCTTTTTAAGCTTTTTTTTTGGCATTTCCTGCCCTTTTCTCTTCCCGTTTATAACATTCTTCTCCACTCTCTTACCTCCTGTTTATTTAACCTTCCTTCCTCTTTAGTTTCCTTTGTCTCATTCATTGACTATTCATACATTTATTCTTTCTTTTTTGACAAAGTTTCATTCTAAATCCCTAGCTGGAACTCACTTTGTAAACCAGACTGGCCTCCAACTCATGGCAATCCTCCTGACTCATCCTTCCAAGTGAATGATTTCAATAACCCACTCTCATTTTACATAGGTCATCCAAACGAAACAAAAAAAATATTAAAAATCAATGAAGACACTTCAGAGTACNCCATAGCTCAAATGAACTAAACATATAGCTACAGAACAGTGATTCTCAACCTTCCTAAAGCTGCAACCCTCTAACACAGTTCCTCTTGCTGTGGTGACCCGGAACCATAAAATTATTTTGTTGCTACTGTAATTTTGCTACTGTTATGAATCATAATGTAAATATCTGAAATGCAAGATATCTGATATGCGACCCTCAAATGGGTCATGACCCACAGGTTGAGAACTACTCTATGGAATAAAAAGGTAGCTACGGTTGGGAAAAGTCTTCACCAATTACATATCAGACAAGAGACTGATAGCCAGGGTATATAAAGAACTGCAAGATGCAGGTGGCAAAGAACTCAAGTCAACAAATAGACTAATTAACTTAATGACAGTTCTCCAAAGAAGAAATACAAACAACAAATAAATACTTTAAGAGTCTTCGATACTCTTAGCCATCAGGGAAGTGCAAATTAAAAGTCAGCCCCCATGAGGATGGCTATTGTGAAGAAAACAGATGCCAACAAATGCTGNTGAGGATGTGGGGAGGTGGGACCCTTGTCCACTGCTGGTGGGTGTGGAAACTTCAGAAGCAGCATGGAGGTTCTTCAGTAAGTGAAGACTAGAACTGTGTGACTCAGCTGCACTCTACACACCCACTGTCCACAGTAGCTAAGAAATAGGACTGGGCTCGATGTCTATTGACTAATGAATGGATAAAGAAAATGTGG
>LZPO01066272.1:433118-456591 GCA_001675575.1 Neotoma lepida
AAACTGCTGAAGTCCTAAAGGAAGAGGTAAAAGAGAGGGTAATGGGATTCATATGACAGAAAAGCACAAAAAACAACTGTTTGAGGAAAGGAAGGGAGCCAGCAAGAGGGGTAAGGGGNCATGAGGAGATAATGGAGGAAGGGGATGAGTAATAAATAAAGTGGCATATGTATGAAATGGTATAATGAAACACATTACTTCCTGTACTGTCTCAATTTTTTAATTAAAGAAAATGAAAACAAAACTGTTACCACATTCAAATCTACCATGAAAACATCTCATTACTCACATCAGTTGTTCTGTCAAGAGAGAAATATCAGGCACAGCTGCCTGGATGGATCCCATTTAGCACCCAATAACCTGGTCATTATCCATGAACGTGGCCTTCTCATCCTGGGGTANTGCCATGGGTCTCTCACCCATGCCCCCACCCCCTGACAGACTAGGGAAGAACAGTGCATGCTCNTCATTCTGGCCGATGACCACTGGGAACAGGCCATGCCCTCACCTACCATGCACACTGCTGGCACAGGTTCCCTGAGTCTGACAGACTCTAGGCCATACTCTGTACATTGACCCGCTATTGACTAAACTTGGCTACAGAAATGGCCTTTGTCTGGGGTAAACTGTCAGCCACTAATACCTCCCTGGTGTACTTCATTGCAGAGGAGAAATGCCCACAGCATCCCCTGGCCGTCTACTGATCACCTTTAGAACAAGCTCAATCTTTTTCACTTGTACTGCTCTGGCTTCCATCACCCTGAGGAACTGTTGCTCAGGATGTGAAGCCTTCCAGTGGCTCACTAGTCCAGTATCTGCCTTTCTATTATCCCTCTCCCCACCTCCCACACACACACCTTAGGAACTCCGGCTCAACAATAATCTTGCTACATTTGCTTTTGAGCAACCTTTAGCTTTCCTCTCCTCTCATGCCCTGCTGCATNCTTCAGGACATGATAAGCCCAATTTACATGCCAGTCTAAATCATACAGATCTGCCAGAGCCTCNCCCACTTACCACACACCTCAGTCAAGCCACTAAAGCCTCATACCAGCCTCGAGGTTCCTGCTGAATTGACTTCTGTCTTAACTCTGCTGTGAACCCAGGCTTATCTGGACCATGGATTG
Organism: Neotoma lepida; assembly: GCA_001675575.1. NCBI lineage: Eukaryota > Metazoa > Chordata > Mammalia > Rodentia > Cricetidae > Neotoma > Neotoma lepida. The sequence goes on from LZPO01066272.1 coordinate 434,246, forward strand.
TACATCAAAGACGGCTTCTCTCATGTCCACTTCCTTCAGTGATGCCTGTCTTTCCTCTACTGTCTTCCAGTCCCTGATATACATAGGGACCCCAGCCAGAACCGATTTCCCTCGTACTNTCTAAGGTTATGCAGGCTTTGTCTCATTACTTAGCTTACCACCTCCATAGCCCTCCAAATATCTCATCTGTCCCATGTCCCACNGCCTCACAAGCCAGACTGGGAGAGATTTTTTTTCATTTCTTGTTTTAAAGTCTCTCACAGTTCAAGCAATTCAAGGCAGAACATTGCCTGATTATCATAGTTTCCTGCACCACATAAGATCGGGGCCCTCATCTGAGTGCTGATTCATAGATTTTTCCCTTTCTGCATAATAAAGGTTGGATTGGGCATATATCTTTAAAAACAAAAACAAGATCCCATATAGCTAAGGCCGGCCTCAAACTCATTATGAAGCTGAGTGACCGTGAACTCNGATCCTCTTTCCTCTACCACTCAAGTGCTGGGGTTACAGGTATATGCCACCATGCCTGGCTTAAATGATCATTACAGGGAGGAGCCGTACTGGGGATTGAATTTAGGACCCTGCACANGCTGGGCAGGTGTGCTGCCACTGAGCGACAGCCCCAGCTCCCAGCCATCTTCTACTACATCTTCCTTATTCTCTCCCCCCTCACTGTCCCACTCTTCTCCTGGGTTCCAAGTTCTTATCCCCCCAAAGAAATGTTCTTCACCACAGATCTAATCTCTAGTCTCTCTCAGGCCCCATTGGCTGTAAGAACGAAGACAACACCTCCAATTTATCCTCCCTTCTCTCACCTTTCCTGCCTCATCAGTAGCTTTTGCAGAGAACAACATCTGCAACAGTCCTGGCTGATTTTCCTTTCTCCTGTGCTGTCATTCCTTCCTTACATGGGCAAGTTCTTTCTGGTAATAGCTCAGCCTCAGATACATGTCTTCTCACCCACAGCTGGGGTCATGTGCCTCCTGCCATAGCCTGCTTACATGGATGAGTACCACTTTCAGGGCTGGCAATATATTCCTTCATCTATCAGCTGTGGAAGCTCACAAAAGTTTCCTAGTGAGATCTGAGCTTGCTTCACTCAGCCGGGCTGCATTAGAGGATTGCTTGACCACGTGCNTGGTTATGAGGTGATTGGAATGGTCTACACTTGGCTGAGCTAAGGGGAGGTCTTTTGCTCCACCCTTTGGCATTCCTATAATAGTCCTTTAGAAGAGACAGAAGGGGCCGGTGGATAATGATCCAGGCCCTCCCAAGGCTATCCTGTGTTTNTATCTGTTTNTCTCCCCTCTATCCTTCCATCTAAANCTCTTATCCCTCACTCCTCAAGAGTACCCTAGGGTAAAGTGTGGGAACTGGTCTCCAGACTGGGCTCCCACAATCAGGCATTTTAGGGGGCATTCCTGTAGTCACATGCTACATCCCGTACTACATACAGGAAGAGGATCACACTAAGACTTCCCCTGCAGGTGCTCCATCCTCAGCTCAGCCTCACATGTGTGTCTTTGCACCCACAGCAGGGGCCACACAACCACTACTGCAGCAAAGGGCACAGGATCCCACAACACAGGTGGAAAGGAAGCCATGTTGGTGTTGTGCCAGGGAAGCTCCTCCCTTAGGCAGATCAACTCACTTGCATATCTTAGGCATCGTGGCAGTCATGCAACTGCTGCACCCAATCTTCTCTTTGGTTCTNTTGGTCCCTGTGCTGTGTGAGTTTTCCTGTAGAGACAAAATCTATTCACTCCAAACAGGGCACTGATAACAGATTTTTTTNAAAAAATCCTCTCAAATCTCATTTGGTAAACCAGTAAGTTTTGGGGGGTTACAGGAAAATGGGTAAGAGGCTATGTTCTCACAACTGCATCACCAGAGAGCCCACCAGAGCATGTGTGATAAAGTTCACAGGAGTTCCCTGTTGTCCTGGTTGTTTCCCCCACCCCCAACTTGATACAAACTAGGTCATCTGAGAAGAGAGGACTTCAGTTGAGAAAATGCCCCCATCACATTGGCCTTTAGGCAAGCCTGTGGGGCACTTTCTGGGTTGGTGATTATGTAGAAGGACCCAGCTCACTGTGGGTGGTGCCATCCCTGGGCAGATGGTCCTAGGGTCTAAGAGAGCAGACTGAGCAAGGCAGAGGANGCAAGCCAGTAAAACAGCATCCTTCCATGGCCTCTGCTTCAGTTCCTGCCCTGACTTCCCTTCATAATGGACTACAACTATAAGTTGAAGTAAACCCTTTTAAGCCCAAGTTGCTTGGTAACAGTGTTTTGTCACAGCAACAGAAACCTTACCAGGACATTGATGCAACTGACATTATAACATCATAGAAAAGTATCTTCTCTCCCTGTAATCATGAACTACTTCAATAACCTGGGGGTAGGGGTTAATGGACCTGAGTCTGGTAGTTTGGTGAGCTTCCTCAACCTTGTAAGTTGCATGAACTTCCTGTATCTTGTGAGTTTCCTTTCTCTAACGAGGAAGGACTGTTTCAAGCCTGAGTAAATAGCATACCATAGTTTNTTGATCTTTTCAGGCTACTATAATAAAATAGCTTATATTGAGTAATTAAAATAATTTATTGTTCATAACCTGTAGGTTGGAAAGTCTAAAATCAAGGCACCAGTAAATGTGGTGTCTGTTGAGGGCTTGCTCTTTCTCTCAACGATGGTGCTTGCTGGCTGTGTCCTCAGAGAGTAGATGGGATGAATAAGCCCCATTGGGCCTCTTTAATAGGAACATTAAATATCATTCATGATGGTAGAGAACTCAACATTAGGTTTGAACTTGTGACTGAAGGATCAGCATATCCAAGCTGTAACAGGAAGCATTCTGTAACCAGGGAAAGGTTAAATTAAATNATTTTTAAGAGTCTAGCTATATATCACATGCTGGCCTCAAACTTGCTATGTAGAGCAAGCTAGTCNCCAACTTGCAATGATCTTCTTCCTTCNTCTGCTGCCCAAGTGCTGGGATTACAGGCTTTTGTCACCATGCCCAGTTTTGTGTTTGAGACCCAACACAACATATCGATCTCATCTTCTTTCGTTTCATTTTGGGTCCTTCACACACCAAGCAAGTGCTTTTANTCCCCCTGAACTATTACCCTCTAAAATGACTTCTAAGGTCACCATGAGTCTTAAGAGTTTGGAATGGTGACTACAAGTAAACCCGCACAAGAAACCAAATAAATATGGGGAAATGAGACAGGGAACATGGAAGCATGGTCAAAAATGGGTTGGAAAACTTTAAATACTTGATACACATGTCCTGTTGGGATAAACATTTCCAAGTAGACTGACTAGTAGGTGACCTAGCTGATCTACTTCACTCCAATTTTAAGACACATAAGCACTACCTGTTTTCTGCTTTCATTGTGCACCCCCATCTCCACCAACCCTGCCTTTTGAAAGACTGCATTATAGTTGGTAAGTCTCTTTTTAAAATATTTTCTTCAATATTCATACATGCATATTGCANGCAACCNTGNGGTTGGCCTGGACNAGCTGCCTNGAGAGGCATGCATCATGAGTTTTTCAGGTTAGAGTCCGTGGCTCCAGGGACACAATGTGCCTTTCAGTTCCTGAGAGACAGACACACTCCCTNGGGCAGTGAAGCATTCAGGCCGCTTTGNGTCTCTCTGTATGTTCCCTCGGTAGTCATGGAAGCATGGANGCTTGACAGGACAATTGGTCTTAGACATTAANCTTGTGTATCCTGCAGAACTTGCAAACTTCATTGTATNTTGGCAACTACAACTGTATTGATCCTNGCAATTGCCATTATATCTGTTTCTGATAATGTATAAGAAGTCTGANTGCTCTCAATATAATTGCCACAGCTTAAGTTTTGCTATGGACTCTCCAAACAGCCTGATTTAATTCCTCAAAGCCATACCAGGTGACCTTGGCCCAGTAAATAAGTGCAGGTGTCTATAACATATAATATGTTGATGTCAGAGGTTTAAAGTTGCTTGATTTCAAGCATATATATAAATATATATATCAAGCATATATATGTACATTTAAAAGACATATATATATGCCTTTTTGTTTTGTTTTGTTTTTGTTTTTCAAGACAGAGTTTCTCTGTGTAGCCCTGGCTGTCCTGGATCTCACTCTGTAGGCCAAGCTGGCCTCAAACTCACAGAGATCCGCCTGCCTCTGCCTCCCAAGAGCTGGGATTAAAGGTATGTGCCACCACCACCCGGCATATAGAAGTCTTTTTAAAAATGTGTATATGCGAGAGTGTATGGGTAAACATGTTCCTGTGTGTATGTGCGTATGTGCGTGCGTGTGTGTGTATGTGTGTGTGTGTGTGTGTGTGTGTGTGTGTGTGTACCAGAAGTTGACATTAGTGTACTCTTCAGTTACTCTGCAAATATTTTTGAGCCAGGGGCTCTTACTGAACCTNGAGCTCAATAATTGGCTGGACTGGCTGGCCATCAAGTCTCAGGGATACCACCCCAACCCTTGTCCCTACCCAGCACTGGAGGTTACAAATGTGTGCCTCTGCTTTTTACATGACTTCTGGAGACCTGAATTTGAGTCCTCATGCTCATGTGGTAAGCACTTCATATCTAGGCAAGTCTTGCTTCCCTGTTATAGCCAGGCCAGGTCAGGTTGGATTTAGGGAATTACCCAAACGAAAATCAAAGAGTAAAAGGCAATTTCCAGGGTAGCAGATAATTCACTCAGATAATTCCTCATTGCTTGAAAGCAATGAGGACCTGGGTTCCAGCTCCAGAACCCACATGAAAATGCCAGTAGTGTGTGCTTGTACTTCCAGCCCTGGGGAGATGAGAACAGAAGAATCCCTAGGTCTTTCTGGCCAGTCTGGATAGCTTAATTGAGGATCACCAGGCCAATGAGAGACCTTGTCTAAAGGAAGTGGATGGTGTNTCTAAGANTGGCATCTGAGGTCATCTTCTGGCCTCCATCCACCTGCATTCAAACTTGTACCTGCACACCCATGAAAAACATGCAGGAGCGCGCACACACATACATACATTTTAAAAAATTAAAAGAAATTCTCATTGTCCATGTAATTGCTACAGATTACTAATCTCATTAAACATGGGTCAGTTTTATTCTTCAAATTTTTATCCTCAGAAATAAAACTTCACCCAGTTTAATGGATAACATGTCTGTGATCACTTTTAAATCCTTGCTGACTGTTCAACCTTCCACAGGTCTCTGGAAATATTTTTACAACATGTATGTGTTTAGGAAGTAAAAACACATTAAAACAACTTAAATGAAGCACAATCCAGAAGATAAATCTTGTACAAGAGAATTTTATTTCACATTATATAAGTATATATTATATAAGTATAAATTATAAATTATTTAAGTATAAATTAACTCTAAGTATAAATTATTAGACAGATCAAGCAGATGCTGTCAGACCCTTGGGGTAAACTTAGCATGGATGTGGAACTATTATAAGCCATGACCAGCATGGCTTTGGGATTGACCTGACTGGAGTGACAGGGAATAAAGACATAACAGACACATAAACAGAAAAGCTGAGGTGGGGTGGGCCGTGCACTCTGCTGAAGATGCACCAGCATCCTGGAAACTCAGTGTGTTTATTCTATACATCAGAAGGAGAAGGCAGGCTAGCTAATCTTGCTTGGGNAAGGGGTCTCAGGCTACAGTCATCTGCGAGGAAGAAGCTGCGGTTGATACTTTGTACATACTGTCAACATCTACACATGGACCAGGGGAAGGCCTGGACATTCTCATAGGTCTGAGGCATAGGTGTCCTTGATGTGACCTCATGTCAACAGTACACATCTACTCAGGAACTTCATCTGTTCCCCACGTCTCCCCATTTCTCATCTCTTAAATTCTGCCGATGCAGCTCAACTTCTAACCCAGCAGGAGTTCTGTGTAGTGTTCAGAACGGACGAAAAGAAAGAAACAAAAAAAACCCTCCATTTCTGGTCTAGGTTATTCAGGTCAGCCTGCTCAAAAACAGGAAAAACTTGAAAGCCAGTGAGGTTCTCCCGCTGCAACACGCCTCTCTGGAGGCTGCTTGTCAGAGCCGAACCTTGAAGATGGCTAGGACCCGTGTCTGTACACAATCTAACCTCTCCTAAATTTAAGTGCTTACTTAAACCCTTAAGTACCTCCTTCAAATCCTGTCAGCATTTTCAAAAGCCAGCTGTTTTGGGAGCACCATTCCTGCCTCTGGGTTAGCCATTGGTTTGTAAGATCCAGGCCGCAAAGTCTTAGTGCAATTCTAGGCTCTGGTGAGTCTGACCAGGCTGGTTTTTGTTTTGTTTTGTTTTTCATTTAGTGAGCAATCTTTCTCTCTTTCCGTCTTTCTGTCTCTCTGTCTCTGTCTCTGTCTCTGTCTCTCTCTCCATACCTTGAGGCAGCTATGTTAATTTGTTGGTAAACTTACAAAGGATAGTGTGATGGGTTGCTGGTCCCTTCCGAAGGTCCTGTGTGGAGCATGTCTGCTCCATGAACTAGATTACACTGCGCCTGGTCCTGGCATAATTCTGCAAACCCAGTCTTGAATAACAGGTAATCCCCTGAGTTGTGGTAATATTTTGCCATGCTTAGCCAATCAGAAGGAAGCCAGTTACTGTCACCCAGGAGACTGAATAAATCTGTGTGCACATGGAGCTATAGGCCCATAGGCTGTACAGGTGTGTTTGATTTCCCTTAAGGATTTGAAAAGCGGTGTCTCCTGATAACGCGCCATTTGGTTTGGCTTTTGTGGGTCAGATCACGCAAACACAGGAAAGCAGTTAAAACCATTAAGTGTCTTCCCCCAAGCATCTTGCGCTAAAGGAGACTACTGTAAAGGAGTGAGTCTACATTACCTTAAATCTCTCGGTGGCCCAGACCCAAGGTGAAATTTCNCCATGGGTTGGGTAACCCCATGCTTGTAATCACTTTCCTCAGTATCAGCATCTGAGCTGTCAGGCAGGGCAGGGCAAGCATGACATGTGAATCAAAGTTGCCTCTCAGTCTCTGCAGGTCCAGGTGGCGTTGTAAGAGCTGCAGCTGTGACACTGTCACTAACTGTGGCTGTCTCTCAGGGACAGAGGGTCAATCCTTCATAACCAGAGTTTAAAACGCCATAAACCAAAAGTAAAAAGAGGCTTCAGCTGTGTATTTAAGTTTTCTTCATTTTTCTGCTGCTATTTTCTACATAGCCAAACTTACTGTCCCCTTCTTNTGAAAACCAAGAGTGTATCTCCTGAACATCACTTGAGGATGGATAGAGTTGAAATATTTTTACCTTATTGTAGTAGTAGTTTCTTGTTGGCTGCCAGCCCACAAACAACGACACAGAGACTTATTATTAATTATGAAAGCTCAGCCTTAGTTTAGGCTTGTCCCACTAGTTCTTATAACTTAAATTAACTCATNTTTTTAAATCTACAGTCGACCACATGGAGTTACCTCTCTTCCATCTTGCACCTCCTGTTTCCTCTCTGTCTCTCCTCAGGCCTCCAGCAACACTATGGCTGATCCTGGTCAGCCAATCGCTGACTCCATCCTTTGACTCAAGGTGGCTTTACTGACACAGTGGAATGNCTGGCTGTACACACAAGTCTCCCGCAACACCTTGTCTCCATGCTTCCTCAAATCTCCTTCAAAGTACTAATGTGTAGCTGCCTGTCTCTAGATTATGCTTGTGCCATGTTTTACACCCAATACATAGAAATGGCCTCCTCCTTGTCTTTATCTGTGCCCTTCTCATGGGAACATTCCCTTGCCTGACCAACATAAATGCCCCGTATCGAGGTTCCTGTTCAGGCACCACTTGCCAAATCCTGCATGGCTTTGGGATTGACCTAACTGGAGCATCAGGGAATGAAGAAATACATACAGAAATGCTTCAATGGGTGAGCCATGAGCTCTGATGGAGATGCCTAGCAGTCCAGAAACTCAGAGTGTCTGAATGAGGAGGCAGGTTGACTGTACACAGTTGAAGGAAGAGGCAGTTAGCTAACCTTGGCAGGGGAGTCTGTAGGGGAGTCGTCTCAGGCTACGGTTATCTGGGAGGAGGAAGCTGAGTAGATACTTTCTGCACACAGTGTCCACNTCTGGCACCCTTGACATGGCCATGCTCATGTCAACAACACGCATTCACTCGGGACCTCTTGTGGTCCCCACAATTACATGGTGTGATGTAGCAGGTCAAATGTTGCTGTCTAAATAGGGGAGTCTTCCTGTCAATAAGATATNTATGCCTGATAAAAATATTTCTTACAGTCTCTCAAAGAAAATATAACAGATAAAATCACCATCTTAGAGAACATGTGTGTTGGTTTGTACATATGCTTATAACTGCCTTCAAAGAGGTCACACAATACACATTCCCATCGAAAGAGAAGGGACTCGAACAGGCTGGGGCACAGCCTTGCCCTTCTCCCCNATTCCCTCTTCCTTACTAAAAACCATTAGATTACATTCCTAAAGNTACCCCCCACTACCAAGGTCTATTCCCTTATTTGGCCACTTCCTCCTCCTAAGGCTGACTACCAAGGTCCAGCTATCAAATGAAGTCCAGCAATAAGAAGGCCCCTTTGGCTGCCCTAATTAGCCTGCCCAATCAAAATCAAACACCTCATCCTAACACAGGGTTTCCCCTTTACCTTTATAAGCTGCCATTTGTCTATGGGTCACATCTGTCTCGTCTCTATCCAGAGGCAGTCCTCTATCCCCTTCTGGGACACATATTCCCTCCTCTCTCCTTTGTTCCCATCCCCTTCTCACTTGTCCTCTGTCTCCTGTCTTTGTTTCTTANTTCCTGCTTTTTGTCCCGTTGGGGCAAATAAATCTCCTTTGTGCATCTCTACATGTCCTTAGCACTAGCAATTATTTTCTCCTACTTTGACTTTATGAGGGGTATTCTTTGTCTTGTCGCAAACCTCACTGCTTGTGTAAGCCAACTTATCCATCGTTCCCGCTGTTGTTAAAACAAAAGAAGCTCAAAATGGGTGCCACTGGAGAAGCCCACGAAGAGAAAACAAGCACAGGATAACTCAAAAGCCCTCTAAAGGAACACAGAAAATGCCCCCTGGAGGGAAATNAGAACATGGTGTGATGCAGTCATTACCAGAACTGGGACGTGCATAAACTTAATTTAGAATTGCAATCTCAGGAATATTCCAGAANGGAGTATGAGAAGCTCAGGAGAGGATCTGAACTGAGTGACGACATCCTCAGATCTGTTCTATTTCATGATTCATGAATAGTGATTTCTAGTTCTTCTGTGAGATAAAGTAGAGGCTAAGATCAATACCATCTATGTTCACTTAGCAATTATTTTGTGTGTTCTTATCATAGTCCAAACATTTTCTAAGTGTCTGTTTTAAGTGCGTGGATGCAGCATGGACCAGTGTGGCGGGGGAGTGTAATGATTTGTTTTGTGAAGCCCATACTCTAGTAAGGAGAGTTGGAATATCAGGCATAATGAAAAGTCGACTCCTTATGTTAGAAAGTGATAGGAGAGATTGAGAGACTGTGGGATGTGGGAGCATCTGGGCTTCAGATTTTAAGTAGGTTCAAGGCAGGCCTCATTGGGAAAGAGTGTAAAGAAAGGAAGCTGANGAGACTAGATGGGTGATGGTTGAGAGAAGCAGGCGTGTCAGTCTGGCTGGATGAAGGGAAGAGAGAGAGTGGTGGATACACACCCAAAGAAGTGAGGGGACAGGGACAGGAGTTAAGGAGGAGGAGAGTGTTTCTGGCATCATGAAAAGACCATGTAAAGACTTTAAAGTCACTTACAGGGGAGTGGACGGGAAACAGTAAACCCATCACAAACAACACGCTGAACTCTGCACAAGTAGGATTTTCCTGGAGTCCACTCAGAGGGAGCAGCATGTATGGAGATGTGAAAATGAGGAGAAGCAAAAGGAGCTATAGGTTCAGACCCGGGTCTGAATCCCACTCTGGACTCAATTACTCACGCTNAAACTCCTTCTGTATCTTTGTGTCAGCCCGAATTGTTCTCCCTACACGTTTGCACATTCAGCTACCCAGGGAGTGGTACAGAATCCTGCGATGATTCTGATATACAGTGAGGAGTGTTGGATTCCTGTTGGGAAGAGCTCTAGGTCCATAGATAGCATTTGAATCTGTGGAAGAAAAGGTAGATACATACATCGCTAACAGATGAGCACTGGGAAGTCTAAACAGACAAAGGAAGCGTAGAATTGAGCGAATGTTTCTGTAGTCCCTGGTATCAGAGGACTGAGAACGGAATAAGGATGACAAGTATAATCAAAACCAGCCCCTTCTCCTGGGGAAATATGTCAGCAGGCTGTATTATCTTGTGAGCACATTGTAACAAAGATAAAAGACAAACACATTTTGTTTGGAACACATCTTGTTTGAGAAACAGAAAGCAGCTCTGTGGAGTTTTCTAAACCGGAGTCTGAGGTTTGACCTAGTGGTGAATGCATGCCTCTACCTAGTGCTTGGGAGATGCAGGAGGGAAGGGGGTTGGGACACTGAAGCAATCAGCATGACTACACGGAGTCCTNTTCATTTTCATATTCATAGATAAGTTTTATTAACGAACACAGTGAAGAGCTCAAGGACAGTTTCTNAGAGTCAGAGGGACAGTGTCCTGTGCAAAAGAGCAGGCAGCTGTTGACCTTGGCAGCTGCAAGAAGGAGGGGGTTAAAGGTTATGATTTCTGAGAGGAAAGAAAGCAGGCAGAACCAGCAGTGAATGTCTTGAGCAACTACCCCAAGGGGTGGGCTTTGGGGACAATTGTTCTCCCCATTTCTTTATCCTGTCCTCAGGTGTCATTTCCTTCTCATCTTTGGGCTTAAGCTGGTTATAAAACAGAATTTTATTTCTACGGCNGTAGTTTTTACATCAAAGGAGATCCCAGACCTTGTCCAGACACGCGAAGCACTAGCGTCTACATCAAAGGCCATCNATAATTCTGTCATTTGCACTAGAGAATACTATCCGCAAAGGCTAAACTCTGGCCCATTGATCCTGACACACTTCCAGTGGTCCCCTGGAAGCTACAGAGGCCCTTTGTCCATCCCCTTTCTTCCTGCCTAGGGCCCCAACACATCAGAATACTGGAGGATGAGGCAAGAGGATTACAAAGTTAAGGCCCAACTGTGCTACAGGGTGACAGCCTGTCTCAAAAGACGGAAAGAAGAAAAGAAACCCATCACAAACAACACGCTGAACTCTGCACAAGTAGGATTTTCCTGGAGTCCACTCAGNGGGAGCAGCATGTATGGAGATGTGAAAATGAGGAGAAGCAAAAGGAGCTATAGGTTCAGACCCGGGTCTGAATCCCACTCTGGACTCAATTACTGNACTACATCAAACAGATGTGCTTTAAGTTTCTTCATTTGTAAAAGGGAGATAATAATCATCTGTGTTTTATAGTTGTTCTGAGAATAAAATGAAATATATAATATACAGAAAATCTAAAGGTCCTGATGTACTGAATGCTAAGTATTTGGTGTTCTTCATTGCGGTGGCAGCTATCCTTTTCTGTAGAATGGAAAATAACAATTCTGCTGTGTAAGCTAAATGAAGCAAACATGTTACAGCCTCAGCAGACAGTGAACTGCCAAAAGAAAAAATAATCATTGTTGGCCCTGTGGCATAGATATTTGTACAGCCTGTATGTATCTTGTGGACAGCAGAAAACTAATGCAGGTGAATGATTGGAGGAGGATATGGCCAGATTCAGCTTTCTATTAGAGGTAGCAGAGACAGGAAGAGGCAAGTCCAAGCAGATCAGTCAGGAGACTACAGAAATAAAGGAAGAAATTATAGTGATTTGAGCTAAGATAATAGCCTTGGGGTTAACAAAAGTTTAAGGAGGTGCCCTCAGTAGGAATTGGCTCTTAGCTAGTAAATGGATATAGAATAGGAGTAATGGCCAAGAATGACTCCAAGGTTCTGACTGGAACAGCTCAGTAAACTACAGTGCCATTTTCTGAGACACTTGGCTGGGGACAGAAGTCATGGGAGTCTCCCATATGCTGAATCTGAGTTGTCTTGAGATGTCCTGATGGACACATTTTACAGTTGGATACGAAGGTACTAGGAGATCTAGGCTGTACATCTAGATCTGGTGCTAGAGACGGTATTCCTGGGTGGGGACAAGACGGCAGCCACGGAAAATGTATTGAGAAAGGACAGTGTTGAATTGGGCAGGCTTACTACGAATTACTAAATTCCTGTACCCTTTGTTGTTAGAGACAGAGTCCCATTGTGTAGCCTAGGCTGCCCTTGAACTCCAGATAATCCTGTCTCAGGGGAAAAAAACCTCTTGAGAAACTCTAGATATGTTTTTCCTGCATCTTCCTAGCCTCATCANCAGAAAGCATTCACAGAAACATCGTGCAATTCATCGGATTTATACCTAAGAACATCCCATGGAGAGAACCCAGACAGGAAACAAACCTCTGAGACTTACTGGGAGGTCAAAGCTGGCANGGAAGCGTCACTATCCGTATGTCAAACGGAATAGCACAACTTTGCTGACAAACAGATCAAAAAAAAGAGGACCAAAGAGGGCAATACACCCTGATGGTCAGCATCGGGATGAATAGGTCTTACCTGACCTGCTGTGGTCAGATAATAAAAACTAGAAAACTATTAGAAACTTGAAATTATGCAGGTCTATAAAAAGAATGCATTGCCAGGACAAATAAGAACAATAAGATAGTGAGTGAAGCAAGAATGTATTATTTAATCCTGAAACATGTACAAATTGTCAAGAGAACGAAGTATGTGTGAGAAGAAAATTTTGCCTCCAGAAGAAAAGGGACTTTACCTTCCTAGTTCTTGACCTAGTTTTAAATACACAAACTACGAGAATTTCTCCTTTTCAAAGAAGCCGAGGAAGCTGTGCTTACTCTAAAATTCTTTCCCTAGATCCATATCCAGAGCTGCTAAGCAGCTATTTTATGAAGTGTGTGTGTGTGTGTGTGTGTATGTGTGTATGTGTGTGTGTATGTGTGTGTGTATGTGTGTGTGTATGTGTGTGTGTGTGTGTGTGTGTGTGTGTATGACAGTCTTACTCTGCAGCCCAAGCTGGCTGCAACCTCACAATTCTCCTGCCTCAGCTTCCAAAGTGTTGCGATAACAGATTTTTTTCTATCTTCTTTATCTTTCACAAATGTCTTTCTTTCTCTTTCTCTCTCTTCTTGTAACTCCTGATCTATTTCATTGGGATGAAATAGTTCATTGTTTTGTACTGTTTAAGTATCTTTTTACATTTATTTATTCTTTTGGTATACATGTGGTGGAGAGCCATGCCACACAGCGTACATGTGGACATTAGGGGACAACTTATGAAAGTCTGTTTTCTTGTTTCACCATGTGGGTTCTGTGCCTTTACCAGCTGAGCCATCTCTGGCATCTTTTTTGTTGTTTCTGTATTTCATAAGTTAGCAAGCAAAGTAACAAGTTTCATTTCATCATTCTTTTAATAAAATAATAATAATTACTATTAATATTATTAGTATNTGTGTGCACAATATGTACGTGTGTGAGCATGCATGCCATGGCACATGTGTGGAGGTCAGAAGACAACTCTAACAGGGTCTGTTCTCTTCTTCCACCTTATGTGGGTCCCAAGAATGAACTCAAGCTTCCAGGCCTCCATGACAAGGACTTCTACTTGCAAACCATCTCACTTACCCCCATTTAGCCATTTTTTTAAGATTCATTTTATTTTCAATTCAGAAGAGAGTGGGCCTCTCAGGGATATCAACTGAACATGACATAAATTACAATAAGACTAGGCACAGACCCTCATATCAGGGCTGGATGAGGCAACTCCGTAGGAGGAAAAGGGTCCCAAGAGTAGCCGAAAGAGTCAGAGACACCCTTAGTCCCACTGTTAAGACTCCCACAAAAACACCAAGCTACACAACATAACNTGTGCAGAGAACCCAGCACAGCCTCATGCAGGCTCTCTGATTGCCACTTCAGTCTCTGTGAGCCCCTATGAGCACTGCTTAGTTGATTCTGTGGGCCATGTTCTCCTGGTGTCCTCACCTCCTCNGGCTCCTACAATCCTTCCTCCCCGTCTTCCANTGGGTTTCCTGCTTCTCCTGCATCTTAGGCTTCTGGAAGTTCTTTCAACTTCCTGCGTCTCCATTTCCATTTTAAATTGGCATAATAATAGTAAGTATCTATTTATTTATTTACTTATTTTTGAGGATTAAATCAGCTAGTGTGTGTTAATTTTAAAGTTTCTGGCACCCAGGAAATGTTGTGTCAAGTATCACAAATACCAATTATCTTCATCTCATATATTGCCTCAATTCTCATACTGGCCCTGTGTCTCACAGAGATGTCTCACAGATAAGGAACAGGGAAGCATAAACTTAAGAACTTATCCAAGACTACAGAACTAGAAATGAACAGAAACGGCAATCAAATCCACACACCTCTCTCACCCATTCTGTACCATTTTCCTTTTTATTTTTTTTAAGATCATTGTGTCAACATGAAATATTCATTTCCAGTTGGTGTTGCCTATAATGTAACTGCTGAACTCACGGAATTAATGCATGTGTCCCCCATCTATGATGGTTCTATTGATATCTGCACAGGCTCTCACTTTGATTCAGGCCAGGCCACCTAGTGGTCCACATCCAGCTTTGTTTTCCCATAGGTGCAAGCAACATTTAGCACACATCTCAAAGTTTACCTTAAGAATGTAAGGGATGGCTCAGTGGTTAAGAGCACTTACTGACTGGCAGAGGACCAGGGTTTGGTTCCCAGCACCCATATCAGGCAGCTCACAATTTCTTGTAACTTCAGCTCCAGGGGACCCAGTGGCCTCTGGTGTCCGTGGGCACCTGTATACACCTACTAACATAACTCACACAGGCATACATACATACAAATGAATGAACAAGTATTTAAGAAGAACAAAGTAACCCTTTAGAATATCGATACCATTTCTGTACAATTCACAGGTCTGTCTCCCTGGGTTGTCCTCTTCCCTGGCTATCCTATGTGGAAGTTTTAGAAGCAGACATATGCTTTATGGCCATTAATAAAATTATTTTATCACCTGAATCACCAAACTCACAAAATTAAGGTTTTGATCCAATTAAAATTTTTGTTTCCAGAACACTTTTTTTCTCTTTTTTTCCTAACATCTCATTACCCTTTTCTTCTTTATCTATAGAAACCTAAGCTTGAGTACCATGAACTCAAACACCAGGAAAGACATTGTCACACCCAGATCCCCAAACAGGAACAAATGGAGATGCCTGAGTTCACACGTGCTGCTATAACAAAATATCATCACCAAAATGACTTATTCATCATTCCAAAGGGTGGAGAGCCCAAGATTAAGGTACTGACAGGCCCAGTGTCTGATAAGAACTCCTTTTGTGGTTCATAAATGGCACCTGTCATCTGTCCTCACATGGTAGAAGAGATAAGGGGCCTCTCACACTGTATTGGCTGGTTTTGTGTCAACTTGACACAAGCTAGAGTCATCAGAGAGGAAGGAGCCTCAGCTGTGGCAGGCTTCCTTTTGGACACCAACCAGCTCCAAAATCATGGAGATTTATNATTAATTATGAATGCTCAACCTTCTCTTAAGCTTGTCCCACTAGTTCCTATAACTTAATTTAACCTGTTTCTCTTCATCTACATTTTGCCTCGGGGCTTTTTACCTTTCATTCTGTATGTCCTACTTTTCCTGCTTCTAATGTGTCTATCTGGCTGGCAGCTGCCTAGCTGGCTGGTCCCCACTGTCTCCCTTTCTTTCTCCCTCATTCTCTCTCCTTCCAGTCTAAATTCCTCCTCCTACTTATTTTCTCTGCCTACCAGCCTCCCCGCCCGCCCCCATCCCTCTACTGCCTAGCTATTAGCCATTCAGCTTTTTATTAAACCAATCAGGTACCTTAGGTAGGCAAAGCAACATATCTTTACATCATTAAACAAATGCAGNATAAACAAATGTAACACATCTTTATATAGTTAAACAAATACAGCATAAACAAATGTAACATGTCTTTACATGGTTAAAGAAATATTCTATTCCACAACACTCAGTTGAAGAAATGCCTCCATAAGATCCAGCTGTAAATCTCTAATTAATTAGAGATTAATAGGGAATGGAAGAGAGCCCAGCCCATTGTGGGTGGTGCTATCCCTGAGCTGGTGGTCCTGGGTTCTATAAGAAAGCAGGCTGAGCAAGCCATGTGAAGCAAGCCAGTAAGCAGCACCCTTCCATGACTTTTGCACCAGATCCTGCCTCCAGGATCCTGCCTTGTTTTTAGTTCCTGTCCTGACTTCCTTCAATACTGAACAGCAGCATGGAAGTGTAAGCCAAATAAACCCTTTTCTCCCCAACTTGCTTTTTGGTCATAGCATTTTGTTGCAGCAATAGAAACCCTAACTATGACACACACCAATACTGATCTCACCATATTTGCTTTGCCTTAATGACCCAGCTACTTCCCAGGGGACTCTACCTCTTATTATCATTACTTTTGGTGTAAAGATTTCAAAGGATGAATTTGGGGGAAACACAAATATTCAGACCACAAATCTGTTTTTACAAAAAGCATAGAGATGGGAGAGATTTAGAAATCTAAATATAAGAATAATGAAGATAAAAATCACTAGACAAACAGAAAAGAGTTAGCCTCACCTTTGAATGTCTGATATTTCTACAGCCTTTGCACAGTAATGCATAAAAGGACTTTAGCAAACATATTCATGATAATTTTGGGGAAAAGTACNTCTTAGGCTCTTCTTGGTTGGCCAAGGACCCAAATAACACCATTATCAAAAGGAAACAAAAACCNGACGTAGAGGAAACATATTCCCTTTGCTCTGAACTCACCAAGTCATTCAACACGGAAGCACACCCCAGTGAAACTGACACGTGACACTCAGTCCACCAGGATTTTAATCTCCTTTCATTTTGCACTGACGACTTTGGAAATTTACTCAGAATTAACATGTTGGGGAATGAGATTAAATAAAACAAATCTTTTAAAGGAAAGAGAGAAGCAGAGATCAAGAAGCAAGACTCTGTTAATATGTAACACTCCGGACTGATTGACTCCTTGTTTCTTGTTTCTAGTTTATGAGGAGTTAAGTGTCCAGGACAAAAAGAACATCACTCACAAGAGAAACCAGGAACTCCATTGACTGAAGGCACAGCAGGTTCTTGGGCAGAGAGCATTCAGATCTCTTAATAATCATATTCACCGAACCTTTTCTCTGAAGGAAAAAAAAAAGGCAGGGGTGGAAGGAGAAAGATAATAGAAGTTAGTTTTGTATTGGAAGCAGGTCAGCTGCAATGCGTTCTTAGAGCCACACAAGANGGAAAAACTGTAGCAAGGAATTCTTTGTTCCCTCGAAGAATGGTAGCCCTCTATGGGGACTCTAAAAATACTCTGAGAGTATNTTCTTAACTTCTGTCCATTTAGAAGATGAAATCTGGTTTTACTAGTTCATTTATTCATTCACTCAACAAATTTTTTTGGAGACCAATTAGAGAAGAAAAAAGGAAAGAGGAAGGGAAAAAGTAGTGTTTCCTATCAACTTCAGAGATAAAAAGAGAAAAGAGCAACACAGCCCTGAGCCTCAGGGCGGCCCTCCCTTGTCTGTTAGGTGTTTGGGCCTGGGGCACACGGCCAGGAAGCTGATGTCATAGGTCAGCAACTCACATCACATTCCAGGATGCTCTGGGGGAAGATCATCCCAGACAAGGAAAGACTGCAGACTGGGACATTCCTCCTCCTATCTCTCTACAAACTTCTAGCTCAGAATTGAATATCATTCAACTTTACTACCCACCACCCTTCCATTTTACAACCTCCTGATGTCCCTCTTGCATCCTCATCACTCTGACTTAGCTGCTACTCTTGCAAGCTTTCCGTCTCTTCCTTCTTGGTGTCAACGCCATTATCCCATGTGGACTCCATCCCTTTGAGCCTTAACCTCCTCTCCTGTACGATCTTTGCCTACGTCTTGTTTTCGTCACCCTCTCCATGGTTAGTCCTCACATGATGACGTTAGTGATAACCATGATTTCTCCCTTTTCTCAGTTTCGAGAGTCTTACTCTTTAACCATTGCCCCCATCTTAGCAATTCACCATCTCAAGACCCCCAACTTGAAGAGATTTTGAACACCACCAGGACCTAGAATCCAATGACTCTACCACTTTGAGGGAGATATTAGGGGTAGAACCTAGGGCTGTATGAATGCTAGGCAATTGTTCTACCACGAAGATACAACCCCAGCCCTCCTTATCACCTTCTCTCTGGCCTTCCACTTCCATCCTTCATCTTTCCCAGATCACCTTCAACTCCACTGCTGATCATTAAACCACCACTCCCCACCCAGCTGTCCCCAGCTGTCATGCAGCATGACAGAACGCTAACATCGGGTTGACCCGACTTTATTACCATTGTGTGTCTACACTCACATAACTGAGACTGAAGAAAAACACAGTGGTGCCCAGTGTCCTCATTTTAATGTAATGACCATGAACTTCAAAAGTGCTTTCAGTGCTACAAAACAAAACAAAAAAAGCTGTTCTATTTCTAGATGATTGCTTCATTCTTTCTCAACGCTGGCATGCCTAACTTTACACTCCGCTCGTGAGCTGACTCCTGGTTAACTTCTCCTCTCTCAAATAACCTAGTCTCCATCGTCATCTTTTCTGATTCCTCAGTANTTTTCTGCATAGTTAAACATTCCTTCCTCTCTGAAATGCCTTTTCCTTGGTTTTCTAGTTATGACATTCTCTTGGTTTTCATTTTATTTCACTCCATGCCTTCTCCTTCTCCTCTACTGTGTTCTCTTCATCTTCCTCACCTACAAAGGATGAGAGTAAAGGACAGAGAAAAGGGGCCCAAGCTTTGGCACCTGAGTTTTNTTTCTTTCTTTCTTTTTACATGTTTGCATTCTCTTTCCATGGTGAGCACATGTAGTCTCAGAATTTCAAATCTCATCTGTAGTTCACAGTCCCCAGGTTTTGCTTCTGAGTCTGTCTCTTTCTCTTAATTGACTACATACTCAGCATTCTCCTCCAATGGCTCACATGGGCTTCTCTAACTAAAGATGCTCCCAGAAGAAACCCCAGGACTTCCTAGACAAATATGAATTTACCCATTCTCTTCCTGAGAGAAAATCTTAGTGAGCACGGACTCCTCTCTTTCCCTTACATCCTTCACTTAATCTTTTGACAAATTCTGTTTGCTCTACCTTCAGAAATGTAAACATGACCCAGTCTCTTTTTGTTACTTCCACTCCTAACACCTGGGCTCAAGACACATCTTCTCTTGCCTGGATTATCATGACAATCTAACTGGCCACCTTGGTCCCAACCTTGCCTCTCTGTGTCTACCCTCAAGAGTAACAGGACAGGGCTTTGTGAAATGCCAGTCAGACCACTTCACTCCTCTGTTCAAAGCTGCCAGTGGCTTTGTATCTTCTCTCACAGGATGAGGAAAGTCCAAACATCCTTGAAATGCTCTACTAGAAACTACACAATGCTAGCCGCCTCTCATNCTTCTACTGTNTTAACCCCCACACTCTTTCCATTCCAACCCCTGGCCTCCTTGCTGCTCCTCAAACCCACCATTCCTGCTTACTTCTGGGCCTGGCTTCCACATCCCTGTTCAAGCCTTTGTGGAAACTTAGCATGGAAGTGAGGCTGTCTATGGGCAGTCTAACAGTACAACTCTCCCTCCCTACTCCCTTCTTTCTGATCTGCTTCCAATGTTTTGTTTTCCTTTATGTGACTAATCACCATATGATACATGTTTTCCTTTATATTGAAAAGTACGTGTAGAAAAGTATGTAAGTGTCCAGCACCATTGTAAATGTAAATCTCTTACAAACTGAATACTACCATATATCCAGCACCCACACCAATAAGTGAAATAACATTTGTACCCTAGAAATCTTCCCCATTCCAAGGGATACCACTATTCTGACTTCCTTCACACAGCATAGGTGATTTTTTTTTCCCATTTTCCCCCCGGTATTGAATTTCATGTAAATGGGCTCATATGGTGACATACAACACATTTTAATGATCTGTTTACTGTGTATCTCTTTCCCACTAACAGTAGGAAAGTTTGGAGAATATAAGAATTCATTATATTCACTGGTGTTATCTAGCACCTACAAAGAGGATATGGCACAGAGTTGGAGCTCAACAAATATTTGATGTGCAAATGAACAAAACAAAATATTGAACAAATAGAAGTGAGCGTAAGAGAAGGACTCCCAGTGTGAGCCAAGTCTTGGGAAATGGGCAGGAGTTCAGGAGGCAGATCAAAAGAAGAAAGGTATTCCAAGAGAGGCAGAGTCTGCACAAAGGCTTGGAACGGTAAAAAAAAATAGACACAGTCTGAAAGCCACAGGACATGGTAAGCCCAGAGCAATGAGCAATGAGCAATGTCTGTGTCATGAGACACTGCAGCTACAGAGCTGGGAAAACAGGCAGATACCAGATCTCAAGGGTTTCCTATAAATAAATAGATGAGAGGATATAAAGAGAAGTAAAATATGAGGGCTTTTTAGATAGTTCTGGGACATTTTAAGGGTGTTGAAATTTCAGAGGATAAAAACAACAGTACNTCTTTTGAAGTCCACTCATTAATAATGCATCCTAGTGTTCTCAGAAGAAAGTCCGAGGCCCACGGTAACGTTCACAGACACCGAGTTCATCGGAAGGTGTGGGAAAGACTTAGAAGTCTGTCAGATAAGTGAGCCCCCCTTTCCCTTTGAAGGAAAGACCAGCTCATGTGGGAAATTTAAATGCATGAGTGTCTGGTTCGTCCTGTTTTGCTGGGCTGAGGGAAGGCGGTGGGAGCTNCACCTCCCNCACCTCATGACAGGGCTCTGAGGAGACCNGACCCTATCCCCGNACGGGGAGGACAGAGGTGCTCTGAGTGTCTTTACCACTNGCTACAGCTTACATCCTATATCAGTGNTTCTTGGACTTGAGAGTGGGCCAGAATCACCTTGAGACCATATCAAAACTCAGTACTGAGTCTCTCCCAGGACTTACTTTCCACAGGTCACAATGGGACCTGAGAACCAACCTGTCCTTGAGTTCCCTGTGGTGAGTGCTGCTGGCCGTGGCAATCACTACCCTACACACTTGCCTGCATCCTAAACCAGGCAAAGAGTTTTATAATTTTTTTTTCTTCTTCCAAAGGTATGAACGCTCCACCCCTATCATCCCTGAGCTTCAACTTTTCCTGTTCTTACTAAATGTTTCTATTATTACATTTTATCAGACAAAATATAGGGCATCCAGTTAAATTTGATAAGTATTATTAATAAATCTCAGATATATAATATTTGGCATAGATGACATTATTGGTTACCAAAAAATTAAAGTCTGTGTTCATTAGTCAATATTTTGGTAAATTATTTAATGTTCTAATTTCTTCATATAGAAAGGGACGGTAATAGTAATTATCTTGCAGGGCTAGGTTAAGGACTTAAAAATAGTAGGTNTGGGCTGAGGAGATGGCTACATGGGCATGAAGGCCTGAGTATGGGTCTCCAGCATCTAAATAAAGACTTTGTGCAGCAGTGCCCATGTGTGAGCCCAGCCCTGGGGGACCAGAGCCAGGCAGANGCCTGGGGCTTGCTGCCCAGTCGGTGTAGCTGAATCGATGAGCTCCAGATTCAGTGAGAAAAACTCAGATTCAGTGAGAAAAACCTATCTCAAAANATAAAGTGGAGAAGCAACCGAGGAGGAATACTAACATCAGCCTCTGGCCTCGCACATATGCACATATACCCCAAACACACACGCACACACAGACACATGTACACACACAACCCATATGTAAAGTTTCAGGCACATGGTAAGCGGCCCACAGATGGCTGCAATGACTACTCAGCCTGTCACACCAGGAAGCTTGAGTATCTAGCAGAGGAACAGAAGCCTCATCGGGAGGGGCAGCTATCTCTGTCTGGACAAGAGCTGTCATTCCCTGAAGCATAGTCTTTTTTCAAATCCACCTCACTGCCATTTCTGACCCCAGGCTACAGGCTCCTGTTCCTGGTGCATCTTTAAGTCCCCAAAGTGCTCAGAAGTGCCTGCTACATTTGGTGTCCAGGAAATATTAATGAGTGGTGGCTTCTGTGTGGTGAAGAGCGGCCTGTTGTCACCATCCCCCTCAGAGCTGCACTTACTTGGGTAGCGGCGGATGGATTTGGTGGGTCGGTTGTTTTCGTTTGTCTCTGTAATACGGCAGACGTATTTTTCATTTAACTTGACTGGGTATCTGAGGACAGAGTACACTCTGTACAAGCCATTCATCTGCTCCTCCAGGACCTCCACTGT
>LZPO01066272.1:480054-491195 GCA_001675575.1 Neotoma lepida
CATCAATATTTAGATATTTACTGGTGGCAAAGTTGAGCCTTAGAACCAAAGTAGTTCTTTGTTTGGGTGGTTGGGTTGTTTGTATTATTTTCTCTATATAAACACCACAGAATAGCTATCTGCCTTACTTTTCCAAGCATTACCATGTGTCTAGAGAGAAATGCAAGCTTGAAAAGCTTTAGATAATCAGAAGTAGGGACGAGTATACCGTTGATAGAGTTCAAACAAAAGACAACCTCAGATTCAGGTTAACTGTTGGAATCACCACATAGCAAATGAAGGCCAGCTTGTAAAAGACAGATGGAATTTAACAGATAGGAGAAAATATCTGATGGATGGCTACCAGTGAAGGACTTGAAGTGTATTTCCTAACTCACAGAAGGAATGGAAGAAACTTTTCAATGAAACAGTAAGGGAAGTTTTAAAATGGACATTTAAGAAAAACACAAAATTCGTAGAAAAAGTATACAGTAGTCTCTCGCATCTATTCATGATTTTCTTTACTGGCTTCTCGTTACTCACAGTCAACTGTGGCCCAGAAATATTACATGCAGAATTCTAGAAATGAACATTTCATAATTTTTAATGCAGCTCATTCCGAGTATCATGATGAAATCTCAAATTGCCCCATCCGAAATCTGAATGGGCCTTTGGGGGTGATACTGAGTCCCTGCTTCCNGCCTTGCTCTCTGCTCCCTGGTCCACCTTATCCCTCCCTTACCCACTCTGTATGCCTACCTGCCTGTTCATTGCTTAGTGCTGCCTTGATGATTGTTTTTGCTTCACTGGAACAAAACTCCTGACAGAAGCAACTTGAGCAAAGAACTGACTCACAGTTGCAGACAGTGTCATGTCAGCCTTGGGGTTGGAAGGCACGGGAGCAGCTCAGTTCATGGTGGAATGTGTGGCAGAGGTTGGCTATTACATGGTAAGTGGCAAGAACCAGGGGAGGAGTCTAACCTTCAGAGGTCTGCCACGAGTGACCCACTTCCACTAGCTAGGCCCCACCTNCCTCCCAAAGCTTCCAGAACTGCCAGAATAGCAGCACCAGCTGGGAACCAAGCATTCGCAGTGTGAACACATAGGAGCCACTACAGATGACCAGAGAGCTGCTAGAGAGAAAGAAATAAGTCAGCCACCAAGGAACAGTAGTCATAGTGACTGTGAGGAGATAATGAGGCCAGATGTGGTAGGAGATTGAAGAACATTCACCAGCAAATAGAAGTAGCATATATGGCTCAGGACAGTAGGAGAAATGAATGAAAGAAAAGAAACTGTGCCAGTAAGAAAAGGCAGAGCTGAGGGGAGACAGTATCCTGAGATAGACCATTGTAGAACCTATACCCTAACATATCAGCAGTCAAGTTGTTCCCTGTGTGTACTTGAGAGGTACTTAAAAACACTAGTAAGTTAAAAGTGAAAAGATATTCCTGGCAACTGTATTACTTCTCATCTGAATTACACTGGGTTCCAGTCAGACACACTCATCCAGCTAATTGTGATTCTTCTAAACTGGGAGTGAAGTGATGCAACTAGCTTTCATTTAAAACCCATCCACCAGAGGACTAGAGAGATGACTCAGTTTAAAGTCATCTTGGAAAGGGTTGGAGTTAGGGTCCTATCACCCAGGTCAGGTGGCTCAGAACTGCCTGTAACTCCAGCTCCAGGGGATCCAGTGACTTCTACAACAAAAGCTGGAAGCAGTATTGATAATCAGGGGAAGTGGATTTCAAAGCAAAATGGATTTAAAGGAACAGAGAAATGCTTCATATGAATTAAGTAACACTCCAACTGGAAGTTTTAGGAGTCAGAAACTTGGATGTGTGTCTGCAGTGTAGCTTTTGTATATCGGGAGCAGAAGTGACAAGACCTGAAGGGAACACCATGGTTATGTAGGAGACTAGCATCCAGTAAGAAGGCAGATGACAAAATTAATGCTTTTCAATTGCTCTTTACAGAGTCAGCATGAATTTTTTTTTTTTGTTTATTTTGTTTTGTTTTTTGTTTTTCAAGACAGGGTTTCTAGAAACTGTGTAGCTTTGGCGGCGCCTTTCCTGGAACTCACTCAGTAGCCCAGGCTGGCCTCGAACTCACAAAGATCAGCCTGCCTCTGCCTCCCGAGTGCTGGGATTAAAGGCGTGCACCACCACCGCCCGGCAAAACAAGCAAAAGTAGGTCACAGAGGAACAAAGCTATGCAGAACACACATTTAACAACCAAGCTCTCCACAAAGTCATGGAAATTGTCTAACCCAGGAGAAAATGGGCAAATGGTATGAACAGGAAATGGCTCTGAGGATATGCAAATGACCAGAAACACAGAAAGACGATACTAAATTTCACTAATTAGAAAACTGCAGCTCTATAGGTAGAAAGTGCAAAATGGTACTTTCACACCATCAAATTATTTCCAAAAAATAAAGTGTGACAAGGGGGTCTGGTTTGAGGTGAAGATGAGATCACTAAAGACGACTGATGAGCAGGTGGATCTGTGCGCTCAAAGGAGAGACTGTCTCATATGAGGTAGAGAGCAATTGAGGAAGGCTCAGGTCCTCCACTCTGGCTTCCACACACATGCAGAAAATGAAATGCCCTCCAGATAGTTCCTATGTTGGAGAACAGTGTAGTAACCTGTTTTCCCCCGCTTTAAAGCTGTTTTGTTATTGTTTTATTTGAAAGTCTTTGAAAGGATGATAGTTCTGAGTAGAGTAGCAAAACCAAAAGTAGTAGTGGGAAAGTTCCATATACATTGTGTGTACGTTGTTTATTTTGATGAATATTGTAAGACCTGACTACCACCTCCCTGCAAAAATCTTTTGGAGCCTTTCTGTGGTCATCAGAGAAGGGTATTATATTTTGTTACAATACATCTTACATCTAAGATGTTATTTTGTTAAGTAAACGGGATTACCTAGCACTTTTAANTTCATGGTAATGGTTTGTTTTATATAATTTATTCAGATTGCCTCTGAAGAATGTATTTTATTAAGAGCAAAGAAAAAAAAACCATGGAAAACTCATATGTGGTTTTCTGCCCCTTTTGGAGGGTGGGAAGGGCTGTTGGTTTTCCCGTTGCCTGTTAGTGCATGCATCAAACACAAGCATACCAGCATGGAATCTCAGGCTGCCTGTAACCTGGCATCTCCAGCCTTGTCTGGATTCTTCAGGAAAAATTCTCTTCATTTATTAACAGATGTGCCTGCTGAGTCTTTAAAGCCCCCTCCTCTACCTGGAAATCTTCTCCTTTTTCTCTAAGGGTTAAGTTCATAGCCCAGCTGGATTTGCAATACTCTGGGGAAGCTTTTCCAATGAGAGCTGCTGTGACCCTTCCTATTTTTGTCTGTGCCTCCTGTTTTGGTGGTTTAATCATTCAGTCTGGCAAGATAAGGTATAAGCTCCCTGGGGATTGCATTCTCTTTCTGGAGACTGCCTAGCATAGTGTTTCTCAACCTGTAGGTTGCTACCCCTTTAGAGGTCAAATGACCCTTTCACAGGGGTAGCCTAAGACCAATTGCATGTCAGATATTTACATTACAATTCATAACAGTAGCAAAATTACGGTTATGACTTAGCAATGAAAATAATTTATGGTTGGGGGTCACCACAACATGAGGAACNGTGTTAAGGGGCCGAAGCATTAGGAAGGTTGAGAACNACTGGCTATCTTATAGCAAATCCTGAGTAAGACATTTGGTGAGTGAGTAGATGAAATGTATCCATTTTAGTAGAGACAATGAAGTATCTTGACCAGCTTGTATTTATTTACTTTTTTAAAATTTGCTTTTGCAGTTTAGAATGTTTATACCTTGGAGGAAACTTCATTAAAGAAATCCCACCAGAATTAGCAAATCTACCTTCTCTGAATTACTTGGTGTTATGTGACAACAAAATCCAAAGTGTGCCACCTCAGCTTTCACAGTGAGTAGTCTCGGCTTACAGACACAGGCATCTGGTTAGCAGTCACTGTCTGGAGCTCTCTCATGCTTTGTATGAANGGAATTATGCCAGTAAGTATGCCAATAATCTCAGCACTAGGGAGGCTGAAACAGGAATATCTGAAGTTCAAGACCAACTTGGGCTACATAGTGAGACCTTGATTCGGAAAGAAAAGGAAAAATAGGTACTCTTTAAAAAAAAGTTTGTTGAGCTGAGTAATTTTTAATTTTACTTTTAAATGTTCTGGTTTATTCCCCCAAAGTATTTGCTCAGCTTGTGTGTGTGTGTGTGTGTGTGTGTGTGTGTGTGTGTGTGTGTGTGTGTGTGTGTGTACATGTGCAGATAGGTACAGGTATGCATGCTCATGTGTGTAGAGGCCAGAGAATGACCTGGATGCCACACATTTCCTTTGAGATGGGGTCTCAGTGGCCTGGAGTTCACCAATTAGGCTAGACTTGTTGGCCAGAAGGCCCCCAGGGAACTGCCCCTGGGATTACAAGTTCGCACCACACCTGACATTTTTAACTGGTGCTTTCACATTGATGCTGGGGATTGAACTCGGGTCCTTATGCAAGGCAGAAGCTTTCCTGACCCACCCAACCCCTCAGCTTTCTTCTTGTTAAAAAAAAAAGTAGTAATTTGGCATAGCTTTCTTTGGGTCTTGTGGAACTTGGCAATTTGTATANGATGTTAAGCACGATCTTTTGTTTTCCTCTTTTACCTGTAAAATCTTTTTTAGGTGTGTAAGTGAAAAAATATGCCCTCCAGTGTCTTTAAATCATTTATCTCAGCTAGAACATCAGAATACTTTGCAAATGTTTTAAGTACTCCTAAGATCTCAGAGGGAAAGTCTTTGATGGCACTTACAAAACTATATTCTGAGCTGGTTTAAATAATTTTTCCTTTATTGACCTCAATCCTAATTGTTCATTCACATGGGAAGCTGAGACCCTGTATATACACACAAAGATGTGTTTGTGTACATGTAGAAGTGTATGTAAACGTAACTTCCTAAGCTGTTTTACTTATCTGTTGCCTTTGTTGTTGGCCTGTGTTGGATCCAGGTTGCATTCACTTCGTTCCCTCAGTCTCCACAATAACTTGCTGACATACCTGCCCCGGGAGATCCTCAACCTTATCCATCTGGAAGAGTTGAGTTTGCGAGGAAATCCGTTGGTTGTTCGTTTTGTTAGAGATTTAACATATGACCCTCCAACTCTTCTGGAATTAGCTGCAAGGACCATTAAGATCCGAAGTATTTCTTACACTCCCTATGACCTTCCTGGGAATCTTCTTAGATACTTGGGTTCAGCCAGCAATTGCCCAAACCCAAAGTGTGGTGGTAAGTGATCTAATGTTGGCCTTTTTCACTCATTTAGCTATTTTTAAAATTTGATGTTGTGTTGTTTAAATTGGCTAAAGTTTCTTCACACAAAGACAGTTACTAGAAAATAAGACATTTTATCCCCTGAGCCTCCTTCCTTCCTTAAAAATTATTTTCATACTAATTTTGGCTTCAAACACAAGGAAAATACCCAGGAAATCTCATCCTGTCTTAGAACATTATGTTGAAAGCAAGATGGTAAAATGAAAGGAAACACAAAGAAGTATAAACAGTTCTAATTCCTTAAAGAGTTGTAAAACGTTGGGCCATCTTTCATGTTTATTTGAAGGTTCACTATTCATTGTATCAGATACAGTTAGGGAGTGCTTAAAGATGCATGTGAGCGGTCTGAGTGCGTGCCATTTCTGGATGTACAAAAGAACCTTATATTCTTTAAATCCATGGGTCAAGATTTGCATTTAGGACATTTGGAGACAAATACTACTTTTAAATAAGTCCATTTTAATGAGTATAGAAAGGTACTAGTGTGGGGATGAGATAAATACCAAGAAAATGTTGCATGATGTTATCAAAGCCAGGTAAGGTATTTCCCAGAAAATGTCATCTTGTCTTAAGATTATTTTACAGGTAAAAGAGGAAAACAAAAGTTAAATTTCTCAAAGATTGTTATAAGATAAAAAAAAAGACTGGGTTTAAAAGGAAAAGCGTTTTCTGAGCTGGTTTGGCCACCTCCGCTCAGAAGCAAGGGTTGCTGTCTTCCTCTGTGGGCCTCTGTCTTGAAGAGGCTTTGGCAGTGGCAGGGGACTGGTGAAACTGGGGTGTGAAGACTTGTAAGAGGCAGCATTCACACCATTGCTTCCTGTGAAATCCAGTGTGCCCAGAATCCGGCCTCTTGGAAATGGGCCTCTAAAGAGAAAAGAACTCTCTTCTCTTCACTGGTTTTTTTGTTTTTGTTTTTGTTTTTGTTTTATTGACTTCTTTAGTATTCTAAAGAGCTGTTTATCTTAGGGATGCCTTAAAAATTACAAGTTTAAATGTTGAGATAACATTGATAAATCAATAAAATAAAATAATCATTTTCCATGCTTCCTACCACCACCACCCCAGCTTCCTTATTGAAATGTAAGTTAAAAATCATCTCATTTATGAGACAATTTTCTCTTTGTATAGTTTGAATGACTNGTATCACAGGAAGTTAATGTAGTTATGAGGATTTATTATAAATCTATTGAATGTATCTACTGTCCAAGTTGTTCAGAACAATAAACCATAAAAGGTTATGGGAGAGCCAGGCTTAATGGCACATGACTTTATTCCGGTACTTAGGAGGCACAGGCAAGTGGAGCTCTGTGAGCTGGAGGCCATCCTGGTCTACACAGAGAGTTCTAGACCAGCCAAGGCTACACAGTAAGATCCTGCCTTTAAATATTCAATAAATAAGTAAAAGGGTTATGGAGGGGATCTTANCGGTGGGGAGTTCCTCTTTGATTAGACCACATCACTTTGTTTTGGTCCATTGTGTGATAGAGGGTAGTTGGGAAACTTAGGTTTGAAGTTTGAGATTCCTCTTTATAGAGACAGTAGGCACAAATCTCCATAGTTTGGTGATACTGCAGCCATAGGGATGGACTGGGATGTGTATGGTATCACTAAAGGACCAGCTAGAGTCTGGAGACACAGTGACCTTAGCTTTCCTCTCAGCTCTGGCTTAGCTCTACTTCACTGAAGGAGCATAGTTCAGGAGCACTGAATTGAGAACCAAGTCAGGGAATTACCAGTTGTATGTGCTAACTGAGGTCATCACCTTCACAGCCCAGATTCCGTGAGTTTTGCTCTCCCAGTGATGGTTCACATGTGTTAGTCCTAAGCCCTTGGGAGAGGCGGAGGCAGGAAGATCAGGAGTTCAAGCTTCTCCAGAATGCTGGGAAGGGGGTTTGGTTTTGTTCTGTTAATGCTGGGAAGGAGGTTTGGTTTTGTTCTGTTAACGCTGGGAAGGGAGGTTTGGTTTTGTTCTATTAATGCTGGGAAGGGGGTTTGATTTTCTTCTGTTAATGCTGGGAAGGGGGTTTGGTTTTGTTCTGTGTTGGTTTTGTTTTAGGAGAAACTATGGCTCTTTGCTTTTACTGACTTCTTATATTCTTCTTCTTTCTAGGAGTCTATTTTGACTGCTGTGTCAGACAGATTAAGTTTGTGGACTTCTGTGGGAAGTATCGCCTCCCTCTGATGCACTATTTGTGTTCTCCAGAATGCTCTTCCCCCTGCACCTCTGCATCACACAGCTCCACATCCCAGAGTGAGTCCGACTCCGAAGATGAAGCCAGTGTCGCTGCACACAGAATGCAGAAAGTCCTTCTTGGTTGAGCAGCAGTGGCTGCTGATAAACACTAAACNCTAAGCAGAGATGATTACAAAAGAAAATGGAGCTTGAAGTTGATTGGAAACCTTAGTGTTTTCGTCTTGAATGTCCATGTAAGAGTTGCAATGATGTAAAAGGTTTTGCATTCCATCTATCTGTTCAACAAGATTGAGTCCAGTTCCATGTTTAGATTCTTTGAGTATAATTTATTCTGAATGGCAGTTCAAAATTCAATTCAGCTGGTTGGTCACAATTTTCACTTAAGTCTTTGATGATAAAACACTAGCAGAATGGTACACTGAAGAGCAGTCATAATCAGCCTGGAGTGGTGTCACTTGGGGCAGTTGNGTTGACTAAAGTAAGACTTCATGACAGTTGTCCTTGCAGAGTTGTCCTGGTTTGTGCTGAACACTGTGCCATAAATAGAATGAGCCTTCCCCTGTGTCACCCCTGACTTGTGTCACACACCCCTGTGTCACCCCTGGACTTGAGCCTTTCTGACCAACTAACTGGTACAGTAAGGACTATCACTTTTAATGGACTATTTAAACCTTAGCTCTTGTTTTGTGTGATTGTTACTAACCTTATGCAATCTAGCTGTGATGTGTTACAGTGCCTTAATCCTAGCAAGGATTTGGAAGCTTATTCTAGAAATGACCAGAGCAACCTGCAACCTGACACTATGCAAAACACTTGGAATGTACTTTAAAAGATTAGATAAACAACTGTATAGATAATCCCTGAATCCTGCAGGCCTGGGACTCTCTATGTAGAATGGGCTGGCTGGGAACTCAGAGATCCACTTGCCTCCACCTCCTGGTGCTGGTATTAAAGTGTTCGCCACCACCTGCTTCCATGGCCATCTTAACTTCATTTTGTTAACTGCAAAGATCTCTTGTAAGCATGGCTTTTACACTTACGGGAGGCTACAGTCATGATCCATCTATTCACCAAAAGACGAATAATTGTTCTTGACAAAAAAAATCTAGATGACAAGTAATCTAAGAAAAACTGCTTTATAATAATGGACTAAATGAGGAAAAGTTGGACATAGTCATACACACCTCCGCACCAGCACTTGGGAGGTAGAGGCAGAAGATCAGGAGTTCAGAGTTAGCCTAGGCGCCATAGTGAAGTTGAGGCCAGCCTGGCCTATGTACCTGAAAACTTGNCTCATAGTGGGGGTGGGTTAGGGTGTGGGGGGTTAACTGTTAAATGTGTCTCCTTTGTTTGTGTTGTATACTAAACCAAAACTTGCTCTGCATTTGAAAGAAAAAGTACAACTANATAGCATGACAGTTGAAGGGAATCAGAAGTAGAGCTCGTTATGTTTATCCACAATAGACTAATTCGCAAAGTTGGGGTAACCATTGGACACGGAGAAAGTATCAATAAAACAGAAAAGAAAACACTAAAATGTTGTGTCCTTAAGGTGTAGGAGGAAAATAGTAACACAAATTATTGTCATTGGAAATTAGCAAATTTTACTAACTAGTTGATGATGCAATAAAAACTAATATTAAAACCCTAAATTGGCATTAGAAAATCTTTAGCTCTCACTACTGCTGATTAAGCAACCTATAATAGCATGAAGGCTGGTTGGTAAGTGCTAAAGGTAGCTTCAGATTGCAGTAGGGTGTCAGGTGACCTCTTAAAGAGTGCTTTGTTAGAGGCCAACTGTGTGCTCAGAATAGCTGCATGTTAGGTTTCTTGTATATATCATTTTTATTTTAGTAGATTATTTTAGTAGACTATATTAGTAGGTTATAGGGTAATTCAGGGTTTGTGTGTGTTTGTGTTATGTCATGAAACACGAGAGTTTCGTGACTGCAGTTGTGAAACGCTGCTATAGTGAGTCCCCTTACCTTTCCCTCGGAATAGTGTAGTAAGATTNTTTTTTTCTTTTTTGATTTAGAAATTTTCTTCCTGTGTTTATAGAAGTGATGTTTCTACTACTAATGTAATTGTATGATAGAAGTTATAAAGTTTGTATTTTACCAGGTAAGCANCTGTAAACTGCAGGCTGCAAGATTAGGAAAGGCACAGGTGGCTGGGCAGTACCCAAGTGTCAAACTGTAAATGCTTTGTAATTAGCTGACTTTAGTTAAGTAACATAGAATGTTTTCATGGAAAACATTCAAATTGATGGGACCGTATTCTTCTGGTTTAAATACTTGTACTTTCCTGATTGATAGTCGTCTTGACCTAAGTAATAGCTTGAGTAGTCTTTTAGGAATTACTTGTTGTAAATAGCCTTGTAAATAGAACATCTAACCATACACACCCTTTCCAGCCTCCTAGAAAGGAGATATACTGTTTGATCTTTCATAAATGTAAATATTACAGCCTGTGGCATATAGATGTATCCTATAGTGTTCTTTCAACAAAATGTTTATTGTGGTTTTTTTATGTGTATAAGTTGAACTCTGTGAACAGTATGCCAGATCAGTGTGCAGCTGTTTTTTCGGCAGGGGTGGGGATTATACGGATAGATCCAGGGCCTTGTGCATGCTGAGCAAACTACAGTTCATGCCTAGCATATATATAGCTTTTAATGAAATCTTTTGTAGCTGTTTAGCCTTTTTTTTTTTCCTTTTTACCATCTTTGGCCTTATCCTTTACAAGAACAGCCAATGATTGCTAAAAATTTTTCTTCTTTTTCATACTTTTGCTTTTTTAAAAAAAACTGATTATAGACATTACCTTGGTAAGATAGGAATTGGCCATCTAGAGATAATCATCTTCTGAGGTCAGCAGAATGTATTTTAAGCAGTAAGCTGTCTCACTAGTTAATGAGCCCCATGTATATCCAGCTAATGAACTCTTTGAGTTTCAGAATCAGCAAGGGCTAATTTTCATAATACAGCTATTTTGTTTTCTGAGACAGGGCCTGGCTGTGTAGCTCAGGCTAGCCTTGAACTCGCTATGTAGCCCAGTCTGGCCTGCTTGTAATGCTTTTGCCTCAGCTTCCCAGCTGCTGGAATCACAAGTGTAAACCATGAGCCCAGCTCGGTATTTTACATGGGAANGTGCCAAAGGTGCCTCTTGGCCTAAAAATCTTGATGTTAAAATTTTGTTGCCAATATTAAAAATAAACATACATTGTAAGTTGACTTCAAATATGAGAAATTTGGGGGTGATAAAAATAAAAGGCAACCCTCAATAGTGCAACACGGTACTACAGACCAGTTCTGACAGACACTGGAAATAACTGGGTTTAAATGAAGACTCAAGAAGAAGCTCTTTGCTGGAATGTTAAGTAAAACAAATCTTGAAAAGCAGCAAAGGATAGGAAAAGAGAAGTCATAGGTACCCAGGGAAATTCCTAAGCCAGTAAAGCCCTGTAAAATAATAAGGAATTGTTTTAAAGCTGACTTGCAAAGTGGCGGGCTACTGCCATCTAAAAACCTTATCACCAATTTATTACTACTGCCATCTAAAAACTTTATCACCAATTTATTACTGTTATTGTTGTTAGGCTCTCGTCCCTGCTGCTGGAGACTGT
>LZPO01066272.1:523924-537721 GCA_001675575.1 Neotoma lepida
ATTAAGGCTGGAGAGATGGTTAAGATGGCTGCTCTTCCAGAGGACCACAGCTTGGTTCCCAGCACCCACATGGTGGCCCTCTACTATCTGAACCTCCAGTTTCAAGGAACCCAACACCCTCTTCTGACCTCCACAGTCTCTAGGCAGGCATAAGGTACATATATATACCTGCAGAGAAAACAGTCATTCACATAAAATATAAATAAATAAAAATTTAAAAGAGAAACAGGAGGACCGACGAGGTACGGGTTGTTCTGGGTAGGACTGTAGAAGAGAAAGGGGTGTTGAAAGAGAAGTGAGTAGTTAAAAAGTTAATTCTTCAGATTTTCAGCTTAAAAATGTTTTTTAATTCCCCCCCCCCCTCACACACACACACACACAAAAGAGCCTGAAAATGTCCATTAAAATGAAACCAAGTTCAAAACCAGAGCCAGGTATCATATCTGCAGGGCCATTGTGTTAGCCAGTGTTAGTTAGTTCTGGGGGTGACAACTAGAAGGCCCTCAGGTGTTTGCCAGTGCTGCTCAAAGTATCCTCCACAAAATCAGTCACAGACCACTTCAAGCCTGAGCAGCCATGTCTCTCCCCAGCTTCATGTGAATGCCTGCAGACGCTGGGCTAGCTCTACGTGTCTCGTCTCTGGAGGACACAAGCAGTGCCAGCAAAGGCTGTCAGTAGTTGCAGCAGTGGGATTTTTGCAGACAAAGCCTAGGCTATTCTCATCCGTGCCTCTGCTGGCTGCACCGGGCTCTGGCAGCCTCCTGGGGGGCTCTGTAGCTGAAGCATTAGAGTAGATATGATTATTATCTCACAACCACTCTGATTGTCCAGTGGCACCGTCGATTCTGTGCTTTTTAATTGGCTTCTGTTGAGTGACACAAGGCAAGACCTCTCTCCAGGAGATGTTTCTCTCTGCCTTTGTCCACCAGGATCAATTAAAAGCACAGGCCAGAGAACCACATGCCCCACTGAGCTGTCTTACTTGTAATTATAAAATTTCAGGTCCTTTAAAATGTTTAACTATATTGAATTTTTAAATTACAAAATTGATACTCACATTATACAACAAGTCTAGTAAGAAAGTGGTATATGAGAAAATGCTATTGAGCGGAAACTTTCTCTCTTCTCCTCATTTTGGGAGAGTGTGTCAGAGGTCCAGTGTGATTACTTTCTGTTCCAGTCCATCCCAAACCAGTTATTAGGGAATTATTTTTCATTTTATATGTAAACAGAATAATAACGTACCAGTTACTATGCTGTTTCATTTTACTTATCGTATTATGTACTTTACATAATTAATTCTAAATTAACACATATAAGTAATATATGTAATCCAATTGAATATTAATAGAAAATTTTCATAAATTCTCCATTGATAGCTATTCATGTCTTCCTTCAGTTTCTTTGTTTTTATACAACAAACTATGCTATAATCACTACTCTGTGTTGATCCATACACTTTGAGGGGTTTGTTTTTGTTTATTTATTTGTTTTTTTAGCAGGGTTAAACGTTGAACCTAGGGCCCTATGCATGCCATGCAGTGCTCTACCACGGAGCAATGTCCCTAGTCCCATACACTCTGATTTCCATTTCTGTTGAAGAGACTCCACAGGCAGGCGTTTCTGGGCCAAAGGGAATACACTCAAGTGTAATCCTCAGGGTGGATGAGGGGATCCCCTTCCTTCTTTTGTCTTTCTCCCCCTACCTTCCGGCAGGAAGGCCTGTGTGCTTCAGCAGGAGGGCCTCCAGGGAGACTCTCTGCCAAGCGTGGATTATACCCGCTCAGCGGGTGGGGAGTCTGCAGGGCCTCGGTTTCATTGTATCTCTCTTGCTGTTGGTTGGCCAGACTGCTTATAATTCCTCTCGCTCATTTATTCCATGCTGTGGGGTGGAATTATACATGGCCTTCATCTGGGGAGAGGGTGTGTGAGGGGCAGTGTGCTGGGGAGGGCTGGGCCTTCAATAAAGTGTCCCTGCGCTCCCACCAAGTCATATCTGCTGTGTTTGTCGTGTCCTTTTTTTAATGGCTTCAATTGAGGACGGTCCTTCCATTCCTGTCTCAGTTTTCTTCCATTATAAGGATTTGGGGGAGCGTTATAAGTATACAGTCAATCAACTGTAACTGATTATTTAACATGAAGATAATTACATGCGAAGGTAGGGGTCTTGGAGCTTAAGGATCCGTGCCAAGCAACAGATGGGAACACTTTTAAACAACTGCTTTTTGTGAACCCTGGAATTAGGAATGAGCTTTTCAGTAGTACTTGGCTTTCATGTTTAGTTTTGCTCTTGTTGGGCTTCGAAATTTAGTCTATTGGGCTAGGGAAAAGCAGGGTTCCCTACCACACCAGAGACGGATAAAACAACAGAGGACCATTGAGGGATGGAGGTGAGTGCAAGCGAGCGAATTCCAGCTAACTAGCCAAATAGCAAGAGTTTTAAATCCTCAGGGAAGGCATCAGTGTAAACGTGGGCCTGTGAGCTAGCAGACACGGGGTGGGAATTTGTGGTCCTAACCCTTATCTGATGGGATTCTGCACTTAAAATGCCCATGTTAGTGAATTAAGTCCTTTCCCAGATAGTTTCCTGGGAAAACTTCTGCAGGCTGCTGCAGAAAAAAACTGCTTCTGTAGACTGTAGCTTTGTCTTAGCAGCTTCAGAGCAGACTTCAAGTCCCAGATTGAACACTAAAGCAAGAGAGACAGAAAAGAAATTATTACAACTAATTTCTAAGGAGAAATGTTTAAAGTTAGTTTACACACACACACACACACACACACACACACACACACCTGCAAGATAATATTAGTTTTTATGTTAGTATGTATTTTATATGAACCTTTAGTTTTCAAATATGTACTCAATGATAATGATAATAAAATTAGTACATATAGGTGTGTCTTTTATAACTTAAGGATTCTATTATGTATCCTTNCTTTCTTTCTTTCTTTCTTTCTTTCTTTCTTTCTTTCTTTCTTTCTTTCTTTCTTTCTTTCTTTCTTTCTTTCTTTCTTTCTTTCTTTCTTTCATGGAAAGGGTTTCTTTATGTAGCTCTAGCTGTCCTAGAACTCACTCTGTAGACCAGGCTGACCTCAAACTCACAGAGATCTGCCTGTCTCTGCCTCCTGAGTGCCGGGATTAAAGGTGTGCACCACCATGGCCTGGCTCTATTAAGTACCTTAATTGATGTAGTTAATAGTAAGAATAGTCATATTGTATAGTATTTGTACTCACTGGGTAAATGTTACCTTTACTTTTAAATTACATTTCCTTGTACATTTCTGTGCTCACATACATGCCACAGAAACTCGTTAAATACCTCACATTCCAAACAGCCTTTTCGCTTGAAATGAAATTACATTTCCTTGTACATTTCTGTGCTCACATACATGCCACAGTGTGCATGTGAAAGTCAGAGGACAACTTGAGGGATTTGGTTATCTCCTTCTACCATGTGGGACCCAGGAATCGAACTCAGGACAACAGACTTAGCAACAGGTGCCGTTACTCACTGAGCCATCTCACCAGCCTGTAAATGTTCT
This sequence comes from Neotoma lepida, assembly GCA_001675575.1. Classification (NCBI taxonomy): domain Eukaryota; kingdom Metazoa; phylum Chordata; class Mammalia; order Rodentia; family Cricetidae; genus Neotoma; species Neotoma lepida. Next base: position 527,468 of record LZPO01066272.1, read on the forward strand.
TTAAACTGTTTGGTCTTATCAATAACACCACCAACAAAGTAAGGTTAAAGATCTTCCCAGCATTCCCAGCATCCCATCTGCTTCTGGAAGTCACAAGCTAACTGGCAGTAGACTATTGCTCCCATGAAGAAAAATCTAGAAAAGCTGCATTAAAAAAAAAAAAAGCAAAACTATTCAAAGTCATAGAAGACATACCAAGGCAGCTAAGAACTTAAGTGCTAAGAACCTCCAATAGGAAAGAAACTTGTTAAATACCTCACATTCCAAACAGCCTTTTCGCTTGAGCCGCCTGTTCAATAATAAACAATAAAGTAGCTGCTGGACGTCTCAGAAAAATACTGTGCAGTCTGAAAGGATTGAAAAGAAAGCAAGAGCACATGAACTGGGCACGGGAGACCACAGTCACGAAAGAAACAAGGCACAGAGAGATTGGCCCAGTGGTCTGTGCACAGACCCTTCGGCCCTTTACTGACTTGTAAGTAGCACGGACAAAGAGAGTTGTTAGACAATCACGAAGGGGAAAGAGCTTTTGTAAAAGCTGGGGGCACTGGAGCGATTGTTCAGTGGTCAAGAGTATTGCTCTTTCCAAGAACNAGAATTCAGTTCCTAGCACTCGAGTCAGGCGACTCACAAGCACCTGTAACTCCAGCTCCAGAGAGATCAGGTGCACACATGTGCAAATACCTACATGCATACACATAATAAAAGTAAACCTTAAAAAAAATTAAAAAGCTGAAAAGCTAACCAGAACTACTTGTATTTGTTTTTTATTTATTTTAAAATGATTTTTTGAAAAAAAAAATTATAAGTGCATGGCTGTTTTGCCTGCATGTGTGTCTATGCACCACATTGATGCAGTGCCCACTGAGGCCAGAAGAGGGCGTCAGATTCCCTAAAACTGAAATTATAGATGTTTGTTAATCAGCATGTGGGTGCTGGGAATTGAACTCAGATCTTCTGGAAGAGCAGTCAGTGCTCTTAATTGCTGAGCTATCTCTCCAGCCCTCCTACTTGAAGATAAAAATTGGATTCAGATCCTACCTAGATGGAAAAGCCTGAAAAGCACCCTAACTTTTTCTGGGGTTCATGAAAGATTATGACTGTGCAGTTGGGGAGATAGAAAAGGTCTCATATAATATGAAACCCCAACCAGCCAGTCACTGACTGAATCAGAGGGGTCTGTTCTTACTTCAGCCCCTGGCAGAAGCCATTTCTTCTGAGGAAAGAAAATGATCTAGGGCATCTAAGTGCTTAATAATGACTTATGAGATTCAGTGAAGTAAAACAACAGGCACACCAAGATGGAGCTTCCAGAATACAGTACAGAAAGGATAGCTCAAACTCTCTGCCTTCAAGTCTGGGGAGACAGGTGACTAGAGTTCACGAGAAAGAATACTGCAGAAGAGAACTACAGAGAAGACATCAGAGTGTTCTTCAGGACACACCTCAGGCCTAACGGTGTGATAAGACAACAAAAATAATTAAGGATAGCAAAGATAACAATATATATATAATAAACCAACTTGATCCCATTGATCTTTATGTGACTCACTACCCAACAACAGGAAAATATACGTTCTTTTTGTCTTAGTTACTTTTTTGTTGCCTGACAAAACACCATGACCAAGGCTGCTTATAAAAGAAGGGATTTAACTTGGGGTTCACAGTTCCAGGTTAGAATTTCCTACCCTTCTGGCAGCAGGCAGGTGGGCATGGTGCTGGAACAGTGGCTGAGAGCTCACATCTGATTTACAAGCAGGAGGCAGAGGGAGCCTGGGCCTGGCATGGGCTTGTGAAACCTCAAAGCTCACACTCAGTGACACACCTCCTCCAACAAGGCCACACCTCATGATCCTCCATACTGGAGATCAAGTACTGAAATATAGGCTCCTATAGGGGTCATTCTCCTTTAAGCCACCACAGTTTTTGAGTGTAAATGGAACATATATCAAGACAGACCATATGTTGCATTATATCATACCATAAAGACTCAATAAATTTAAAGAGATTGAAGTTATTCAGAACGCTTTCTTGAACATGGTAGAATTGAGAAATCAGTAACAGAAATATACAAACATCTGCTAACCAAATAACACACTTCAGAATAACTTATGATTGGAAGAATTAACCAAGGGCTAGGGAGGTTGCTCAGTGGGGACAGCATATACCACACGAGCATGAGAACCTGGCTTCAGGCCCTCAGGAAAGCCAGGCATGGTGGTGTGCATCTGTAACCCTTGCCCCGGGGTAAGGTGTGTGGGAAGGGCNCTGGAGCTTGCTAGCCAAGCAGTCTAGCCAGCCAGTGAGTTCTGGGTTTACTGTGTTTCAAAAAAAGGAGGTGAAGACTGATAGAGGAAGATACTAGTTCTGACCCTCCCCCTCTACATACACTTGAACACACATGCACATACATGTACACAAACTACATACACACAAAAATTGCATGAACACAAACTAGTTAGGTATGGTGGCACAGACCTTTAATCCCAGNACTCAGGAGGCAGAAGCAGGCNGGTCTCTGTGAGTTCAAGGACAGCCTAGACTACACAATGAGTTCCAAGCCTGCCAGGTCTGAGACCCTGTCTCAAAAAAAACAAAAGAAAAAAATACAACTAAAAAGTGTTATAATAAAATAAGAATAAATCAAAAGAGAAACTATTTCCACTGAGTGATGTGGAAATCACATATCAAACCAGTGTCTAGCAGGAAATGCTGATGAGGGGAGTCCCACCAGGCAAGGTGTGAACCAGTAGTCTCAGAACTCNGAAGGGTGAGGCAGGAAGATTGTGATGAGTTTTAAGACATCCTGGGCTACACAGTGAGTTTCAAACTAGCCTGAACTACAGAGGAAGACGCTGTCTAAAAAAGTAAANNAACAACAACAAAAAGTAAGCCTTGGATCAATACCTTCAGTCTTCATCTTAATCAACTAAAAGGAAATGAAATTCAAAGTCAGCACAAGAAAAGGAACAGTAAATGTCAATGCGGCGACTGATAGAATGGACTNAGGAAGTAGAAGAAATAGATGGAAGCCACGCCCTTGAGGAGATGAGTAACATCGATAAGCCATTAGGCTGATCAGGGAGACAAGGAGCAGGTGCAGGTTACTTACATTAAGAACGAGAAAAGTGTCCNGAGGTGGCTTTTTAATTAAATTAAAGCACATGACCTTAATCCCATCAGGCAGGTGGGTGTCTGAGTTCAAGGCCAGCCTGGTCTACAGAGTGAGTTCCAGGACAGCCAAAACTACACAAAGAAACCCTGTCTTGAAAATCCAAGAGAGAGAGAGAGATCATCACTACAGATTCTGCTTTCTCCAGTAAAGAGTTCATAACCTCCTTAAGTGTGACTGTGATCATTTAAGAATTATGACTTGAATGATGAAAAGATTGTTTTTTTCTTTTATTGAGAATAGATGTTTTTCATACGATATATTCTGATTACGATTTCTCTTTCCCAAACTCGTCCCAATTCTTTTCCACCTCCCCTCCTATCCAGATCCACACCCTTTCTATCACTAGAAAATAAACAGGCATCTAAAGAATAATAAGAAAAGAAAAGAAAAACAAGTCAGAATAGGACCAAACAAACAGAAGAAAAAGAGCCAAAGAAAATGAATGCAAGAAACACATAGAGATGCAGAGAGACAAACATTCCCACACATGAGAATCCCATTAAAATACAAAATCAGAAGCCATACTATACACACAAAGGACCTGTAAGGTGAAAAACAAGTCCCGACACAACACTACGAGACAGGGAACCTCCAAAGCTGCGATTCACTTCGTTCTGTGTTGGCCATCTACTGATGGACATGGGACCTGCCCTCAAGAGTGGTTTGTTTTCTCAATGAGTCTCTCTCTTGGANAAAACTCATTTTTCATTTGCAAATAGTGATCAGTTGGAGATGCTTCTGGGTTAGAGATGAGGGGTGTCCCCACTTCTCTCAGCACTAGGACCCCATCTGGTGCAGACCTGTGTGAGCCCTGTGCATGCTGTGTGCCTTGTTTCCTTGGTGACCTCCATCCCCTCTGGATCTTACAGTCTTTTAATTGTCTAATTTCTTANTCATACTTCCTTGAAATCCATTTTGGAGAATAACGCCAGTGGCTTGATGCATGTATGTNTGCCTGGGCTTTGTCAGAATAGCCTGCAGGAAGTTATATCAACGGTTTGTGTGATTCAAACTCGGATGGAATCCTATATTTCCTATGCTGAACTATGGTTCTCATCGAATGATTTCCCAGGCAAGAGCAGCCATCACCACTTAGAACTTGTTAGCATGCTAGGCCGGGCAGGGCAACATAGCAGGAAGTAAAGGGGAGAAGTAGGGGTGGGGGTGGGGAGCAAGAGGAAGGGGAAGGAAGAGGAGAAATCCCCGAGTTCTAGCTAGGTTTAGTATAGTTTGTTAAGGAAGTGGCCACAGAGTGACTGGTGTTGATAGTTTATATTTTCCATCTTACTCCTAAAAGAGTCCAAATTGCTCCCACCCTAGTGATGTGGTTCACAGCAATGCCGAACTGCATTTGAGGGAAATCTAACGTCCAGTTCAATCCGGAACTCACAGTCATCGTGAGAGCTCACTTACACAGATTCTTACCCGAAGGCTTTCAGGATGAGCCCCTGGGTCCCAAAGGCCTTAGCACTCACATTCCTTTGTGTAGTAGAACATCCAGTCCCTTGAACAAAGTGACCCTCACCCAGGTGTGTTGCATCCTCATAAATGTCCTTTAGCCAGATGCTCAGGGTCACTGTGCTCTGTTAGCGTACGGACTTAATGAGCCTGCCTAGCCTGTGATCTTGAGTACTGAGAGGGACAAGGGTCTCTCTGCTGCAGCAGGTAAAACCTGAGCTGTTCAAAACCCAAATCCGAAGCTGTCAACTCACAGTTCTTTCTGGTCCCTGCTGCCAGAAACTTGATTATGACGCCTGAGTGCCCGGCCGAAGAGAAATGGCATCAGATATCTTACAGCAGTTTTCATTAAAAGAGGACAGCCAAGTGTCATTCATCCTTGGCCCTTAATAGTTTTCAAGTGAGAATTTTATTGCATATTAATGAGCACTAACTGATATTTGTTGACTTGTTTTTATGGAAATCATGCACATATAATTGACATAATAGTGGCTAAGTGCCATTAGTACAACTCTGAACGCTTAGTTTCATATGATTATTTTTTCAATTATCAACTCCTAGTCTGTGGAATATTAAGGGGTCTCCATGATCCAAATATGAGACAGCGGAGATTCACAGGCTGGTTCTGTGATTGTGCCAGCATGCACCTGAGAGTCAGCAACAAACTTCAGGGTAGGTTTCTGAAATCAGGAGATATGTCCGAGTAATGCAAGCAGTATTCCAGCTCATGAATTGTGGTGGAGTATTACTTTAACTAGGCAAAGATGTGTTATAAACAAATTTCTAAACACTCTTATTAAATAAAATCACGTAGCCAGAAATAGGGGTGAAAATCTGACAGAGATCAGAGGAATTAGGAAGAGCCACCAGCCTCACCTCACCAACGCCTCGCTTCCAAAGAGAGCAAAGAGAGTGACTTCCTGTCTAAGCAAGCTTTTTATGCCTTTTCTGTTCTGTTCTCTAATTAGCTCTTTCAGCCCAGCTACATCACTTCCTCTACCTGCCCAGCTCTGTTACTTCCTATTTGTCTGTACAGACTTCCAGATCTCTATGGTTGATGCTGGGATTAAAGGCATGTGTCACCACACTTGACTCTGTCCCCTAGTGTGACCTTGAACTCACAGAGATCCAGACTGATTAAGGGTGTGTGCTAACATTGCATAACTTCTGGTTTTACTAATAGTGGCTGGCTATTTTTCCTCTGATCCTCAGATAAATTTTATTGGGGGACACAGATAAAATAGCACCACAATGTGTAATATCTGTTTATGCTGCATTTGTTTAATTATGTAAAGATTAAAGGTGCTGTTTCACCTTGCCTGCCTAAGGCACCTGATTGGTCTAATAAAAAGCTGAACAGCCAATAGTTAGGCAGGAGAGGGATAGGCAGGGGTGGTGGGCCGAGAGAATAAATAGGGGAAAGAGAACAAGAGAAGAGAAGTGGGGGAGATGCCCAAGGGCCAGACAGACAGACACAGAATAGTCAGACCTACAGAATGAAAGAAAGGTAAGAAGCCCCGAGGCAAAGGTAGATGAAAAGAAACAGGTCAAATTAAGTTATAAGAGCTAGTGAGACAAGCCTAAGCTAAAGCTGAACATTTGTAATTAATATTAAGTCTCCGTGTAGGGATCTGGGCACTGGTTGGTGGCCCAAAAGAAAGCCTGCTACAGTGAATCTTTGGGTCATGTCAGCAAGTAGGTATTGCTTGCCTACTGTGTATGACAGGCACTGTGCTAGATGCTTGAGTAGCACTGTGTTTGGCTTGTTCCCGGTGCATCTCTACCTCTTAGCACAGTGATTAGCAGGTAACATAAATTAATATTCATTGAATTAAACAATATGATCTTTGCTCTTGAGGTCTGTAATTCATTATTCTTACAGATGTAAGACGAATTTCTAACCAGTCTATTAATAAACACACAGAACAAGAAATAGGGGTGAAAATCTGACAGAGATCAGAGGAATTAGGAGCAAGCCACCAGTTAGCCTCACATCACCAATGCTGCCGCTACTTCCAAAGATCAAAGCTAAGAGAAGAGAGGGACTTCCTGTCTAATCCGGCTTTTTATGCCTGTCCATTCTGCTAACTCATTTCCTATCTCCACTAAGCTACATCACTTCCTGTCTGTCTGCACGGACCTCCAGAACTCTAAGGCTGATGCTGGGACTAAAGGCGTGTGCCACCACCTCCTTCCGTTAGTTCCCAATGTGACCTTGGAGTCACAGAGAACCAAACGGATTAAGGGCGTGTGCTAACTTGCATGACTATTGTTTTACTGCTAGCGGCTGGCTGCCCGTTTTTCCTCCGATCCTCAGATAAATTTTATTGGGGGACACAAATAAAATATCACCACATACAGAAGTTGATTTTTTTTAATTATTTAATTTTATTTTATGTGCATGGGTATGAGGGTGTCAGATCCCCTGGAACTGGAGTTACAGAGAGTTGTGAGCTGCCATGTGGGTGCTGGGAATTGAATCTGGGTCCTCTGGAAGAGCAGTCAGTACTCTTAACCACTGAGTCATCTCTCCAGCTCCACAAAAGCTGATTTGAAATATGGAAATTTAGAGAAACAATATGGATGGGTGGATAACCTTGGTTATGTGTACCCTCGTGTTCTGTATAGATGATCCTTCAAATGGTGGAAATGAAAGAAGTTCACATTTATTGAAGATACAGTAGGTATCAGTTGTCTTTGCATATGTACCATATGTGATATGATTTAATCACCAACAATCCCATGAAGCACATATTCCTGTTTCATTGAGCAGGCAGCTAAGAACTGGAGAAGTCCCGGCCTGAGACACTACTATTAGAATATTATGAAGCTTAAATGGAGCTTAAATTAAGACCAGGCTATGTCTAATACAATGCCACTTATTATATCCCAGCATGGGAAAAGGGAAGCCAAATTCCACATCCTGGATGGAAGGCTAAGTTGGCCCAGGGACACTACAGTATTCTCTTCATTTAGAATGACTCACTGTGTATAAAAGTCTTACTGCTTATGGGACTGAAGAGATGACTCAGAAGGTGCAAATACTTGATTCTCTTGTAGAGGACCAGGGTTCAGTTCCTAGTACTCATATGTCAGCTCACAATGATCTGTAACTCTAGGACTTGGGCATCTAATGCTCTCTTCTGGCCTCTGTGGGTACTTTACTGGAACTTTTGGGAATCCAAGCCAGCATCCAGGCTGCATACTGGCAGCAACAGCATCTTAGAGAGGCAGAGAAGGCATCATCATGGAGATCTATGAGCATCCACAGAGTTTCCTAGCTCTGGAGCTCCATCATGATTCAATTTGTTTGTTATGCTGTATTGTACGGTGCTGGGAATCAAACCCAGAGCCCAGAACATACCAGACAAGCCCCTTACCTGAACTGAGTTCCCAGGCCTATCAGGATTCCATTTTATTGTTAGTTAGGCAGGATCCTACTCAATTGGAAGTGAGAATATGATCCAAGGTAATTTTGTTTGAGAAATAAAGATATATGTGATTTGAATGTAAAAGATGATTCAACACTTGCATATTTCCTAATACGTATATGCTTATAGGCATAACTTTAATAAAACCTTTTCCTCTGTTATTGTGATACTTTTCCTAAGGAGACTATTTCTGTTCACTCCAGAAAGGGAGGGCAATGACTGATCAAGTTAATGCATCCATCCAAGTCCAGTGTGGTGAACCAATGAGCCTATCAGGTTACTTACAGAACACGAGTGAAAAGATACCTTGAGCATGGTGACTTGGGCAGCTGAAGCAAAGCCCAACCCAGCAGGGGTGGCAAGTCATGAAACCTGCATCCTGGGCTCCCTACCTAACCTGCAGGCAACCAAATGTTTGCTGCCTATTCGACCTTAGGGACAGGCCTTCTGAGTCTTCTTCCCACCAGTGAGTCTTGTAAGTTTCTTGAGCCTCCTGATTCTTCTAAGTTTCTTGTGAGTTTCATGAGCCTGTGAGTTTCCCTCTCCCTCCATGTTTTAATCTGGAGGAAATGGCCACACAATTAAAGTTACCTTGTTTACCTCTCTGAATTCCCTTTGCTTAGGTCCACATTTATATCTGGTATCATTTTACTTTTACACCAAGACCTTCCTCTGGCATTTCTTTTTTTAAATATATTTTTATTAATTCTTAGAATTTCGTATATGCATACAAAGTATCTTGATAACATTCATGTTCATTCCTCCCCCCAACTCCTGCCAGATCCACCCCAACTCCAACTTTATATGACACTCTGTGTACATACACATACACATAGATAGATGAGAGATAGATAGATAGATGATAGATAGATAGATAGATAGATAGATGATAGATAGATAGATAGATAGATAGATAGATAGACGGATGGATGGATAGATAGATAGATAGATAGATAGATAGATAGATAGATAGAAAAATAGATAGATAGATGGATGGATGGGTGGATGGATGGACAGACGGACGGATGGACGGACGGATGGACGGATGGATGGATGGATAGAGAGATAGATAGAGAGATAGGCAGACAGATAGAGATACAGATATATCCCAATGAGTCCCATACATGGGCATGGGACAATCTACTGGAGCAAGGTCCATCTACCAGGGCCACACCTTAAAAAAAAATAAAAACAACTAACTCTGTCCTCTAGAAGCCATCAACTGCTTATAGTACCTAGTTCTCATATTTTCTCAGCCTGAAATTTTTTAAAAAGATTGTTATTTCTTTCAAATTGTTTTCTACCCTCTCCACTTGGAGTACCAGTTCCCCGTGTGTTGGAGCCCTTACTATCATGCCATGCTTCACTCTGCTCATTTTTTATTAACCACTTTTTCTTCTATGCTTCATGTTCGGTCATTTCTCTTGCCAAGTCTTTAAGTTAACCATATTTCTTTCTAAAGTATTTAATCTCGGGTATTTTGTCTCAGATATTCTATTTTTATCCGAGGGGGTTCTGTTCAGCCCTCCTTTGTGTCTTTGTTTCCTGGGCCTTTGCTTTCTTTTCTAGTAGCTATGTAGAGCAGTTGTTTTAAGGTCTGTATGTGCTAGCTGTATCATTTCTGTTCTCTGTTTCCATTGAACTATATTTGAAATTTTTTATATTTGTGAGTCGTATTTATTTTGAATCTTTCAATGCTTGGCGTGTTTATTGGATGTTGCATGTGTGCGTATGTATCTACATGATTGTGTATATGTGCACGTGGGGGTGCACATGTGTATAGACATATATGTGTGATGCACATGGAGAGGCCAGAGGTGGAAGCAGCTTGTCTCCTTCAATTGTTATCCACTTTTTAAGACAGGGTCTCTCCTTAACCCTTATGCTCACCAATCCAGCTACCCTGGCTAGATCTTCTTGTCTCCATCTCCCCAGTGCTGGGATTACAAGTGTACATTGCCATGTTTGGCTTGTTTTAAAAACATGGATGCTGGGGATTTAACCCATGTTCTTATGCTTGTCAGCAAGCATTTTACAGCTGAGCCATGTCTCCAGCTCCTGGATGATAGACATTTCTAATTTATGTTGTTTAGTGTTAGATCCTGCTGTGTTGCTGAAAAAGAATTGGATTGTGTTCTTGAAAGGACTGAATACTCTATAAATTTCTCTAGTCCTTTGTAGGTGCACTTT
>LZPO01066272.1:546467-551938 GCA_001675575.1 Neotoma lepida
TCATTTTATAGTTATGTTGATTTGGCAGAATAATAGTAGTAGGTTTTCCTCTTGGGCCCCTGACCTATCTATCCATAGGTTCTTGGCCTCATTGGCAGTTTCAGGAATGGGTTCTGCCTTAGTTAGGGTTTCTATTGCTGAGACAAAACACCATGACCAAAAAGCAAGTTGGGGAGGAAAGCATTTAGTTGGCTTACACTTCAGCATTGCTGTTCATCACTGAAGGAAATCAGGACAGAAACTCAAACAGGGCAGGATCCCAGAGGCAGGAGCTGATGCAGAGGCCATGGAGGGGAGCTACTTACTGGCTTGCTTCCCATGGCTTGCTCAGCCCACCTTCTCATAACCCAGGAACAGCAGCCGAGGAATGGCACCATCCACCATGGACTTAGCCCTCCCCCATTGATCACTAAATGAGAATATGCTTTACAGCTGGATCTCAAGGAGGTATTTCCTCAGCTGAGGCTCCTTCTTCTGATGATTCTAGTTTGTGTCAAATTGGCACACAAAAGTCACCCAGTACAGGTTCCATCTCATGGAGTGGGCTCAAATCCATTTTTTCCCTGTAAAGTGGTTGGTTACTACCATAGCATGCATCTATGCCACTACTTCACCAATGAGCATATCTTGTTAGGAAGATCAATATTGTAACTCACAGGGTTCATAGTTAGGTGAGCTTGATAATTATTTTTCTCCTCTGGTAGCATGCATAACACCTCCCAGAACTATGAAAAGTAGCCAGTAAAAATAAAGCTTCCAGTTGAGTACCAGTTAGATTTTTTCATATTCAATGACTCAAGTATTTGATGTCTTCAGCAATAAGGTCTTAATGGGTATCTATTATTTTTTTTTAAAAAGCACTAAGTTGGATGGTGGTGGCACACACCTTTAATCCCAGCACTCAGGAGGCAGAGGAAGGTGGATGTCTGTGAATTTGAGGCCAGCCTGGTCTACAAAGTGAGTTCCAGGACAGTCAGGGCTACACAGAGAAACTCTATCTCAAAACAAAACAAAATAAAACAAAAACAAACCCTAAGATGTCTTTACTCTCAGATAATCTGATTATATAGCAAATTCAAAGGAATCTATTTTTAAAACAAAGTACCTACCCACAAAAAAAAAACCCTATTACAAACCAACAAGTAAAGTTTAGCAAGTTTGTAGGGTGTAAGACCAATGCACAAAACTTAACTGTGTGTCAATAGGCTAACAACAGACTATTGAAAAGTGAAGTTAAAAGCAATACTGTTTATAACATCAGGATGATTGTGAGACCTTGTCTTAGAAAAGGAAAGGAAAGGAAATGAGAAGGGAATGGAAAGAGAGAAGGGAGGGAAGGAGACATTTGTGGATCAATCTAATGATGTGGAATACCTATACTCTGAAAACTGTGACATACTAGAGAATTAGAAAAACTGAAGAAGTGGAGAGATGCTGTGTTCAGTACTGTAAAAGTATCAGTTCTCTAACTAATCTGTAGAACAACTCAATCACAGTTACACACACCCTTTATATATCGGCCAGCTGATCTCAAAATTCGTATGAAGAACCTAGACTACCCAACACAGATTTCAAAAAGCAAAGTCATGAGGAACCACCTGATTTCAGAACTTACCACAAAGCCACAGGAATAAAGTCAGGCTGGTACTGGCAAAGATAGACACAATCACTGACACAAAGAACATACAGNGGTAAACCCACATTTCCGTGGCCCCCAGATACCAACCAAGAGCAAAGACAATTTCGTGGCAAGACAAGTTCAGTCTTTTCAACAAACGGCACTGGAAAAAGCAGATACTCACATGCAAGAATTACCTTTGATCTGCACCATGTACCATGTTCAAAAATAAAACTGTCTCTTATACACATCTTCAACAAACGGCACTGGAAAAAGCAGATACTCACATGCAAGAATTACCTTTGATCTGCACCATGTACCATGTTCAAAAATAAAACCCTGTACAGTATAATTTATACCCTGTACAGTATATTTATTTAAAAACAATAGAAAAATGTTGTGATCTTGGAAAAATTTCCTTGGATAAAATATCAAAAGTATAATCTATAGAAGAAAATGTTTTAAAAAATTAAGTTCATAAAAATGAAATAATAACCTATCTCCCAAAGAGAGTCTTGAGAGTATAAGAAGAAAAAGCCATGGATTGAAATGAAATATTTATAAATACTTGTATTTGTATGTGTTGGCATACACTGCTGGCAAGAGTGCATTGTGGTAAAACTATTGTGAAGAACTAGTCCACCAGTTTCTTTCAAAANTCAGTCTTACCCAGCAATCTTACTCTTGAGTTAAGAGAAATGAATCTATGTCTATAGAAAGACTTATTTCCACAGTAACTATATTTTAATAGCCCAAGCTAGAAATAGCATCAATATTCATCAATAGATGAATACAGAAGCAGATTACTATATGTTCATTAATATATGTTCAGCAATAAAAAGAATNAATTACTGGTACTTGGAAAAATGTTGATAAAGATGTTGATAATAATTATGCTGAGTAAAAAGAAGCAGGGCAGGAACCTGGAGGCAGGAGCTGATGCAGAGGCCATGGAGGGACGCTGCTTACTGGCTTGTTCTTCATGGCTTGCTCAGCCTGCTTTCTTAGAACACAGGACCACCAGCCCAGGGTTGGCACCACCCACAATGGGCTGGGCCCTCCCTAGAAACTCACTAAGAAAATTCCCTACAGGCTTTCCTACCTTATGGAGGTATTTTCTTTCTTTCTGTCTCTCTTTCTTTCTTTTAACATAATTTTTTGATTCTTTGGGAATTTCCCATCATGCACCCCAATCCCACTCATTTCCCAGTCCTTCCATATCCACTCTCCACTCTTCTTGTAGCCTTCCCNCCAAAATAAAATTAAAACATAAAATAAAAATAATTTTAAAAATGAAAAGAAAAAGAAAAAACTTCTCTCCTCTGTCTTTCCCACCTCTCTATCACATATTCATTNGTCGTAGTCACCTTGGGAGCTGCGGTGTGTCACACAGTCTGCCCTTTTGCCCAAACAGCTTTACTTGCAAATGTTCATTGNAATGAGTTGTTGGTCTGGTTCAAGGCCTCTGGCTTCTNTTACACCATCAATACTGGACCCTCACCAAAACCCAAAACTTCTCTTGGATATCCCGCTGTTGCCCTGAGTCATGGAGATCCTGTGGCTATGGTTCCCTAGGACCGGTCCCTTCACAGTCCCTTCCCTATGACTTTCATCACNGGCCATAGANTCGGTAGATATTGGGGTGTTCCAACTCAAAGCCCTGGATGTGGGCTTNGGCAGTTGANTTGGTCAGTCTGGGCTTCCCCTGGGGCCACCCCCTCAGGCAAGGGTCAGGGCCAGCTCTCCCACACCCATGCTATCAGGGCCAGCTCTCCTGTGCTCATGGTGAGGGTTGGGGCCAGCTCTCCTGTTGCTGCTGCTAGTGTCGGGAAGGCAGTCCTCCCAGGACCCTTGAGGGTTAGGGCCAGCTCTTCCGTGCCCATACCACTGGGGCCAGTTCTCCTAAGAGGGGGCAGCTGTCCCTCTGGGGCAGCTGGCAAGGGGCTGGATCAGCTCTCTGGTGCCCAGGCCACTGGGGCCAGCTCTCCCATGGCCCCCAGTGGTAACATGGATCGTGGACATCATCACAGACTCCAGCTGCAGTTGGGCCACAGACCCACACGTAGCCATTGGCTGCAGCTCAGGCCTGGACACCACCATGGCCTCGGGTGACCATGCAGGCCACTCANTTCAGTATTGCCGGGGCAGCAGCATGGCCCTTGGACATCAACATGACCTCAGGTGGTGGCCCAGACCATGGGCATCCCTTTGGCCTTCAGTGATATCATGGGCCATAGACATCTACACAGACCCAAGCTGTTGTAGGGCCATGGATCTAGACATNGCCTTCAGTGGCAGCACAGGCCAATATACCACATGGCCCCAGGTGGCAGCATAGGCCACCCACATCAGTCTGTTCCTCACCACTGTCTCATCTTCACTTCCACTTCTCTCCACAGTGCATGACCCACTCAGCTTCTGCTCTCCCATTTCTTCTCCACATACCTGTTCATAGTGGCNCCCACCACACAGAGCTGTGGCTGTCTTCCTCCCACCCAGGCCGAGGGGCANAGGGCGGGTCTGTCCAAAAGGTTTTTATAATTCTAGTTACACAAAATTCTAGAAAACTAATTCATTGCTAACTAACTCGTACTAACAGAAGAGTCAACAGCTGACTGTAAGTGAGCAAGGTTAGCAAAAGGAGATAGGAAAGAGGAATTATAAAAAATTATGTAAGAAACTTAAATAGCTGTGAATGATTGCCATGACACAGANATAAGAAAGTTTGTATTGGGGCTGGAGAGATGGCTCAGTGATTAAGAGTACTGGCCGCTCTTCTAGAGACTCAGCTTCTATTCCCAGGACCCAACGTCTTGGAATTCCAGCCCCAGTGGATCTCTGACGCCTTCTTCTGGCCTCCATAGGCACTGCACACATGGTGTACAGACATATATATGTTCAGGCAAACACTTATACACACAAAGTAAAAATAAATGTTATACAAACATTCTTATGTTTCTGAGAAAGCTCTCATGGGGAATAAAGTATATGATAGGTGTATTTTTCTTCTTTGTTTTTGTTTTTGTCTTTGAGACAGGGTTTCTATGCGTAATAGCCCTGGCTGTCCTGGAGCTCGCTCTGTAGACCAGGCTGGCCTTGAACTCAGAGATCTGCCTGCCTCTGCCTCCCAAGTACTGGGATTAAAAGTATGCACCACCACCCTCCACAGGTATGTTTTCTAAAGGGCTTGCTAAGTATCTTAAAACCATCTGATAACTTTACTAGATATTAATAACTGATAGAGAAAATATTCCCTTATTCATGAACTTATTAATAAGAATATCCCTTTAATTATATTTTTATTAAACTGTACAACTTAACTTGAAATNGNTGAATATTTCAGGCCCAACAGGAAGTTCTCCTGGTATCTCCTCTGACATGCACAAAATAGGACTCATGTTGTACATTGCACATTAAGCCAACCTTGTTCAATAAGGCCTTTTATTCTGAGGTCTTATTTCACTATTACTTGAGATGATAGTTATAGATTATAGATTGATATCTTGTTTATCTCAAAATTGACACTGGAATTCCCATCATAATCTTCAGTAACATATTACTGTCTGAAAAATATGAGTCATAATTATTGTGTAGAATGTGGATTTTTATTCTACTTGCAAACTAACAACTTAACCTGTTACTGTTTCANGAATGTAAGCAAAAGACATGTCTCCTGGTTCCAAGCCAAAGTAGTCAACACTCATGACAGAAACAGTAAGCAGCTTCTAGTTAGACTGATTGGCTCCCAGGACAACGAAGGGCCTGTGGACACAATCCAGATCCCAAGAGCATGATGAAGGGCCTCCCGTGGTGGATGCTTGAACAGCCAGTGAGCTACCTGTCAAGGAGAGGG